>OZ053305.1:2366812-2847751 GCA_964056655.1 Arabis hirsuta
CATGAGTCGGATAGCCCAATATCTCTCTGAGAACACAGTTTCCATGCTCTGCTTATGTTTGGGGTAAGTACGGACGATGATGTACTCGAGGAGTGCGCTTTTCTTCACGAAGTTGTGGTCCTCCTTGACCCCATAGGCAACCGCCGATGCAATCCTCGACTTCACTCCCGTGGTGGGACAGTCCGTGATGCGTCAGATATGCAACATAGGAGCGGCTGAAGCAGGGATAAACTCAACCCAAGTCCATAACGGGAAGTACAACGGTGAGCACGGAGCATCCTACTTCACGGTGGAGACTTGGGTTGAGTTTATCCCTGCTTCAGCCGCTCCTATGTTGCATATCTGACGCATCACGGACTGTCCCACCACGGGAGTGAAGTCGAGGATTGCATCGGCGGTTGCCTTTTTTATTGCATTGAGAACCCTAGTTGTCGCCATGATTAATGAGTGTTTGTGAGTTTTGTGATGAGTGTTTGTGAGTTTTGTGTTTGAGTTTTCTTGGTGTAGAATCTGTAGATGGTGGCCATTGGTCTTATAAATAGACAAGTAGAAAGATGAAGATGAAGCTTAGAAATTAAAAACCTAGTGAGAAAACTCGTTTTCGTCTCTCCTCAATTGTTCTAGTTTCGTGAATCGGTATAGCCACCAAAAGGGTGAGTTTTCACTTAATGATGAAGATGATGATGGGCGGGTGGGAGGGAGAACCAAGAAATTTATATGCTCGTGAGCCTCGAGAACTTGTAACAATTATTTAGAACTTTTCTTGCTTTTTTAAAAAGTATTGAGTTGGACAATGTTAATTTTACATTTGACACCATATCAATGTTACTTTTGCAATTTATGGAATACGGAAAGGTTAGCTACATACAATTATACAATTATGATTATGCTCCATTGATTGAGAAGGTCAAAGGAAGATTGCACTCATAGACTTCAAAGTATCTCTCCTTTGCTGGAAGGAGACAACTTCTCTCGTCGGTCATCCAAAGTGTTATTGCATATTGGTGTTCTGCTTTTATCCTTCCTAACAAATGTTTAAAAGAGATCAACCGGTTGTGTCGCCAGTTCTTGTGGGCTGGAAATCCGGAGAGTGCTAGTAAAGCAAAGGTAAGGTGGGCGCAAATTTGCTCTCCTAGAGCCGCTGGTGGTCTTGGGCTAAGGGATTTAGCATCATGGAACAAGCTCTTTGGAATAAAGTTGATATGGTTTTTATTCTCCAAATCTGGCTCTTTGTGGGTGGCTTGGTGCAAAACAAATAAGCTACATACGAAATCATTCTGGAGTCTTAGAGAAAATGCAGGGGGATCTTCTACATGGTCGCAGCTACTAAAGCCTAGACCATTGGTTGATGATATTATTACATGCGCAGTAGGGAATGGGAAGGAATGCTCATTCTGGTTCGACGTATGGACTCCTTTTGGCAAGTTAATCTCGTACATTGGGCATGAAGGACCAAGAACTTATGGGATTCCATTACACTCAACGGTCAATCAAGTGGCCACTCAAAATGGTTGGAATTTCAGAGGAGCGAGAAGTGAGAGGATGGTTGATTTACTAGCTCACCTAACAACGATTACAATCTCGGATCACTTAAAGGATAGGTACAAATGGAGAGAAGGAGTTGGCTCAATGAAAGCGGATTTTAGAATATCTCATGCTCGAAAACAAATGGCTGCGACGATTAATGAAGTACAGTGGCACAAAGAGGTATGGTTCACCGGACATATTCCAAAGCATGCTTTCATACTATGGTTGGCTTGTCTTGATAGATTGTCAACTAGATCTAGATTACGAGGTTGGGGAGTAGTAGAGGATAGTACTTGTGTCCTTTGCGAAATCTATAATGAGACTAGAGATCATCTATTCTTATACTGCCCATATAGCCAAGAGGTTTGGAGAATGGGTTTCAGAAGGTTGGGATCACATTACATTGGGTTTGGGAACTGGAATGGATTTGAAAGGTGGTTGAAGTTGGGTTGCCAAATGCAGAAGGTAAAAATACTAGGTTACTTATGGCTCAAGAAATTATATACGATCTTTGGAAGGAAAGAAACGAACGCATCTTCAAAAACAAGGCTCAACCATCGGCGACTCTGTTCAAGAAGGTGTCTTCAGGTGTCCGGAACTCATGCCTTGCTCGTATCGAAAGGCCGGGGTTTGAGGACTCTCTGGAAACTTGGTTCCGAGGCGCTTAACCTCGTTTTAAACTTTTATCCTTTTTCCTACTCGGTTTTATGACCGTAGGACTGTATTTTATTTTCCTATTACTAGTTTGTAATTCAAACGCTTTAATCTTAATATAATCAGAAATTTTAAAAAAATAAATAAAAAAAAGCTACATACAATTATTTTAGTTAGTTATTTCCTTTTAGTTATGAATAAATCAATCATATACAATTTTGTTTTTTTTGACATATTCTTTTACCAACCCAAATTAAGTTTGGGTTTAACTTTGTTTTTTTTTTTTTGCTAAAATTAAGTTTAATTTTCTTTTCATTTTTTTTTCGGTTGAGACTGTCGCTGGACATTAGTTCGCAAGATCCGCTGTCTAAACTTTTGACAAGCTATAGTTTTTTTTTTTTTTTTTTCTAAAAAATAAATATTTCATTGATAATGAAAAAGTTCAGGTTTACAAATTATTAGGCCATTAGATTAGGCCCATTGTAAACATAGCCTTATAACTACAATTAGGTCTATGTAATCTCATATATAAGGTGTAATCATCACAACTTGATCAATAAGAAAACCCTTTACAACTACTAAGGTTTCTTGACATGGTATCAGAGCCCGAACACACGTTGCCCCACCCGAATCGAAATCGATCTGGTCCGAAGATGGCTAGACCGATCGAACCCAAAATTAATCCTATAATGGAAATTGTCGAGATTAATGGCAAGACGGGCCATTATCTCGAGGGGGCGTGTGAAGAATATCCCACATCTGAAGTGGGAAAGAATTTGATCCAATATATAAGGGATTTGGGCCAATCCACTCATTGCCAATTGGTTTTGAGTTGGAAGCCCATGAAACTTAACATGGTCTTCATAAGTCTCTCTATGGTCTCAAACAAGCACCTCGATGTTGGTTCGCTAAGCTCACTACTGCGTTAACCGACTATAGTTTTGAACAAAACTACTCCGACTACTCCCTTTTCACGCTTGAGAAATCAGGTATTCGGCTTCATGTGCTTGTATACGTTGATGATTTGATTATTACTGGGAGTTCTTTGGCTATAATTGAGAAGTTTAAAAGCTACTTGAGTGAGTGTTTTCGGATGAAGGATTTGGGAGTTCTTCGCTATTTCTTGGGTATAGAAGTTGCTAGAAGTCCAACCGGAATTTACCTATGTCAACGGAAATACGCTTTGGACATCATAACTGAAACCGGTATGCTTGGAACCAAACCTGTTTCTTTTCCCTTGGAACAAAATCATAAGCTTGCACTTGTTCAAGGAGCTTCTATGACTGACCCTTCCCGCTATCGTCGTCTGGTTGGTCGTTTGATTTATCTGGGTACTACGCGGCCCGAATTATCCTATGTGATTCACATTCTTTCGCAGTTTATGAGTGATCCCAAGCCTGCTCATTGGGAAGCTGCACTTCGTGTCGTCCGCTATCTTAAAAACAGTCCAGGGCAAGGTATTCTACTTCGCGCAAATGCTCCTCTGACTCTCTCAGCCTGGTGTGATTCTGATTGGGCAGCTTGTCCCTTGACACACCGGTCTCTTACCGCTTGGTTTATTCAACTTGGTGGCTCTCCTTTATCATGGAAAACACGTAAACAGGATTGTGTTTCTCGATCATCCGCTGAAGCGAAATATCGGGCAATGGCGGATACCGTACAAGAACTTTTATGGCTCCGTGGTCTTCTTCCCACTCTAGGCATCGCGATCACGTCTCCAATTCCACTTCACTCCGACAGTCTCTCCGCCATCAATCTTGCTGCCAACCCGGTTTTTCATGCCAGAACAAAACATGTTGGCAACGATTGTCATTTCATTCGGGACGAGATCATTCGTGGAGTTATTGTTACTAAGCATGTCTCTACTAAATCTCAACTTGCAGATATTCTAACCAAGGCATTAGGACGCAAGGAATTTGACGATTTTCTTCTCAAGCTGGGTGTTTGTAATCTCCACACTCCACCTTGAGGGGGGTATTAGGCCATTAGATTAGGCCCATTGTAAACATAGCCTTATAACTACAATTAGGTCTATGTAATCTCATATATAAGGTGTAATCCTCACAACTTGATCAATAAGAAAACCCTTTACAACTACTAAGGTTTCTTGACACAAATGAATTATAAACCTAGAAAATGATTCCATGGTAAAAAAGCTAAAAACATGGGGATCATAATGCAATAAGGTTTTCAGTCCGGCGCTCAACATTAACCGGGTTAATGGAGCAAGCCGAAGTGATGTCGATGTTGGATGCTCGTCCCAAATCAGTTGGCACTTAGAAGGACGAAGGCCAGAACCAAAGGCCGCAGTGAAACAAAACCCGAAGCAAAAAAAGCCGTTCAAAGAAAACCAAACAAATAGGTGTCAACGGAAGGACCTTCAACGACCTCGATCACTAACTCTCCGTGAGTCTAGTGAGAGCGACTAGAAACGTGAATCCATGAGCTAGCTCTAGGAAGAGTCCTCACATCAAGAAGCGAAAGGAGCAAGCATCCCCTACCAACAACATTGGCTAGTACAAAGCAAGATTTAATCAACGAAAAACGCCACCCACCGCCCGGATCTTACTAGCTCTTCTATAGCACATGTCAAAACATACAAACCTCAGAACCTAACCAACAAAACCAGCCTAACAAACCAGCCTCAAGAGAACGACACACCCAACAACAGATCATGCCCAAGCTAACAACCATCTAAATACGACGAAGCAGTCCAAACAAACAGCCGTAGCTACACCAATGCAAACACCCGGGGAGTGAAAAGAGACTAACCAAATCAATATCTCACACTCGAGATGCAACCTTGACCGCCAATGTGAAGGATAGACTGCTGTCCATAGAACAAACCGCACAAGAGAGGCCAAATCCCGAGCCTTACCGATAAAGGAGAGTCAGAACACAAAGCCCCGAAAGTTCAGAACTACAGCTACATCAAGTCGAGTCATGACCAAGCGATCGAGGCCCCGAATTGGAGAAGATAACCTCAGTCGAGGCGATCCATTCCGCAATCGGGAAGCACAAAGTCACGAGCCGAAGAGACGTCAAGGGCAGTGGCCGGGGAGACAGAGTCCAAACCTCCACAGTCTCCACCTTCCTCAGTAGGCAGAGGCCGACAACAGAGGAGCCGGAGCACCAACCAAAACCCAGTACGACGGAGCCACCCGACCGAAAGTCGGGATCGTGCAGGACCACTGAAGAAACCGGATGATTCAATACAGCAACCGGACGCCGCTCTAGGCCGAAGTGAAGCAGCAGTCATCTGCGGAATTTGCTAGGCCGGAGAGGGATTTACGAAAGTAGATCTGACGGTCGAAAAATCGTGAGGCGAGCGTAGGGCTTAATCTCCTCTCCGGACGATCGCTCCATACCGTCGACAAGCACGAAAGCAACGACGGAGAGACCCTACCGCTCAGGCGCGACCGTCGCGACTCGTTTCTCCGGCCACGCATCGTGAGATGTAGCCCAGATCTCGAGTTGAAAGAGGACACGATCCAGTCTCAGTCAGTAACAGAAGGAGGAAGAGGAGGGGAGCCCTCTCACGGCACCAGCCGAAGTCGGCAACCGGAGAGGCGGACGGTGGACGGAAGAGGACGGAAGTCGCGAGTTCTCCTTGTTGAAATCGCCACGCGTGACCTTCACGCACCCGATTTCCGCGTCTTAGTTTCGTCGACAAGCTATAGCTAATAGCCTTAAGTTACCCATGCATGTTAAAACTATAAATCAGTATGTATGAAATGTCGTTAATTAGTTTTGTAGGTCACGTACGTGAATTTATTACTTGTTTTCTATGTATGTAGATTTTTAAACGAGTAGTGAAATGAATATTGGAAAGTAAAATAATAGAGAGTGCAGAAAATATAGAAAAGGCTTCTTCATGCAAGTATCGAGTACCTCGGTGTGACAAGATTCCATTAGTTTTTTTTTGATAAAATGTAAATATTTCATTAGAATTAAGGGTGGACATTCGGTTTTCGGTTCGGTTTCGGTTTCGGTTTCGGTCTCTCTCTCTTGTGCACATTCTCTTGTTATTGAATCTTCGGTTTATTATTGATTTGTGTTTTTGATTTTGCGTGATCTTGAAGTTACCACTCTGTTTTTAACCTAAAACAACTATGTTTTGTTTTGTCAAAACTCGGCATGGAAGTTTGCGAAAGATAACGATTTACAATTGGTTTCGATAAATCCAGCTATGGTGATTGGTCCTCTTTTACAACCAACGCTTAACACTAGTGCTGCTGTAGGACTAAGCTTGATCAAAGGTACATAGAAAACAAAACAGAGCATTGGTTTGATTCATATATTTGGCTAAAACTTGACATTTTGCAGGAGCACAAACGTTTCCTAACGCGATTAGATTAGTGTTAGGTTTGGGTCGGGTTAGGTTTGGGTAGGGTTACAGTCGGTTAGATTAGTGTTTTGGTTTTCGATTTTGCTTTCGGTTTTTCGGTTTAAACCGAAACCGAACCAAAACCATAGACTATAAATTTCGAAGTCCATTTGGTATAACCCGACTAACCGAAACCGAAGCCATACCACTTTTTCGGTTCGGTTCGGTTCGGTTTTTCGGTTTTGGATATTTTTGCCCACCCCTAATTAATTAGAATGAATAAGTTTTGGTTTACAAAATACATGAAGAGAACGAGATAAAGAGAGAATTTTATAATATTAATT
This sequence comes from Arabis hirsuta, assembly GCA_964056655.1. Classification (NCBI taxonomy): domain Eukaryota; kingdom Viridiplantae; phylum Streptophyta; class Magnoliopsida; order Brassicales; family Brassicaceae; genus Arabis; species Arabis hirsuta. The sequence continues at coordinate 2,373,665 of OZ053305.1, forward strand.
GTATTATAATTGATGAAGAGAGCGAGATAAAGAGAGATAGAGATATATCCTCTATATATTAATAGAGGAGACACTAAGTGAAAATCTTAGGTGTCATCTAAAGAGGGTTTTAAGGAACTTTTAAGAAAAGCTATTAAAAAAAATTAATAACATTATTGTGTAAATAATTAGACTAATTTTATATCACATATACAATATATAACTATTAAACAAATATGAAAGCAAGGAATATGTGTGGTAATTAATATAAAAGATTTTATTTAATAAATATAAAGTATATGTGAGAATATCTTTTTTATTCCAATGACTTTTAGATTTTTTTTACATGCGTTAAATAATTAAAAATAACAAAGATATATATCCAGTATAGATAAATATATTTTATCTTACAAAATTTAATTTGTATGATACTTAGACTAAATGTAGATAATTTTTTAGAAATGCCACTTTTCAAAAATGTCATCATTTTTGAATTTTTTTTAAAATGCCACTAATCCTCTATATATTAATTGAATAGACATTTGTTGAAAAAATTATATTTATTATTCAATGAGAGTTTTAAGGAATATGTTATTTAAATTAACTAATGAAAATATTTTAATTAAAACTATACGTTATGGTAGAAATCTCTATATGTTTTTATTAATTTTATCACATAAACCCATTAATATATATTTTACAGAGTCAAGTTTAACTAAATGTAATATTTAGATTCACTATATCATCTATTTTTTAAAGAAAATTGATATATTAAAAGTTTTATATTATTATATTTGTAACAATATTATTTATTTGTAGATGATAACTACACTTACAAATATTTTTACATTTTATTATTAGAAAACATATATTTTTTGTTTGTTACGTCCAACAAATTTATATAAATCTAAAACTTATTTGATTTATCGCATACTTTACTATTTACATAAATAATAAACTCAATTTGACACTTCAAATAAACTGAAATAAATAATATTTGCATTAGTTTTAATATTTTATGCAAAATTGATCAAAACATATGACATTGAAATATGTTTAGTAAAAATTTAATTTTATTATATTTATGCACAATACACATCATTTTGTACGTTTATAAATGTTAGAATACACATCTAAAAATATTAAGATCGATTAGAAAATATATTTCAATATTTAATCCCACGCTTGGCATGGATCAAAATTTAGTATTTACTGTAAATATAGATCCTATATTTAGAACTCTAATGGATAGTAAATATGATTTTTGATTTAATTAAATAGGTTTAATTGTTAAAAATCCATTATATTACCTACCTATAATCATGCTCTTACAATTATAGAGTTAGTTTCGGAAAAAAAAAACTATTCAGCTAGCGGAGTAAATGAAGACGGTAAAAAAAATTAATAACATTATTGTGTAAATAATTAGACTAATTTTATATCACATATACAATATATAACTATTAAACAAATATGGAAGCAAAGAATATGTGTGGTAATTAATATAAAAGATTTTATTTAATAAATATAAAGTATATGTGAGAATATCTTTTTTATTCCAATGATTTTTAGTTTTTTTTTACATGCGTTAAATACGGGATTAGAATATTCAAAAAAAAAATTCACGATTTTTTATATACGGGAGAAATTAAAAATAACAAAGATATATACCCAGTATAGATAAATATATTTTATCTTACAAAATTTAATTTGCATGATATTTAGACTAAATGTAGATAATTTTTTAGAAATGTCACTTTTCAAAAATGTCATTATTTTTGAATTTTTTTTTAAAATGCCACTAATCCTCTACATATTAATTGAATAGACATTTGGTGAAAAAATCTTATTTATTATTCAATGAGAGTTTTAAGGAATATGTTATTTAAATTAACTAATGAAAATATTTTAATTAAAACTATACGTTATGGTAGAAATCTCTATATGTTTTTATTAATTTTATCACATAAACCCATTAATATATATTTTACAGAGTCAAGTTTAACTAAATGTAATATTTAGACTCACTATATCATCTATTTTTTTAAGAAAATTGATATATTAAAAGTTTTATATTATTATATTTGTAACAATATTATTTATTTGTAGATGATAACTACACTTACAAATATTTTTACATTTTATTATTAGAAAACATATATTTTTTGTTTGTTACGTCCGAAAAATTTATATAAATCTATAACTTATTTGATTTATCGCATACTTTACTATTTACACAAATAATAAACTCAATTTGACACTTCAAATAAACTGAAATAAATAACATTTGCATTAGTTTTAATATTTTATGCAAAATTGATCAAAGCATATGACATTGAAATATGTTTAGTAAAAATTTAATTTTATTATATTTATGCACAATACATATCATTTTGTACGTTTATAAATGTTAGAATACACATCTAAAAATATTAAGATCGATTAGAAAATATATTTCAATATTTAATTCCACGCTTGGCGTGGATCAAAATCTAGTATTTACTGTAAATATAGATCCTATATTTAGAACTCTAATGGATAGTAAATATGATTTTTGATTTAATTAAATAGGTTTAATTGTTAAAAATCTATTATATTACCTACCTATAATCATGCTCTTACAATTATAGTGAGTTTCGGAAAAAAAAAACTATTCAGCTAGCGGAGTAAATGAAGACGGTAAAAAAAGGTGCGGAAAAATACAGTATTTGTGATTCGATTTGTTTTTGACGTAAATCTAATTTTACGATTTGCTTTGATTCGAAAAGTTTCGGATATCCGGTATGACGGATATCCTAATTTTTTAAGGATATTTGTTGTAAACAAAAAAAAAATTAAAACACCATAATAATTTTTTCAAAAAGTATTAATATAAGATTTAAACTAATTAATCAATAAATATATGAAACATGTCTAATTTTATTGGATAAATTGTTTAAAAAATGAAAAGTGAAAGATTAAAACGGTGAAAATGAAATATATATTTTTTATTTTAAAAATATATTTCAAATAAAGTTAGTATCTATATATTTTTACTATAAATATATTCGCCAAATATATTTAAAAGTAAAAAATGTAAATATACGTTATAAATCTACCATATTATATGTATATATAATTAATATACGGATCGATATTCGAATTTTTAAAACTAGTATTTGTGATTTAATTTGCTTCAGTTTAGACGGATACGAAATTTACTATTTGTTTCGCTTTGATTCAAAACGGATATCCGAATTTTTTGGATCGGATCAAAACGAATACCGAATCGGATCGAATTTAACGGATAATTTGTCCAGCTCTAGTTTGCATGTAGCGTACGTGAATCTGTTGTATATTACTTGTTTTATTTGTCAACAAAAGTTATTGTATGTAGATTTAAACTTGTGGTCCATGCATTGGTGAAATGAATATTGGGTAGTAAAATAAATATAGTGAAGTAAAGATAGAAAAGGCTTCTTCCTGCTAGTATCGAGTATACTTCGGTGTGGCAAGATTCGAAAAGTTTGTTTCACCAAAAAGGAAAGTGGAAAGAAGAAGCTTGGTTGCCGAGCTAAAATGACTATTCTCTCTTTTAAGTGATAGATATGGGAGACTAATAAAAGTTTTTTTTTTTTTTTGGTAAATAGAGACTTAAATTTTCTGTATCGTAGAAACATTAATATCTTGTTTTAATACCTAATATTAATAATTTCACCCATGCATGGACCACTCGTTTAAATCTACAGTAGCTTTTTGTGGGCATATGTATACATACAATATAATAATATATCAGTCAAGTTCCTTTGTTTTTCAACTTATGCAGAGTGTTTGTATGTAAATTTTTGTAGTATGAAAAAAATAATAATACATAAGTGCATAGTCTTGTCAGATTTACACTTATAAATTGCTTTCAGTGTTTTGAAAAACAAACAAAAAAACGTCAGTTTAATTTTACAGCAAAATTACGACTTTCTCTCTCTATTTTACAAAATTACCACTTTTTGTCTCTCAAAATTCAGAACTTCCAACTCCCTGGCAAATGGCAAAATTCTGTTTTTAACCCAACGACCTCCGACGAGCTTTGGTACTGGGCCTTCTGCTAGTTGAGCCCAAAAAAGAATCTGAGACTTACCCTTTGGGTTGGACGTTTCAGTTTTTTTGTTTTACGGTTTTATCCAAATTTAAAACATAAAAATCGTATATTCGTTCGACTCAATACGGTTTGGTTTTCTTTGGTTTACGATTTATCGGTTTTATAAAAAAGTTAAACCATATAAAAACCATGGATAATTCGGTTCGGTATGGTTTCTGATTCTTTTGTTTCTCCCATTATTTCCACGAAATCTTTTAAGCTGCATAACAGAAATATATTTACCCTCGAATATTGTAATGAATTTAGTGAATGCTATATAGACTTTAGAAATGATAAACAACAATGTGGAAGCAACTTACAAATTTAAGAGTTTACTTGTGCATTATTTATAAATATACTTAGAAGACAATTAATGTAATTTTTGTGTGTTTACTGATACTTATATACAAAGTGACAAGATTAGCAAACAGTTTTCAACTAATTGAGGAAGTTAGATATCTCAAAAAACTCACCTTTGTCTTTAACCTCCTCTGTTTCGCTGAACAGAGTTTCCACAAATCTCCTCCACAAAATCCTCCATGTTCTTATCCGATGTTCCTCCTTCTCCAACCGCTTCAACCGCTAAACGCTTCCATTTCTCTGCGTTTTCCCTCATCTCCGCCTCTTTTTCCTCCATCACTGCTTCCAAACACCTCCTTATCTCTCCTCTCTCCACCAAACCATCCTCGTTCTCTCTAACCCTCACACCAGTTTTCCATGTTTCTTCAAGAAGCTTCGCATTCGTCGGTTGATCCGACCACATCGGAAACGCCACGACCGGAACGCCAAGAACCAAACTCTCAAGCGTCGAGTTCCATCCACAATGAGTCACGAAACAACCTACGGATCGGTGTCTTAAAACCTCCACCTGAGAACACCAAGACACAATCATACCAACCTCTTCAAGCTCCTGTCTTAAACCATCTATCTTCTCAATCTCTGTCTCGTCTTCTCCTTCTGTTTTCGCTTCTCTGTTTGATTTATCAGTAATAACCCACAAGAACGGTCTTTTCCCATCTATGAGTGCTCTCGCAAGTTCCTCAATCTGTCTCTTGGACAACTCAACCATTGTTCCAAAAGAAACGTAAATAACAGAGGACTCTGTTTTCGAATCTAACCAAAGACTATAACTACTTTGCTCTTTTGATGTTTCTCTATCTGAATAAGAGAAAATCTCAGCAGGAAGTAAAGGACCAATCGCCACCATTTTGATATTCGGATAAGCGGTTAAGGCCTCTGGCTCGAGCGAATCGAAAGTGTTGACGAGGATTTTGGGGTTGGATTCTTCTTTGAGAAGTTCCATCATTTCTTGAAACGATGCGTATGCGCCGTGATGCCTATTGGCTGGAGTCAAGAAAGAAGGAAGATCGCGGGTTGCGAGAGATGGAAGATTCGGGAACTCGAAGCCAAAGTTGTTTCCGGTGAAGTGATTGTAATAGATGTCGAAAACCAAAGCCGGTTGGATCCAGAGAAGAGCAGAAGGAAGTTGAAACCTACGTGCTACTTTTGGAGCCCAATTTAGAAGAATCGTGTAGACCAAGCAAGTCACCGGAGAGTCACCATCCCGATTAGCTTCGATGAATTCCGATAGCGTTTTATCGCCGTTAGTCCTGAGATTCAGTGACCGTTTTTGAACGTCTTCGACGGTGGAAATGCCTCCATCGTCGAAGCCATCAGAGAAAGTAAGGAAAGAGAGATTGTTGAGGTTGCTTTGGTTAGGAATCATAGAGCAGTTGAAGACCGAGAGACACGTGGCGAAAGTGACACGTGCGCCGGTAGTTCTGATGAGCCGACGAGCAAATCGGAGAGATGGGTTCACGTGACCTTGCGCCGGAAAAGTTACCAGTAGAAAATGCGGTGGTGTCATTTCTGACTCGAGTCCAATACAAGAAGAATCTTTAATGTGTGTGTGTCTCCTTGTGAAATTGTGATGATATGTGTATATATACGGAAATTTTTATCTATAGATGAGCAATTGCATTTTGATTTGGGTTAGGTTTGCACTTGTATATACGTATGTATCAAACTTGCAAAATTGTACCAGATAACTTGTGACGTTTGTGGTGACGTTCTGTATATAAACCAAATAGCAAGAGTTAATTTTATCAACTATGATTGGTCTTAGTCTCGGTCTTGTTGTGTTCAATGTTACGCAGACAACAAGGAAAGATATTGTGTAGTAAAGTTCAAAAGATATACATCTTCTTTTGTGCCTTTTAGAACTGAGTATTAGTCATGTTTCACCATGGTTGGTGAAAGGAATTTGGTGAAATGAGGTTGGTGAAAGGAGGTTGGTGAAGGAAGGTTCACAAGTGATTCTTTTCTTGTCAACAATGGTTGCTCACCAAACCAATGGTTGTTCACCAAACCCAAAACTTCTTCTATAAATACATATCATAAGGAGAAGAGAAAATGCATCCCAAAATAATATAACAAGAGAGAACAAAAGAAGAAAAAGAGTGAGCAAGAAGAGAAATAAAAATATCTTTTTTGTGAGAAATTCTTTCTTTGTAAGAAATTTAAGTGTAATTTTCTTGAGTGTATTTGGGGTCGAGTGTGAGTTGAGAGCTTGTAAAATTTCCCGGGTTAATAATAAAAGATCTGTAGCAGGTCCGGAGACGTAGGCACAAATTGGCCGAACTCCGTTAACAAATCGTGTGTGTGTCTTCCCGCTTTCATAAATTCTGGTCTTTTTCGCAAATTTGATCCGTATATTTCCTAACAACTGGTATCAGAGCTTGAGTTACGGTGATCGGTCAAATTTATGGCGGAGTGAATTTTCTCGGTAACATCGGTTTGTCGACGGAGGTGTTTTAATACACGGTGGTTCCAGAAACAATGGGAGGCGAAGACGGTTCAGCGCACAGTATCGGAAAATTTGACGGTACGGATTACGCATTTTGGAGAATGCAAATTGAAGATTATCTGTACGGAAGGAAGCTCCATCAACCACTGAGCAAGAAGCCTGACAAGATGGATCATGAAGAGTGGAATCTCCTCGACAGACAAGTTCTCGGTGTTATTAGATTAACACTGGCGAACGTTTCTCACAACGTTGCGAAGGAGAAGACCACGGAAGCTCTCATGAAAGTTCTCTCGGACATAAATGAGAAACCTTCTGCCAACAATAAGGTATTTCTCATGAAGAAGCTCTTCCAATTGAAAATGGAAGAGGGTAGTCCTGTAGCAGCGCACGTGAATGAGTTCAACACGATTGTCAACCAACTGTCATCGGTTGAAATCGAGTTTGATGATGAGGTGCGTGCTTTGATTCTGCTGGCATCCCTACCAAATAGTTGGGAGCCCATGAGGGCAGCGGTTAGTAATTCTGTTGGTACTCAGAAGCTTAAATTTACTGATGTTCGAGATCGAATCCTTGGCGAGGAAGTTCGAAGGATCGATACCGGAGAAGCTTCGACGAGTTCTGCTTTCAATGTGGAAAACAGAGGTAGAAACCAAGACAGAAGTAACCGAAGTAGAGGAAGATCAAAGTCAAGGAATGGACGGGGCCAGTCCAAATTCAAACAGCCTACCGAGTGCTGGAATTGTGGAAAGACAGGCCACATTAAGAAAAATTGTTGGGCACCACCAAAGAAAGAAGACAACAAGGGAGGCGGAGCCAATACAGTGACACGTGAAATTGCTGATGCATTGGTAGTATCTGTTGATTCCCCGAAGAAAAGTGATGCTCGTGATGCAGCTGCAAATACCACCAAAGCATCAATCTCCTATGTTGATAGCCCAGTCGATTCATGGGTTCTTGACTCAGGAGCGTCATTCCACACCACGCCGCACCACAACATTATGGAGAATTATGTTGCGGGAAATTACTGAAAGGTATATCTTGCTGATGGATTACCTTTGGACATAGTTGGTATTGGAAATATCAACTTGAAGATGTCAGACGGACATGTGTGGAAGATTACAAAGGTTAGACACGTGCCAAAGTTGATGCGAAATCTAATCTCAGTAGGCCAACTTGATGATACGGGGCACGATGTCAACTTTGGTGGTGGAACCTGGAAAGTCAGGAAAGGTTCCATGGTGGTGGTTAGAGGTCATAAAAGAGGCACTCTTTAAATGACGACAAGTTATCAAGACACTGTTGCTGTTGTCGAGAATGCCAAACAGACCAAGTTGTGGCATTGTAGTTTGGGACACATGAGTGATAAAGGGATGAAACTCATGGTGGAAAATGGCACTCTTCCAGATCTGAAGACGGTGGATCATCAGATGTGTGAAAGTTGCATCCTTGGAAAGCAGAAACGGGTTAGTTTCTCTAAAGGAGGAAGAGAGCCAAAATCTGAGAAGTTAGAGCTGGTGCACACTGACGTGTGGGGACCCGCTCCTGTTGCATCACTGGGAGGTTCGTACTACTATGTGACCTTTATTGATGACTCCACAAGGAAGGTGTGGGTTTACTTCATGAAGAACAAACATGAAGTGTTCTCGGTTTTCAAAAGATGGAAAGCCATGGTTGAGATTGAGACGAATCTCAACTTGAAGAGTTTAAGGTCTGATAATGGTGGAGAATACATCAGCGATGAGTTCAAGAGATATTGCGCTGATAATGGGATCAAGATGGAGAAGACTATTCCTGGAACGCCTCAACAGAATGGAATAGCGGAAAGGATGAACCGAACCCTGAATGAGCGTGCAAGGAGCATGAGATTGCATTGTGGATTGCTAAAGACGTTTTGGGCAGATGCAATCAGTACCGCAAGCTACTTAATAAACAGAGGACCGTCTGTACCATTGGGATTTAAGATCCCTGAAGAAGTTTGGAGCGGCAAGAAAGTAAACCTTTCTTATCTAAAGGTATTTGGATGCTTAGCTTATGTTCACGTTGATGATGCTGCAAGAAGTAAACTTGACTCGAAGTCTAAGAAGTGTTACTTCATCGGTTACGGTAACACGGAGTTTGGTTACCGTTTTTGGGATGATGAAAATCGGAAGGTCATCCGAAGCAAGAATGTTGTGTTCAACGAAGAAGCGTTGTACAAGGATAAGCTAAGAGAAGGCTCGGAGAGGAAAGAGCCTGGAGTTGTTGACTTAGGAGATATCCTGGCATCGGAGTTGCAACAGGATACCACAACAGCAGAAGAAGAAATCTCTCAAGAAGAGAGTGGTGAGGCTGAAGAGAATGATGATTCTGAAGTAGTTCCATATACACCAGTCACGGAGTTACGACGGTCAAGTAGAATCATCAGAAAACCTGTAAGATTTTCTCCATCACTCAACTACATTCTGCTCACAGACAGAGGCGAGCCTGAATGCTATGAAGAAGCATTGCAAGTGGATGAGTCGATTAAGTGGGAGCTGGCAATGGAAGATGAAATGGACTCACAGATGTCCAATCATACTTGGGTTTTGACCAAGCTACCTGAGGGGAAAAAGGCATTGCATAACAAATGGATCTACCGGATAAAAGAAGAACAGGATGGAGGCAAACGCTATAAAGCGAGGCTGGTTGTGAAGGGGTTCCAACAGAAAGAAGGCGTTGACTACACAGAAATTTTCTCCCCTGTAGTCAAGTTGGTAACAATCAGGACTGTTCTCGGGTTGGTTGCAAAGGAAGATTTGTATCTTCAACAAATGGATGTGAAGACGGCTTTCCTTCATGGTGAGTTGGAGGAAGAAATTTACATGAGGCAACCTGAAGGCTTTGAGATCAGAGGACAAGAAAAGCTGGTATGCAAGTTGCAAAAGAGTTTGTATGGGTTGAAACAAGCTCCAAGACAGTGGTATAAGAAGTTTGATAGCTTTATGAAGAAAGCTGAGTTCTTGAGGTGTGAAGCTGACCACTGTTGTTATTTCAAGAGGCTGAAGGAGTCCTACTTGATATTACTGTTGTATGTTGATGACTTGCAGGAGATTGACAAGCTGAAGGCAACACTCTCAGAAGAGTTCGCGATGAAAAACCTTGGAGAAGCAAGACAAATTCTTGGGATGAGAATTAGTAGAAACAAGGAAGGTCTTAAGCTGTCACAAGTGGAGTATGTGAAAAAATTCCTCAAGAGATTTAACATGGATGACGCAAAGCCGGTTAGTACTCCCCTGGCGAGTCATTTTCGGTTATCCAAAGATCAATCACCCGTGACTGAAGATGAGATGGCATATATGGATAAGGTTCCATATGCCTCTACTATTGGCAGTCTGATGTACGCGATGGTATGTACAAGACCAGATATTGCACATGCAGTGGGAGTCGTTGGCAGGTTTATGAGCAATCCAGGCAAGGAACATTGGGAGGCTATTAAGTAGATTTTAAGGTACTTGAAAAGGAATCCAAGTTCAGCGTTATGTTTCAGAAAGTCTGAGATGGGATTGCAGGGATATGTTGATGCTGACAATGGAGGTGACGTTGACAGCACGAAGAGCACAACCGGGTATGTCTACACTTTTGGCGGTACTGCAATTTGTTGGACTTCAAAATTGCAAAAGATTGTATCTCTATCAAGCTGTGAAGCTGAGTATGTTGCGGTAATAGAGGCAACAAAGGAGATGATGTGGTTACAGTCTTTTCTACAAGAGCTAGGTCATGACCAAGGGAAAAGTGTGTTGTACTGTGATAGTAAGAGTGCCATTGATTTGGCAAAGAATCCGGTTTACCATGCTCGGACGAAGCACATACATCGTCGATATCATTTCATCAGATCAGCATTAGAAGATGAAGTGTTGGTGCTTGAGAAGATTCCAGGAAGTAAGAATCCAGCAGACATGCTGACGAAGGTCATGCCATATGATAAACTGAGGTTGTGTGCAACCTCATTTGGCTTGCTAGAGTGATAAGCCGGGAAGACCTGCTACATTGATCAAGGTATGAAGACGGATTGAAATCAGTCTTCAAGTGGGAGATTATTAGTCATGTTTCACCATGGTTGGTGAAAGGAATTTGGTGAAATGAAGTTGGTGAAAGAAGGTTGGTGAAGGAAGGTTCACAAGTGACTTTTTTCTTGTCAACAATGGTTGCTCACCAAACCCAAAACTTCTTCTATAAATACATCCCAAAACAATATAACAAGAACAAGAGAAGAAAAAGAGTGAGCAAGAAGAGAAATAAAAATATCTTTCTTGTGAGAAATTTTTTCTTTGTAAGAAAATTAAGTGTGATTTTCTTGAGTGTATTTGGGATCGGGTGTGAGTTGAGAGCTTGTAAAATTTCCCGGGTTAATAATAAAAGATCTGTAGCAGGTACGGAGACGTAGGCACAAATTGGCCGAACTCCTTTAACAAATCGTGTGTGTGTCTTTCCGCTTTCATAAATTCTGATCTTTTTCGCAAATTTGATCCGTATATTTCCTAACACTAAGGACAAAAGTGTCTCTTTCAGATAACAAAAGATGCATCTCACTTTCCACTAACCATTTCCAACTTGTGAGAAGGAATAATAAAATAGATGCATACAAAGGTTACTAATTCTATAGAGATAGCTTGGAAAATCAAAAAATAACAGATAAGCACGAAATTATATATCTATCACTCCTTGTTTTTGGAAGACCGGTCTTTTCTTTGACCACCAAGAATACGAGAAATTTGCAAACCTCTGCTAAAGGCTTGGTTAAAGAGCATCCTTGTTTGGAACTCAGACACGAAAGGAAACCAAGCCAAAAACGCAACCGGCGTGAACAGAAGCAAGCCCATCACGATCTCGTAGCCCCGAGCTAGCGTCCTAACCGATGACCATATCCCTAGCCGCTGGATCACAGGCTTACAAGCCTGTGCAATCTGAAGTGAAGGACAAAATCGAAGCTAATGTCACAAAACCAGACAAGACTGTTATCTTAAGAGCCAAAAGAGGAGTTTGGTAGAAGGAGAATGACTTACGAGAAGCATTCCCCATCCGGTTGGCATGAAGGCAAGCATGCAGATGAATAAGTCTTTGATTGTTATCAGAGGAAATGCGAGGAAAGTTATGAGAATTGTAACAAATGTGAGGAATACAAAGCCCTTTATGATTCTAAACAGAAGCTGGAAATTCGTGCTGAATCTTCGCCTTCCCATGCCTAGGCCCTGTGAATCGTTACATAGAAGAAAACAGACGCAATGTTTAGGATCTTGAAACAAAATCAAAAGTGAAAGTGTGTAAATATTCATACCTTCACAATGAGTAGAAGGAATAAGATCACAAACCATGAAGCTCCATAAACCTGAAAACACCGGTTATCAAGAATCATTATCATTCAATAATCAACGGAGTCATGATCACCATCCGGAGGGAAGTAGTTATATAAGCTTAGCTTACCCAAACGCTTTGATTTTTTCCTTTAAAGGTACTGAGGTGATACACAAGTCCATACTGAAAGATGAAGAAGCGCAATGCCAAAAAAATCTCAAGGGTAATACCGCGGCTCCCCGAGTGACGAAGATGCTCTTGTTCTTTCTCCCACCAAGATTCCCAACTTTTCTCAGGAGGAACACCAATTCCTCCCCGGTTATATATCCATTTGTTCCAGTCTGTCCAGTCATCGACAATCTTTTGCCACTCGAAACCAGACGGGTTGAATAAGAAAGGAGCAAATAGCCATGTCACCACCATGAACCATATTGAAACAGTGATCAGAATATAAGTAACCACACCCCTATATGCTTGGCCAAATAGTTGATACACGAGTAGGAGAATCATCAGCTCAATGCCCTTCACAAAGTGACTACGGGAATAGAACCTATAGTTCTCAGCAAACTTGGCATGGAACACCACAAAGCCACGACCAGTGCCTCTGTACTCCGCGCCTCCATGAAATAACGTCCTTCCGTAGTAATGTGTTTTTGTCCCGAGTTGAAACGTGAAAAAGACAGAAGCAAGTTGTAACTGCATTAGCACAAACTCAATCAATGCATTATGGAAGCCCCTCTCAAGTCCAATCTCCATCATCATAGGTAAAGCCATCAAAAAACCAATCTGCACAAATGATTGAGAAGCAAGAGCTGCCTGAAGAGGATGGTTGTTACGAAAAGCTCGTTGGCTGCTCAATCCTTCTTCAAGCCCACTCAGTACTAGATACAGACGGCCGTAAAGAAACACATATACCGTCAGCACGGTTAACTGTCAAAAACACAGATAATGGTTTCACACTTGAGAAAAAATTATCTGCCATCTATATATATATATATATATATATATATATATATATGTAAGGGTAGAATCTCAACTTACCATGGTACTGAAGTAGAACCCAATTGTAGTGACATAACAAGACAGCATCCGGAAGAAATCAAATCGGTGTCCCAGTCTATACAGGTCGCGACTCAAAGTTTGCTCGCCATTTCCATTGGCGATTTTTGCCTCAAACATTGAGATCTGGTTGAGACCGACATCTCTCCCTTTACCAACTTGTATATATTCATGATGAGTCACATTTCCTTCACGCAGGGTAGAATTAAATCCTGAAAGGAGTAAAAAGGTATGAGAAATGAAAAATATATGAAGTCTTAACATATGTGTACCACCAGAGAAGAGGAGATCAAGCAAGTGCCTGCAAATATGTCTTCACTAAGATTGATGACTTTAGAAGCTTTGCAGATACCACCTCTTGTAAGGTGAAACAGACGATCAAAAACATCTGGATGACCGTAATGGAATCGCACTCTGGAGCAGCAAAAAAGGAACAGATTAACTTTGACTATCACAATAGTCAGATTTACCCCCAGAAGATTTCAGAACAGGGAAAAAACTTACTTCAAAGGACTAGCTAGCACCCTTTGCCCAATCGTTACAAAGCTGTTCTCCTGATTTGACATAAACCATGCAAGAGAAGACACACTTGCCACAAGAAACCACAAACGTAAGAGATCAATATGTGCACTGAAACAAAAAATCTAAAAGATAGAAATAAAATCAGTGTTAGTACCTTCCAGTGAATATATGCTCTCTCAGACCAAGAATAGTAGGACATCTAACGCCTCCATGCTTTACAAGAAACTCTTGCAGCAAGTTCCTCATTTTGAAAGCTTCCTCCATGTAGTTATCCTATTTGTCAGATCTTTAGAGGTTAAGAGTCTCTCATGGTGTTCATTCTTTTAACTAATCATAAGCATTAAAGAGTTTCATTAGGCGACACATCCTAGACAAAAGAAAATTATGCAATGCACCTGGTTCATGTCTATTGTCTGCAACCCTTCTCCGCGTGTAAAAATGATAGCATGGTTCTGATTTTCCGGCTTTCCCTCTCCTAGTATAGCCGGTCCCGGAAGCTTAATCCGATAAATGAGCTAAAAGAAAAGAAACACAAACTCAGCCTCTCCAGAAAGTAGTACAGCAGCATCGATATCCTCTAACCTCACTGCATAGGCTTATCCTCATTGTGGTATTTTGGAAAACAATGGGCACATTAGTTTTTTCTCATTATATACCTGATCTAGTGATTGAACAGATTCAGAAGAATCCATTGGTTTGGTCTGCGGAGCAGCTTTCACAAGTGCTGAGTAGTAAATCTTTTCCTCTGTGCCCTTATAACTGTCTTTATGTGTTTGCTCGACCTCATCGATATAGGCAACACGAATAGACGGGTAGCTGCCACAGGGAAATAGCAAGCTTAACTAATGCAGCGAAGAAATAAATAACAAATCAACTATGAAGATCAATGGATGAAAGAATAAAGACATTACGTTGTCATAAGTCTCAATATGTCTTTAGCGCGTTGGTCACCAGATCTCTTTTGAATACTGTATTGTTGGCAAGAAACCACAAAGGAGAATTTCATATCAGCAAGTGCTTGACACTGTGCCCAGAGTGACCCTCCACTCTTTGATGCTTCTTCACTGGTTAACTCGAGAGCCTTGTAGCCCTTCAATAATTCTAGAACAGAACGAAGGTAGTTTGCGGAATGGTTTCAGGCGTTCTAAGAATCAAAAGAAATAACAGTGAAGATTCTTCAAGTACCTTCATCTTTTGCCATATCAAGGAAGGCCTGAAGTTCCAAAGCCTTTCGGTAATACATCATGCCTCGCACTTGTTGAAACAAATCATAAATCAGGCACAACAAGTTTATCAAAAGAAAAATTCTTCCAGTTAGGAAAATGAGGCAGAGTTTATCCGATGAAAGATTAAGAGAGGATGCTAAAGTCTATATACCAGTTTTGGTCAGAGTTTGGCCTCTGTAAGATGCCCATAGACGAAGCTCCTCTTCCAAATCATCTTTTGTTCTTAGTACTTCTTCGCTTTCACATTTAACTCGTTCCAGAAAGTTTGTCCATTCATCTGATGTAAGCCATGGACTCAGCTGATAGCTCGAACACTATAATATGGCCATATGAAAAATTTAAAACAAACAGATAGAAAAGTGAAACCTGGGAAGATCTTCTGCAAGTAAAAAAGTATAGAGACTCCATCTTCATTTTGCTTTTCTAACCCATTTATGGAGAAGAGAACATCCTCTGAAAAGTATGGTGTTAGGACCCTATGACAAAAGCAAAATGGAGATGTTAAGATATAATAAGGCTATTGATTTTCATATTTAAGACATGTATCATATGAATGCAATGAGGCTACTTCTGCAATGGAAGACGCATCCATAGATGAAGGCGCAAAAGATGGCCATAAATTAAGTTGAAAGTGAATGGAACCTACGAGAAGGAAAGCATGTTGCGGATCTTGGGTGCATCAGGCATGTCCATGAATAATGAATTTGAAAAGAAAGTAAGACGCCTTCGAGCTTCCAAGTTGGACGGAACATCCATAGCTGACTCCTTGACAGTAAGCAAAAGATGAAGCCTCTTGATCTGTAAAATAACAAAACAAAAGGAAAGCAGACAAACCACTTAGACGATCCTCATACCAAAGAGATCAAATGTGGTGGAACAAGAACGAGATAAATGGAAGAATTTTCAAGGAAGAGACTTGCTTTTTCGTTCCAGGCTTCCGCTTGAGAGTAAACTGGGAATCGAAGTTGGCTGAAATATTTACGCTGTTGATGAAGAGGGGTCATGACGTCGTACTTGACATAAGCTCCATTGTGGGCAGTCTCTTGTAAGCTATGGGATAGAAATTCTTAATCAGAGTGCTTCAAATAGAAAGTGATTGTTCACTCAGAAATACGGCTCACACAAATGGTCTTACCTTGGGACTTCTTCTTCCATTATGTCTCTAGTCACCACCTCTAACATGTTCAGCAAGACAATTACAATTTGATCCTTATCGTTCTCATTGTTTTGTAGCTGTTGCAAGTAGACGACGTTCGGTTATTTCCATAGCATGGCAGAGAAGAGATATTAAATATTGATATGCCATAGCATGTACCAAATATTCGATTAGCCGAACAAACTGGCCATACAGATCAGGAAGAGCAGTCAGGTTCAATTCTGTTATCAGTGTTTCTTTTTCAATATGTTCATCAATCTTGGAGAAAATATCGTTTATGACCCTGTACAAGAACATATAAGTTAGAAAAGAGCAATGTATACCTGGGTTAAAAAGAAGGCAAGAATTTAAAACTTACTGTCTTTCTCGTTCGCCGATAACCAAATAATTAATGAGATTCTTAAAAGAGGCATAGCACTCTGTAACTGCACAAGTCATGTAGCTGTCAACAGCCAATCTCTTTTTCAGTTCGCGGTCTTTTCCATTGCTGTCTTTAGCCATATCCAAAGCTATTGGGATCTATGACATTTGATCATGAGTTCGTAAAAATCAGAATACAAAAACGAAATTTGTAACACCAGACATAAGTCAAAAGATAAATCTTCACCTTACTAGCCAGTAGAAAAGGTGGCCACCGGATAAGATCCAAATCAGGGTCAGACCAATATGGCACAAGCAAAAGTTCCATTTCCCTGTACACAAACCTATAATTAGGCTTCTTTCTATTAATGTTTGAAAAAGGACCTAGCTCTCATTTTCAGACTGAGATAAAAATGAAAAGATTCAAAGCCAGACTGAACCTATCACTAATCAAATCCTCTTCTCGGAAACTACTGATTATTTTGTTCCACATCTGAGCAAACCGCGCTGCGTCTTTGTCTTTACCAGATGGGAGCTGGATACCAAAAGAGAACACAACCTTACATAAGAGTTCTTATAAAGAGAAATGCTGGTAGAAATAGCTAAACATAACAACAGTAACCAGACCTGATCAAACTTGCGAGAGAAGGTCGCCTTAAATCCTTTTTTCTTTGTATCCTCGCTCTTATCATGTGGCACCAAACAATCATTAAAGGCCCCTGGTATGGACTGAAATCTCGACCTCAACATTCCAAGTGTTCGGATCTGAAGTGAAACAAACTTCTTTTTCAGACACCATCTCACTTGGAAACTTAAGAAGAGAGTGAATGCCAATCCGTAATGTAAATAAGTAGTCCTATTTGCTTTCTAATAAAGAAATAATGCAACAATGAACCTCTCCAAGACGGCGGTAAGCTCCATTTAAACCTCCAACCAGAGTTGATACGATAGCATACCATATTTGAGTGTCCATGAAATAAACCTGCATATAGAAGTTAGCATACAATAGGGAAACCATAAGAACGAAAAAACATATGGAAATGAGCAATATTCCCAAACTCACGAGAATAACAGGTGACCAGAGCGCAATGACGACGCCTAGATTATTCTTGGCTGCAGAAACCATGAGAAACAACGGCAAAGTTATTTAATAGAACCGCATTATGCAATAAGCAATCCAGGTATTCTATTATCCATTACCATGAGGGAAAAACTCATGCCAGCTGTAGACGGATATATGGATTCGCATTATATCTTTGGTTGGACCAACAAGGGGCTTAATCTGTTTTGAAGATGGCAAAGCATGAGAAAAAATAAATTGTAGACTGATATGAATGTCATTAGAATCTCAGTGCCTGTTAGAAGAGAATATCATTTTTCCAACTTCCAAATAAAATATTGTTGCATATTGCTCATGCTATACTACAAAACAATACGAGAAAATGTGATACCTCCGCGTAATAACTGAAAGCCAGCTTTGAAATCAGCAGAACAAGCCAGAACATGGTGTACCTAGAAATCATTTGTGCCTCATCATTAAGCAGTGCTGAAAGACCAACCAACATTTCAGCCTAAGGGTGGAAATTTTAGGCTACTTACTTGAAAAGTGATAACGCGCTCTCATGCATACCCCTTCCTAAAAACAGCCGAGGCTGTATCACCAAGAACCATGATAAGTCCACATTTTCTGTTCAAGATTCATGGGCTAACATTTATCAAGACAAAGGCATATGGATAAAGTACCTGAGACCACCACATCATCAGCATCATTATCTTAAAGTCAGACCTTTCAAGATAACGTCGAATAAATGGAAACAAAAACAGCAATGCAGAAAGCATGTTCGGGGACAAGTAGATAAGAATCGCCACTATGAAAAGAGAAGGTGAATTATGACTGTGTCCCCCAAACCAGTTCTTTACGGTCAGCGCAAATCCAGAAGCGTTTTTCCAGCTGTACGCGTAAGTAACTGGCATGACTACAACCCATACTGCAGCCACACCAGCCTTCAAGACGTATCTGAGTTTCACATAGAGTGACATGCTATGTCTTGCCTTCCAACTGAGGGCTATGTCAAGGAGAGCTGAAACATGAAGACAAACAGTCAGAAAACAGGAATGAAAAATGTTATTGTGGATCATGCATCATCACCTTGTGCAAGCTTTAGTACAGCTGCCGTAATGAAGACGCTCAAAACCTTTAGGAAGACATCACCCTGAAAGATGGTGCTCAACTTTCCAGATCCATTCCATGCAATCACGATCATTGCCTAAGCAAGAAATGATAAATTAAATAGCCTAACAGGTCAAGACAATACAATATTTGAAAGACAAACATACTAATTACAAGATATTGGTACCTGCAAACACAGGATATAAAAGCTCCACATTCGATCAAAACTTCTAAATATATGCCAGAAGGAGCGTATCTCAACAAAATTGACTTTGCCCATCCACCGGTCTCCAATATTTGACTTTTTCTGCAGCATTGTGAACACAAATCATGAAATTGCAGATACACAAAATTTGAGGCAAATAACGGAAAAACAATTTACTCGTTGTTGAAATAATTCTAAGACATGCCGATCAGACTAAGCTAGTACATCAAGATTTATTACGAACATAACACTACTTTCGATTACAAGTTTATGATCCACAAGACCAATTTATGCAAAATTTGCTAACATAAACAGAAAAAAACATATACGACCCATTATTTAGTCTCTATTACTCATAAGTCATACCTCAGTTTTCTCAAGTCGAAGTTCTTCAGCTGTCTGACAAAAGAAATCTGCATCAGCTCGCATAGGCCACCCTAGCCGAAAACATCGAATTGACCTGAAAAGTTTCAGGGCGAGGAATTTAGACCACCAATAATTCTGAAAGCTAATGTGGCATTCCAAAAAGGTTAAAGCAAAGTTACAGGGCAAGGAATATTTACCAAAAATATTCATTCAAGTCATCATAGTTTCTCCACACAGAATGCTTTGACTTTCCTCCTCTACTTCTCTTTGCTTCCTGTCATACATAAAGATCTAGATGAGAAAAATAATAGGTAGATTGAAGGAATGCTCAGGAAAAAAAGATAGCCACGACTAGAATAACTGAAGCAAGTAACCTTTGCTATTGTCTTGTATATAGGTGTCACTACTTTCTGCAGGAAAGCTTCATCGTCGCCACCATAAGCTGGCTTTACATGCTCCCCTGTCATTGGACTAACACTACCAGCCAACATACCATACAACTCGAAAGCCATCTGCAACATGTACAAAAAAGTACCATAATAAACTCAAACGGCTAGGAAAATGTCATTCTTCACAAATAATCAGAAATCTGACTAACTAAATAGGATTCATACATGGTGATATATATAACAGAGGCATTCTGGCATGAATCTCAGGTTTGCAGCTTCTCCCCATATCAAAAGATAAAGTCCCATGTAGAGCAATTTACGTTGTTGTACCTCTTGTTGAATAGTCGGCAACCTTCAAGTTCCAACAAGAGGATAAGTAGACAAAAAGTATGAGGCATATAATATGCAGCATATGCATTCAAATCTTTCTTTTATAGTGGTAATATGATAACTCTTTGAGGCATTACAAAAAATAACCCTCACCAAAGGCTGCTTTTTCGACCCAAATACTTGCACCATTTTTTGTAGTTTCTGAAAAGTTTCTTCATCACTATAGTCAAGGCGCGATCATCCAACTAGAGAAAACATTGGACACAATCCCTTAGCGCAAGTACAACTGCCTAGGAGAGAGCAAAAAAGAAAACATCAAAACCAAATCCAACAAAATGCATACCTTTGG
Organism: Arabis hirsuta; assembly: GCA_964056655.1. Lineage (NCBI taxonomy): Eukaryota > Viridiplantae > Streptophyta > Magnoliopsida > Brassicales > Brassicaceae > Arabis > Arabis hirsuta. The sequence goes on from OZ053305.1 coordinate 2,394,006, forward strand.
TTGTTGTTCAGGTCTTGGAAATTGCCGGATGTGGACATTAGCAAGTAACAAGATCAAGTGCTCTCTTTGATTTGAAACATTATCCTTCTGCAATTTAAAGGTTGAATAATAATCAGTCGAGACAAAACTTTAAGTCAAATAATTATAACAGGATATTTGCTAACATCACCTGAAAACCAAACATAGACCGAAGCCAGTCTAGAATATCTTCATCGAGTTTCTTCTTGTGACCTGCTGGCCATGGTAAGCCCCTCGTATTTCTAAGAGCGGTTACAGCAGCTTGTATCTGCAGAACAAGATTCAAGCTGATTGATTGGACTGAAAGACTATAAGCTGAAAAACAGAAGGTAAGCTGAATAGCTGGATAACCTCAGGCAATCTCATTATAGCTTGATTCTGACTATCAGGGTCGAGAGGAAGTATATTGTAAGGCACGTAAATCTGGGTTTTCTCTTCCACCTTATTCTGCGTCTCCAAAATCTACAGCAGAAACAAAGATGAGCATGAACAATTATGATAAGAATGGAAGTAGAAGATCAATACTACATTGCATAATATCAACTATCAGCTTCACCTCATCATCCACTTCCACATCTTCTGTCTGATTAACAGCCTTCAAGACTTCAAAGAGAACAGCAGCAGTCTGATAGGCCTTTGTAAGTTGAGCACTAATAACAAAATAATGTAATGTGAATGGAAGACATAGTAAGAGGTAACACTGTAAAGAGAAAACCACAAATTTGAACACGAACCGGTCAGCTTTATCAGCAGCATTTAGCAAAGCTTGGATGTATTTCTTGTAGTAGTGTTGATAGAAACTCTGCATTTCACGTGCATCACTCTTTTGCCTTCCTGCCAAAGTTGTTTCATTCTCCTGGAGAAGTAATCAGAAACATAAACGGCATGAGTTTAACATTTAAAACATGTTAATGAATCAAGTGTTGAAAATTTGACATTCATTTACCCTTTCTAATCGTTGAAGAAGCGCGGTCTTAAACTGGCGAACACCACGTCCACTTGATGTTGGATCAAGCCTATGTGCCTTCTCAAAAGCGTAAAACCGACCTGGTAGCATCATCATCATCCACAATTTTATTTTTCAAGACCATTTAAGATGAGCAATGAACTCTTTATCAATCACAATCAAGTTATGATATTGTTTCAACTCACATAAGTAAGCAACTCGAGGATTACTAGCTTCAACTTCATTGGCCACACGAAGAATCGGAGCAATCTCAACTAAAGAAGATGGCACCACTTCACTATCAAGCATAGCCTCTCCGAGACTACCAACAGTCTGAGTCCGCAAAATCCGCCTCTGCGGCGGAGGCGGATCAGTTTCCCTTCTTTGAGACATCTTCTAAACCTCCCAACAATCAATCTGAGCTACCAAATTAAAGTACTTGTCAAAACCTTGAGAGACTGTGAACTGAAAAACCCAAACATAAGCAATAGAAATAGTAAGATTAGCTTTAATCGAAGAAGCGAATTTCCGATTCATCCTCACAATTGCAAAATCACTATACACGCGCAATAAACGCGAAAAGTTGTTTCCTTTCTAAAAGAAACAATAAAGAAAAAAAGCTGCAAACGATGTAAAGCACAAACCTTTATCACGAAATTTAACTACCCAATTCGATAATCCATAGCTTAATACAAGATAATTCTGATTCTAGAAACAAAAAGGTTTAAGCTTTCGAAGCCTGAAACAATCTCCGATGAAAAAATCGAAATCTAACCCGTTTTCGAAAAATCCAATTATAAGACCTAGAAGACGGAGTATCTAATCTCACTCAAATGTCAAGTCAAGAGCAGTCAAGTGGAAATTTATTCAAACCCTAATAATCGGATAAGTGAAACGCATAATCAGACAAAGAAACCCAATTTCTCAAAGTTGAAAACGGAACCCAGAATCTGCTAAATCGAAAACAGTGAAGAGACCCAGAAATTTAAAGGATCACCTGATGAACAGACAGAGGAAGAGAGAAACAGAGAACCCAGAAAACCTAAAACAGCTTCGTAGACAAAGCTATCATCTTTCTTCGCCGCTTAAAAAAAAACTCCGGCGACGACAGTGGAAGAGAGAGGAGGGGAGAGAAAAATCGCCGGAGAGTGAAAGCAACGGCTACAAGTCAGGCGCCAAGTTTCTGCAAGTAGTTCTTTCCTTTTTTACAGCCTTTCATCTCTTAACCAATAATTAATAGCCACGTCATCTTTACGTAATATATTTTTTTTTTTTTTGAAGCTGCTGGGTCGTTTTCCTAATTAAATATGGTAGTAATATTCGAAAAACGGAAAAAAAATAAAATGAATAAAACAAGAATTTTGTATTATACTCTCTGATATAATACAAGAAAAACATTTTATAATTTAATCATGGATTATATAGTTCAATTATTATTTAGTCATATGTTTATTAATTATTATTTATTGAGAGAGATGATTGTGAATTTTAGATCATCATCAATGATCAATTCTGAGCTAGTATGTTTCTTGTACTTGAATATTATCCAACTTATTGATTCCTTCAAATTTTCTATATAGTGGTTTATAGTGTGATTTTTTGTTTGTTCTTGAAGAGACATTAATTAGGTAGAAAAAATGTAATCAATTAACTTGCATAATTCACTTGTTATGTAATTTATTTTCTCAAGAACACTCAGTGTGGGGATTCTAATATAGATAATGACACATCAACACTATTAACACAAATTTTTGTCCACTTGTTATTTAGTCATTGTTTTGGTGAAAGACTTGTTAATTTAGTCATGCGTCAATTATTGTTGTATTGGAAGATATGAGGTAGTTTTGTAATCTTTGGATCATTAGTTTTGCGTGTGTGTTTTGTTGGACTTGAAAATTCTGACGTATATATCTCTAAAATTTCATATAGGATAAGACGAAAATTAATAATCAAATTTAAATGTTTCAATCATTTGAGTGGAAATAACTTTATTGCTTTCTTGCCGACGTTTATTTTTTGCCGATGAATAACATTTTTTACGTAGACAATTTCTATTCAAGAAACAAAACACAAAGGAATTAAGCTAATATGTATTAATTTAATATTTTACAAGTACATAGATTAATGATTTAAATAGAGTTAGATAAAGTAATCAATTCATTGTCTTCTTTTCTCGCATTAAGACAAAATTATCATAGCGACATTTAGTAAAGAATTATTCTATTAGTGTCCCATCCAATTTGTCACTAGTGATGCGAGATATTATTTTCGCTAAATGCACACTTTTCTTCCCGCTATATAATTCCAGTCAAAAAATTTTTGTTTTGGGTCTAAATGTTAAGATTTATACCATTTTCGATTTTTCATTGTTGATTACAATTTATTAGAGAGCGTTTTGGGAAGAAAGAACTTAAAAAGGAAAAGAAATACAAGTGAAATAGAAAAGAAGAAGAGATGGGGTAGATGTTGAAGTCGCTGGGAATGACAGAAGACGGTCTCGGGTGATATGATCAAGCCGAGCTTGGATTGTTGTTGATGTTGCTCGTTCTGATGTGAAGATGCGTGAGTTGCGTTCGCGCCAAAGTAGATAGGTCGCTGCCTGCAAAATTAATTTGATGATGACTGGTGTCTGAGGTGACTGTTGTTGTCGTGGCTGGAGAATCCATGTTGATATTTCTTGTAGTGTCGTAGGTGGAGCAGTTCAAACTCTTGAAGCAAAAGGTAACCAAACCTCCTTGGAGAAGGAACAATCAAAAAACAAATGTTCATGACTCTCAATACCCAAGTGGCAAAGGACACAAATAGATGGAACATTTAGTCCCCATCTTCGAAGTCTATCTCTTGTCGGTAATCGGAGCTTAAAAGCGAGCCAACACGTGAAAGCATGTCGTGGAACTGCTTCTTTGCTCCAAAAAATTTTACACCAAGGAACTCTAGGAGATCGGTTGCGCAATCGAGCCCATGTTTCCTTAGAAGAGAATGTTGTTGAGAACGTACCCGATTGCTTTCGCCAAAGGAAGACGTCATGACCGTTTGACTCCGTTGGAGGAGCTACGGTTGTGAGAGTGAGCAGTAGGGTTTGCATTCTCTCAGACCTTGCTCCCGGCATTCTCCAGTCTCCATCCCGAGTTGCCTCAACTACTCGGGCATCTTTCCTGACTCGTAGTTGTCGTGGACCCATTTCACCAATATATTCAATAAGAGGGCCTAATGGAATCCAAGAGTCATACCAAAAGGAGGCGTGGTTACCATCTCCCAACTCGCACCGGAGAAAGTTTTGTAGAACCGGTTTGAGAGTGAGCATATTTCTAATAGTTCGAGAGAAGCACGGAGAGTCCGATGTGATCCAACAGCTCTTTCTCCCAAATATATTATTCATGACCCAAGCCACCCATAGAGAGCCTGCACTAGAGAACAAATTCCAAATCTGTTTTAGCTGAAAAACCACCGCAAAGTCCTCAAGGAGCCTTATTCTAAGTCCTCCTTCTTGTTTTGCTTTACAAATTTCTTTCCAAGCCACTCTTGCTCCCACTACGTTTGTTGTTCTGTTTTTCCAAAGAAACGCAGCACAAATAGAATCTATCTTCTCATAGAATCGTTTAGGGAGAACAAACACAGAACTCCAAAAGTTCACCATACCATAAATGACCGATGAGATAAGGGTGATCTTACCAGCAAAGGAGAGGGGTTTGACTGTCCAAGAGTGAAGTTTCGATGTTACCCTCTCAATAAATGGTTGAAGCGTAGCAATAGAAATTCTAGCCGGATTTAGTGGCAATCCGAGGTATCTTGTAGGGAAAGAACCAAGCTTAATACCAGACAATGAGCTCAAAACATCTTGTTCAATTTCCATGTAACCTCCGAAAAAAAATTTTGATTTTGATGCATTCATGTCAAGACCACTCATAGACTTGAAAGATGACATTACCCTTGCTATACCAGTTAAAGAATGGCGAGCACCATCTGAAAATACCAACAAATCATCGGCAAAAAGGAGGTGTGTTATGCGAGGTGTCGTACAAAGAGGGTGAAGCCTGATTTCGTTTAAGTCAACCGCTTTCTCAAGTAGCTTTGATAGAACCTCCATCACCATAATGAACAAATAAGGTGACAAGGGGTCACCCTGTCTTAGCCCCTTTTTCCCTGGAAAAAATCCAGCCAATTCGCCATTGATGACCACAGAGAATCGCGGAGAAGAGATGCATTCTTGTATCCAAACTCTGAATAGAGGAGGAAAATTCTGCGCTTCCAGCATCTTCATAACAAAATCCCAGCAAACAGTATCAAAAGCCTTTCTTATGTCTATCTTCATCATGCAACTCCTAGGACATGATGTCTTTTGATAATTCTTTATCAATTCTGAAGCGAGTAAGACATTTTCTCCCAAGCTACGACCTTTTAGAAATGCAGCTTGATTGTTGCTTATACATTGCTGAAGTATAGGCTTTAACCGGTTTGCTATTATTTTAGAAATCACCTAGTAGATCAGGTTACAGCAGCTTATAGGCCTATAATCATCAAGCTTACAAGCCTCTGGAGCTTTGGGAATAAGCGCAATGGCTGTTGTGTTGAAGTCCTTAAGCAACCGACCATTTCGAAAAAATTCTCTAACCGCAGCCATCATGTCCTCTCCCACTACATTCCAAGAAGCTTTGTAAAATTCTACACAATAACCATCAGGCCCTGGGCATTTATTCAATGGCATAGCAAATATTGTATCTTTGATTTCATCATCGGTTACCCTTTTCTGAAGTTCTTGTATTTGGTTTTCAGAGCAACGGAAAGGCAGCAGATTTTGCAGATCATCGACAGATATTGGAGAAGTAGTCATATCAGTGCATCCCAATGAATTCTCAAAATAACTGGCAGAGTGAGATTTGATTTCGTCGATTTCTGATATTCTCCTATCCGACTGGTCTTTCAGGAAGTGAATATGATTACGAGCAGCATGTTGCAAAACTGACCTGTGGAAAAAAGGAGTGTTTCTATCTCCCAAGTGAGCCCATCTAACACGAGATTTCTGACAGTAGAACTTTTCCTCCGCCGTTAATAGCATTTGCCACACCTCTCTAGCTTGATGCTCTTTCTTGCTAAGTGTGGTCCTGGGTTAGAGAGAATCATCTGTTGTAACCTTGCAATTTTTGCCTCTTGAGTCTTCACTCTGACAGATATGCCATTGTAATGACGCTTGTTCAGCCGCCTTAAAATAGGCTTGAGAAGCTTTAAAGATCTTGCCAATTTGAATTGACTAGTGCCTTGAATATCTTGCGGTTTCTAAGCTTGACTCACTGATTCTGCATATTCTGGATGATCCACCACATGGTGAAAGAACTTAAATAGTTTACAGAGAGAACGCTGGAGAGATGGTACCTTAACTAGGCAAGCAGCATGATCTGACTGTAACGGCTCCATATATTCTGCATAGGATTCAGGAAAACTAGTAGACCAGAACTGGTTGATAAGAGCATGGTCGATCTTCTTTGAGATAGGATCATCATCCTGATTGTTCCACCAAGTGAATGAAAGACCCTTAGCTTGAGCTTCAAAAAGTTCGGCATCTTGTAGAGCTAGATTAAAGTCATCAATCCCTGTTGTATCAACATCTCTTATATCATTATCTGAGTGTTGAGAAGTTCTTAGGATTTGGTTGAAATCCCCAACAACCGCCCAAGGGTGAGAAGCAACCGGCGTAGTTGCATTCATATGAGACAATTCCTCCTAAAGCGCTAATCTTTGTTCAACCAGATTAAAACCATATACAAAAGAAACCGTCAAACTTACATTCTGGGCCGGAATGAAGATGCCGCATGTGACTAACTGAGCCGAAGCCTGATAAATCACAAGAGACACAGACGGATCCCAAACCACCACAATCCTTCCCGTGATATGATGTTCAAAATTACCAAAAAATTTCCAACCAGGTGGAATCGCTCTCGAAATTCTTCCTGAGTTGGTAGCCTGTATATGCGTTTCGCAAAACGCTCCAAAATGTGGCTTATGGATGTTAATCCATTCTCTTGTCATGCTCTGACGTCTGTGTTAATTCAGGCCTCTAATATTCCACACAAAATACATTCCAAAAAGGTTTAGTGAGTTGTGACCTTACGGCCACTCTTCTTGCGTGAGACCAAGAAGAAAGGTTCCTCAACCACTTCTGCAGCTTCTACAAGCTTATCTGATATTTGCATTATGCTTGAATCTTTTACAATACCATCTGTTGTTGTTGTGGTTTCCACTAGGCTAGTAGAAATCTGATTTTCATCATTGCCCACTTCCACATCCTCGAGATATTCATTAGGAACTGTTGACTCTCCAACCGCATTTGTGTCAGCCATGTTTGCAGTTGAATGTACAGCCTGATTATCCACAACTCTCCAGATAGTTTTAGGTTGTCTTGATCTTCTTGACCTCCCTTGTCTAGACCTTCTGCTTTGTCTAGAGTCACTGCTCCGTGACCTTGTATTACTGGTTCTAAAAGTGTTTGTGTTTAGAGGCCTAAGAGAGCATTGATTAAGATCATGTCCATATGCCCTACAAACGGAGCATCTTGGTGGTAGAAACGGATAAGAGACATCAATTTCCACTTCCCTGCCATTAGAGAGTCCTGAAATTACCTTTGTCGGTAGCTCTTTTATTAGATCCACACGAACAACAACTCGGGCAACTTCGAAGGACTCTTTGCGTTCAGTTTCTGGAGCGAGAGAGACTGGCTTGCCCACCGCAGTAGCGATTCTGCTGAGGTTCTGATTTGTGAATAAGAGATACGGAACTCCTCTGAATTCAACTGTTACAGGAGCTGAGGTGATTGGAGGGATTTCTGGGTTGAATTCAGGCGACCATGGGGACACAAACATAGGATGTCCTGCAATATTCCATATGCTTCTACCTAGCAGAATTGCTCTTGTTCGCGGATTCTGAACACGGAGGAGATATGTTCTGTTACCGATGTTATGCACAAAGATTCTTGGCCCTGAACGTGCCCATAAGGCATTGACCACTCCGATAATCCTTCCTAATTCTGGCCCCTTATCGTGGAACTGAGCGAAGATGAAATCTTTAAATTCCTCTTTAGCGTCTTCAATAGATTCATCAGGACTAAGAACGAATGGAGCTCCAGAGATGTGCTCTGTTGGTTCTCCGATTTCTTCAAGTAGAGATGTGTTGCTCAACACGGTCGACCATTTCCTGGTTGGAGCTTTGAACAACGGAGTTGATACTTCTACTGGTGGAACAGGACCGGAGTGTAGAGACTCGACGACAGCCTGAGAAGTTCCGGTAGTAGCATTCACCGTGTGCGTTTTCAGCTGTGGAGATTGAAGATCTGAAATAGGTTCAATTCCCGAGGTAGGGCAAGCCAACTGATCTGTAGAAGGCGATTCTTGAGAAGAACCAAGAAGAGCCTCCTCTGTTATTGTCGGATTGACAATTGGAGAAGAAGAAGCAGGAGGAACAACGGCGGAAGGACCATCAGAGAGGCGAGCATTGTTCGACTTGAGGTTGGCTAAAGCAACTGCAGCTGCAGAGATCCGAGAGAATTTGGTGGAGTTAGAAAGGACCGCCTTTAGTCGTTTTTTTTTTTTTTTTTTTTGTTCATCAGACTTTTCTCGTCACCGGTGTGAGGCCGGTTATGGTGGGTTGTGGATTTGTTTAGAGAGAGGTTTTTAGAGAGAAGTTTTAGAGAGCCAATTTATTTCTTATACAAGTTAATACGTTAAATATCTTCAGCATTCCAAAAGATATGCATAAAATATATGGTGACAAAGCTCAACTAACATGCTGACGTTGTTATTTCTCTTGTTTACTAAAGGTCTCACGTATTTATCAAAAAAAAAAAAACTAAGGTCTCACGTCGTTTTCTTCTTCTCTCAGACTCTCACTCTTAAATAAATGTAATAATTATTTTAGTTTCCATGTGAAGGTGGAGACAAAACATTATCCAACAAAAGAGAAAATCATTGTGAACTTGACCATAAAAAATCGCTTTGTGCTTCGTCTTTTTTTATGGTGATTTTTTTTTTTTCTTTTAAAAAAAAAAATTGTTCAGAGAAACATTGTAACTCAAGACTTTATCAAATTTGTGAATTTTAAATTGATGGGGAACGACAACAAAACAAAAAAAAAAATTGATGGGGAAAAAGTTATCGTTACATACATCTTGTCCATCAAACGTATTTTGTATGCATGCTTTCAAAAAGTTATATGATGATTATGCAAATCAATTTTTCTTTGAAAATCACGGACTAGCATTTGGGCTTCAAGAGGCCCAATTATTAAAAAATTATAAGTTTATCCTGTTTTCTTCTTCTTATAGCTAAAATCAGTGGAAGTTCCTTCTCATAAATGTTCTGAATCTTGTTTTTTGTTGTTGTTGATGCGTATTGGTTTTTGTTCACCCAAACAATTCTCTTTCGACTTTGATGTAGTGCTGATGATGAAGCAAAAAGTATTGTTTAGTTGCTTAACTTGATTTCGAAACCATGTAAAGTAAAACAATTCCTCTGTTTTGAAGATAGCATACAAAAAGAGTACTTTTAAATTTGATTTGAAGAGATATTATAATGAACATATGAGAGTACATAACTACATATATAAGTTCCTTAATCATTTTGGGCCATGATATCACAAATAAAGTTTATAAATAAATGAATTTGAACATTATCTAACTTCATCCACCGAATTCACCAAAAAACTAATGAATCATATGAATTCATATATTTATAAGCTTCAAGATGATGATAACGAAGGAGAAACAAGAGAAGAAAATCCTATGGAAGAAGGAGACATCTCGCCGCCTGCAGGCATGTCATGAAGAACAGCCAGAATTCGGCTTATGCTGATGGATCTCGCTGACCGAAAACTGTAAGCTCTACTCATCGTCTTTGACTCAGAGAAAAGGCTCGAAGATTTTGTGAGTATGAGGTATACAAGAGCTTGAACCAGAGCAAACATGCTCACTTTCATTAACATACCTAATTCCAAGCTTCCTTCCATTGCTCCGTTGACTTTTTGTTGTTGTTGTTGTTGTGGAGATCGATGAGTTATAGATTGAAGTTTTGATCAGGCAAAGTTGTTTGTTTAAATAGAGAGATCGGAAACAAGAGAGAGTCTTATTTGACCAGAGGCAGAAACGTCGAAGCAACGAAATAAATTATAATGCATAGTCTATATCGAGGGCAATTTCCATTTAACCTTTGAATCTTATATGGTCAAAGTAGTCGCGAGTTTTTTTTCTTTAAAAATATTATAGAAAAAATGTTATGTACTAGAAACAAAACTGAAAATTCAAGATTTTATATTCGGGAACGAAACGACAAAGGTCATGTTGTATATTAACTAATACGTACGGCTTGTGACAATTACATTCTCAACCTGACCATCATTATCCATAAATAATTATTATCTATGATTTTCAGCTGATTCACCTTCAAACGTTTCTATTGGCCGAGACTTTAGAGAAGTATCATGGTCACGTAGCGCGATACAATTGGTCCGAATTTCTTTTTTTGCTAAATAATGAATATTAATGATAATCATGTGAGTCTTATGGATAATGATTCTAATGTACCAATAACTTATATGCACTGATGCAGATACCGTCATGAAAATACAATAATTAAGCGGAACTCTTCATGCTATGTCCTCGCACATGAAATAATAAACAAGTTTTTTGTTAAGGATGAAACTTCAAATGAGTATCTAAGAAATAAATTTTCAAATTTTGATCAATTAGTTTCTAAACATTAACTTCAGATATATCCAAATCCATTTTCTGAACAAAAAACTAAGCTCATGATATCCAAACAATCTTTGCGCTTCATCAAACCGATATTTATGGAATAAGTGAACAACGTTTGCATCGCAATTTCACAGCTAGATAGAATCATCTATGAGCATGATCACTCTTTGAGAGTAGTCCTCACTACACGTTGATGTCCCAATGGATTTCCCGTAATGATTCTGCATCGTTGCTGCCTCGGTTTCCCAGTATTATTGCCCGTGATCGAATCATTCTTCGAAAATGAATTCTTCATCCCTCGACACAGTTTCATGTGTGAATGCATCTTCTCGGGTTTGAATAACTTACCACATTGCCTATATTTATGAATTATCAATCATTTTATATCAATCTTCACAATATTAGTAAGTGATGAAACGAGTAAGGCTTACGAGCAAAATGGAGCCATAGAAGGCTTGCTTGAAGCCACCTTTGGCTTACAAAATTCCATTGTCTCTTTCATCTTTATGTTACTCCATCCTTCGAAGCTTTTTCTATAATCAAACAAAAAAATTGGGAAATCTCATGTTATATCAATTATATGATATTATATGATTTAGGTTCAATTATCTTATTATATAAAGCTTGATGCATCAAACGTTGTAATTAACATGATTGTGACACGTGTCAAGTCGGTTAACCAGATTTTGACACTGCGTGTATAGAAGTGAAATAAAAAATTGTTTTCAATTAGATTTAACCATATGTCAAAAGATTTATGTATCTATCTTTATTTGTAAAATAATGTAAAGTAAACCAAGTTTAAATAGGATTAGAAAAATCTAAATCTAATTTAAATAGGATTAAGAAACTTTCATTATTTAGAAATATGTAATATAATTTAGATAAATAGTTGATAGTCTTCTCTATAAGTAGTTTTGGATTGTGATTTTCAATTATATTTTATCACTTCGTAGGAGTGACCTACTTTTGTCTTCCGTTTTTTCGTATTTGATTTGTTTACGCGGGTTATAAAATACTTAAAACATAGAAATAGTTCAAAATAAAAATATGATAATAAATTTATCATGATCGTAACATGTTTCAAGTCGGTCGACCAGATATAAGTGTGTAAGATAATTATTTTCGACCAGATTTAGCTACATGTCAAAATATTTATCTATTTATTTGTAAAATAGTGAAAAATAAACCTAATTTAAATAGGATTAGAAAAATCTAATTATTTGAAAATATGTGAAATAATTTAACTAAACATCAAATAATATACGAAATAAATATGAGAATAAAATAGATAAACATTTGATAAACTTCTCTTTTCTTTTTGGTCAATATAGACTTTCTCTATAAGTGGTTTTGTACTGACATTCTCAATTTTATTTTATAACTTCATCAGGGTGATTTTGTCTTGAGAAATTTTGAGAATTGTCACTTTTCAAAAATGCCACTATTTCAAAATCTTTGTAAAAATTCTATTTTTTCAAAATTATTTACTCATTATATTATTTATGTTTTAGTTCATTATGTTGTATTAGGGTTTAGTTTTGAGGGTTTAAAGTTTGTTAGGCCTCAAACATTTTCTAGGTTTAAAATTTTAAGATTTAGGTTTAAAGAATCTATAATTAGTGACGTTTTTGCTAATAGACAATATATAATGGTTTTTACAATTGTCTTGTTTGTCTTATGTTTTTTTCATATTTGCTTTGTTTTATGAAGATTATAAAATATGCAGCGAGTAAAAATAGTTTAAATACAAATATGAAAATAAATTTATCAACATTTAACAAAATAGATATTTGAGTACTAAAATAAAATAAAATGGTACACCTAATTTAAATATGAATAAAAAATTAATAAGTTAAAAATATGTGATTAAATTTAATTATAAATCAAATAACAAAAGTATCAAAATTAATAAATAAATGTTATATTTCTCAATTAATGATTTTAGAACAATGTTTTCATTTTTATTTTATTAAGAGTAATCTAATTTTGTTTTGTATAATTCAATTTTTTTTTTTTTATATTTATAAGAGATCAAATTACATAACTCGCGGGTTTTTAATATAATATAGTAGGATATAAAGATGATATTATATGATTTAGCTTGAGAGCAACTAAATTTAATACACTAAAGATTAGTCCCAATCATATGTGGCATTAACAGCTAAAAAGTAACGAATTTTAAGCAATAAATAATAGTATAAAACGATTAATCTATTGAATTAAAGTAAGAGTAATGAGTACTTTGAAGCGTACCGAGCATTGTGCTGTTGTTGGTATTGGAATCTGTGATCATCTTCCCAAGCCGCACCAAAAGCCCCACTAGAAGAAGACTTGTTCAAAGGCACTAAAACGGCGTCGTTTATGTCCAACCCACCACACTTCATCAAGTTCCGTAACACGTTCGAGGCACGTGCGCTCGTATGGCTCTTACTCTTCACATAACTCGAAGACGACGTCGTCGACGACACACTCGGACGACCCGACTCGTCGTCGTCGTTACCCGACCCGGTTCCCTCGCCGGACACTTTTTTCCGATCTGGTTTCTTGAGAACGATCGTTTCTTCTTCGTTCGTGGTGGATTCCTCGGTGACTGTCGACGTTGTTGCCGTCGATCTCTGAGAGCAAAAGACCGGAGACTCTTTGTGGATCGTCGTCTCCGACGTTAACTTCGATTTGTGGAGTTTTCCTCCAGCTTCAACACCGTTTCTTGTCCCCCAAGCTTTCTTCTCCATATGAGAAGAATCCTCTGTTTTTTATAACCCTAATTATTAAGAACCCTAATAAACCAATTATTGGAATATAATGATAATCACGTAACATACCCTTTGGAGAGCTTAGAAGAATCTCAGATCCTTTGAGTACATATTCATTATCAGAGATTGGAGTAATAAGATCATCATCCAATAAATCTTGCCATACATATCCACTCTTATACCTCCTGCACAACAATATATAATAGATAAATATCAATAATCAAGAATGTGAAAATTCAATATTTTACTCTATTTCTTTACCTCTTACAAGACCAACAAAAAGCGTCAGGCATCGCATCCCCTCGTGTGTCTGCTAGCCATCGCTTCACATCTGAGTTTTTAGACACAATTTAGAAAAGACTGATCGAAAAATATAAAAGAGATTTGATCAATTAAGAAGATGGATTATAAATTTATAATTAACCTCGAAGAAAGACACCATTACGAGAAAGATGATGAACACGCAAGAGATGAGGATGGTCAACGTGACCTGAACGGCTAAGGAAATAAACTAAGTTCACTCTTCTTACTTCTCCTCCTCCACCACCATTACTTTCCATCTCTCTCTTTTATCTTTGATTTTATTCTGTGAGTATCTTTTACAAAAGAACTTATATAAGCCAAAGCTAGTTAGATTTTAAACAAACTCTCAAGAGTTTCACTGTCTCTCTCCTTTCCAGACAATAAAGAGACAAAAGATCGGACGAAAACAAGGGCTTTCTTTTCTTATATTGTTAACTTACATACCCTTTTAAATTGAATTTTTTTAAGAGAGAAAAGTTTAGCTTATTCCCAATAAAATAATTGAATTTTGAAATTAAAGTTATTTAAAAGATTTGAATAAAAGACAAAAGAAACAATGAGACATGTTTGTGGAGACAAAACCAAACATACGCATAGATAGAGATGAAAAAGTCTTTGCGGATTAACGGAAACTGCACATTTCTCGTACCACTCCAAAGAACAAACATAGGGTTTCGAGATCACTCACCTTTTGTTTTGTTTTCTTCATAAAATATTGTTTTTTGGAATTTCTTTCTCTTTTTCCCCTTTTAATGTTACGTTATGGCATTAAAATCTGAAAAATACTGAAAAAATAAAATAAAAAACTTCGAGAGAAAAAAAAGGTTTAGGTTTAGTAAGAGGAGTTCTTGTAGGAGAGATTTATGAATTATTGTTAAATTGTTCCTAGTCTATTTAAAACTAAAAATAGAAAGAAGAGAATGTCTCTTCTCAGCAGATTTATCGTGATTTATGGATTATGTTAAATTGTTCTTAATCCAAATTGTTAATTAGTTCTTGCCATAAGAAGACAAAAAAAGCATAAAACAAATCCCGAAATTTGTTAATCTTTAGTCTAATAAGGGAATGTTGAATAGTCTAGGGATACGGGATCCGGATATGGAGAGAAAATAAAAATGAATACTTTTTTGTGTGGTGTTGAGAAAAACCTTAAAACAGTAAATCTGAAAATATATATGAACTTGGGAACTTCTTGTCAAAAAAGGAAGCAAAAATATGAACTTGGAAATCTCAATATTTTGTTGCAATATTTGTATGCATCTCGAGTTATTGAGGTATCTACCACGTGGTGGTCTTCCTTGACATTCAATTATATCCGTAAGAATATAACAGAAAAAAAAAAAAATGGTTTTGAGAACATTCAAATTAATCGTTTCACAATGAGAAACTTTGCAAATTCTCCAAACTGAATACAGTTACAATTTTCATCATCATTCACATCCTCATTGCCTAATTAAAAAAAAACACAGATTCAAAGAGCTAGTACATGTATGAACACTCTCATTTACCTGTGAATTCCAAATTGGTGCTCTTCTTCTTCTTCATCTTCCTCTTCATCTTCGTACATAGACTTCATAAATGGCTCAGCATCACGAGTCGGCGTCTTAGGGACATCTTCAACGGATTCATGATTGTTACCGGCGGCGACCGCTCCGACAGCGGTTGTTATTGCGGCTGCAGCGGCTACTGCGGCTTGTCTGTTAGCGGCAGAGTATTGTTGGAACACTAAAACCGAAGCATGCATTGTGAAATTCGACGAAGCTAATGTATCCCCTATTGTTCCTAGCTCAGGACTACTGCTCCAATCGTTTAAACCGGCGGTCACCGGAGAGTCTGAGTTATATCCTCTTCCGACAACGTAAAGATCATACGAATTCTTGTCTTCCATTTCTCTTATCGTAGAGATCGTGTCTTGACCATCATTTACCACTTTTTCGATATATGTAACGGAAGAATCGTTCATAGTCTTGAAATTAAACTCGTAGATGCACTCATCGTCGACTTGTTTCTCCCGCTCGTATTCCGCCGCGACTTTTCCGGCCGAGATTAGCGCATCGCGTCCCGGGACGAATCTTACGACAGTGAGTTTAATCAAGTGTTGTCCTACCATCCGCCAGGCGTATGATAACGCCTCGCGGTCGTCTGGACCGCCCACGAAGAGCATTGCGACTTCTCTCTTCATGGCTTCGCCACGGAACGACTCAGACCGGACCATGGCCATGCCACGGTCCACTAAAATCCCGACTGAGCAAGGCGCGTGGTTCAAAACATTTTGGTTAATTTCTGCATGAGACGAGTTTCCTTCTCCCATCCGACCGTCCGGTGTCAAGTGTTTGTGGTACGGCAAAATGATGAAACAAACTCGCTTGTCCTCGGCTAACACGCAGATGTCCTCATGCATCGTTGCATAAGAAGAGACCGCGGTGATGGTCTGAACCGTCATAGCGTCGTTGGTCAGTTCCATAGCTTCGAAAGTCTCAGCGATTTGGTCAGACTCTGCTCTGACTCTGTCCGAGAAGTTAGCTTTTGGTTTGCATTCATCATTCATGATTAGCAGCGAGGCAGTGGTGCGACCGGTGAGCTCCACAAGGTGAATGGCGAAGACGTTGAGAGGTGATTGTTTGGTTGGGTTTGAGACTTGTAAGAGATTGGTGATCCCAGAGACATTGGGGAGAATATGGACACAAGCTAAGACGCGAAACTCTGTTTCTCCTTTGATCTTTTGGATCGTCCGGTGCTTGTAATGAACCAGTTTCTTTTTGGGCTTGTATGCAACTGCGAGAAGAGGCTCGACCACTAGTGACATCACTAGAAGTGCGATCGTCATATGAGTGTACATTGGACTATCAAGCGCCTGCAAATGGGAAAAAAAAGTTGGACTATGAACAAATTGAAATGACAATGAGTGTGATAAGTAAATGATAGAATAGAAAAGAATGTATATTTTGCGTAAACACTTTTAAAAATATGCTGAATAAGTGAATGAAATATTAGGAAAGTTGATGGATTGTTTAGTACCTTGGTATCGCGGCCAGCGTTAAGAACGACGAGCGATAAAGTTCCCTTGGTGTTCATAAGGGCGCCGATAGCGAATGCGTCACGTGTAGGCATTTGCATGAATATAGAGGCGATCACAGTGGTCACGATCTTTACCAAGAAGGAAGAGCAAATGACTAATGTCATCATGAATTTGTCAGTGTACTGGAGCATGAAACCAATATCAGCTCGTAACCCACAAATGATGTAGAAGAGAGGCATGAGGATCCCTGAGAGGAAGTCATGTAGCTTCTCCTCGATCATGTTACGTATGATGTGGTCGTGAGGGATGGATAGACCGAACAAGAATGCCCCGGTTATGGAGTGGACCCCGCATGCGTCTGTGATCAGGCCGCATAGGATCACACCTCCTAAAATGAACCAAACGTGGGTGTCTCCGACTTGACCTGCCTTCACCGTTTTGGCAAAGATCCATGTAATTCCCGGGCGGATCACATAGATGCAAAGGAGAACGAACAGGGCAGTGGTGAGTAGCACCCACGGCATCATTTTGTTCCATGTCCCTTTAAAAGAAAAAAAAATCATCATAATTCTTGCATTACTATGCATACCTTTGATTGAGAAAAGCTAGATTAATCAAAGATTAATTCCTTTTTCGACCCGGTTATAAGTTTGGATTTCGGCCAATGATCTTCGGTTTTTTATATTGATTTGATTTTAGGGAACTTTACCTGCTTTGCTAAAAGAAGCGAACCCGAAAACGAGGAGGACCCAAGTGCACAAATCAGTGACAATGGCTGCACACATGGCGGTACGGCCCATGTCGGACCGCAACAACTTAAGATCCGCAAGGATTCTAGCGAGGTCAGGGAAGTTGGTACAGGCTAGCGCGACAGACCAAAAGACACAACCGGAGACGATCTTATCTGGATGGCCATTTCCCGGAAGATAGTAGAGGAAGACACCAACCGGTAAGGCAACGAGAAGTCCCGAAACCGCAATGACGACCGGTTTGAGCTCGGTGATCCGCACCATCCTCAGGTCCATCCCTAGACCTAAGAGGAAAATGTTGTAGACAAGAGCTAAGTTTGCGAATGTCTCAAGAACCATTGTGAATCTGTAGGGGAATACATGTTGGATTATAAACTCTGTGTTCCCAAGCACGCTTGGACTAAACAATAAACCACACTGCAAAAATACAAATCACAAACAAAAGAAAAACACATGAAATTATATCATTGCTAGAAGATCATTATGTAACAAATTTTGTGACGGATTTTGCATACGTACGAGAATCTGAGCTACAAACGGAGGAAGATAAAGAGGCCGGGTTAGGTAGTAAAGGACGCGGTAGCTAAGGTTTGCGACAAAGAGTTGCGTTATGAAGAATGGAAGGGAAGAGGCGAGCGTACTTCCGCTCTCCCATCCCTTTTGTTCTCTCTTCTCAAAGAGAAGAGATTGATCATAACACACGATTTTTCCATAACGCGATTCCTCAATCTCGTAGATAGGATTCGTCGAATTATCGGGGAGTCCGGAAGACATTTCCTCCTCCTACGATGGCTGGTCGGAATCCCCCCTCCGAAAGACGACGGTACTCTCTGTCGGAACCCAACGTTTTTGTCTAAACCCAAACGTTGGGTTCATATATATCTCTTAACAGCTAATTTGCAACCCTTTTTACATTTTGTTTCAAACGTGATGGCTAATTATAGGTGATGTATTAGTTGTTGTTATTAGGGAGATAATTGACCACTCGTTTTAAAATGGATTATTCTTTTTTTAAATGGGCTTATCAGATTTATGTTTTTTCTCTCTTTAATTTCTTTCTTAAACGGCTGGCTGAAAATGAACACTTGATTCAACACATTTTTGTCCGAGTTCTAATTGTGTAACATACTTACAGAGTTACAGTTACATATTTGGTCTTTTTGGTAATGAATCATCCTAATCTTTAATTATATAACACAAGGAACATATGAAAGGAAAAGTGACGAGAATTTTTGTAAATAAAATCAAGGGTTAATTAGCTCAATATCACTTTTGAAATAGATAATTAGAAAAATAACACAAGTATAATTGGATTTAGGTAAGTAGTAGCTAGATGAAAAATTGGGACAAATTGATCCTTATGAAACTGTTCAGGAAAGTAGTAAAAACCATATTATGGCCATCATTCATTTTAAAGAAAGTGGTAAAAAATCTTTATACGCCGTCGCTTTTTTTTTTTACGAAACAATTCATTCTAATCTTTGAAAAAAAAAATTTGAGGTTGACATTGTTTGATGCAGATTAATCTTGATTCGGTAATCTTAAACGACTGTATAGTTGACTATATTCGTATTTTATATGTTGTTGTAGTTAGCTAAAACTCCTACAATGATCTCAAACGGTTGTATAGTTAACTATATTCCTACTTTCTATGTTGTTGTAGTCGACATATCTCAAAAGAAATTAGAGGTTTGTGTAGTTGACTATATTCGTACTTTTATGTTGTTGTAGTTAACTAAAATTCCTACTTTGTACAGTTGAATATATTTATACTTTCTATATTGTTGTAGTTAGCTATTCAATTAATAATATAGTGAACTATATAATCTTTACAATAATTAATTCAATTGTAATAATATAGTTAACTATATGATCTTTACAATTGTATATATGTTTATCAATATAGTTAACTAAATAACATTTATAGATAAATATAGTTAACTAAAAATAGTTTAGTGGTTATATACGAATAGTTAGCTATTCATGTATGGTGATTAATCATATACGAATAGTTAGCTATTCAATCATATATAATCTTCACCTTGTTATTGACGAACCCATGACCAGAACGAACAATCGCTTAGGTAGTTTAGGATCTTTCATCCTTGGAGATGTGTGATCGACGAAGAAATTGAGAAGAAGTAGAGGAGATGCGAAATTGATAACGATTATGAAAGAATTACAAGAAAAAAAATTATTGAAATCGAAGATAATAGAGGTTATTGCAAGTGAGGTTAGAAGGGAGAAAGAGAGATTTAGATGAAGTCGGCGACTAGAGGTAAGTAGAAGATTAGGGTATAATGTTTTTGATTTTAACATGGCTGATTTTGGGTTTTAACTTTTTTTTTTGAAGTAAAAAACTGTATATTAAAGAAGGATAAAATTGGAATTCTAGGTTCACTAATTGTTAGATACTAAATTATGTATGATATAATGCTAAATAATGAATTAAACGTGGAAAACATAATATAGAACCTAATTTTCCATAAATAAATTAGCTAAAAAGTGAATTAGTTATCTCTAAAATGTAACTCTTTTCTATAAGTAATCAAACAAATGTGAAAATAGAGCAAATGTAAATCTTAGCTAATTTATTTAAATTAATTAATCTCAAAATGAACAGTATAGATGTTTTTTTATTAATTTCAAAATTAATTAATTTCAAAAACATCTTACATACAATATAGTTACTTTATTTTATTTGGGAAAAAAGAAATAGTTAGTCAATTATTTAGTTGTTAGCAAAGGTTAAAGAAGATCCTTTTGTTAACAGCATTTACAAAAAGATTATTTTGCTAAGAGTTAAACTATTCAAAAGTGGAATATAAATGCAACGAGGAAAAAATCTTATTATAAAGCAACTTCCAATCCATATCTTATTTTATCGAAGCGAGTGAAGTCCATAGCTTTTCTGAAACAAAGGTTTCTTTAAATTCCTAAGTCAACTCTCTCGTCGAAGACCGTTCTTCGTCGTCGTTCACCACCACTGCTATAATCTAATAAGGTCTTACAATCGTCTCTTCTTCTTCCCTTTACTTCTCTTCTCTGTCTATGTTTTGCTTCTCTGCAATTCCAATTACTTCTCAACTCTCTCTACTTATGGAGATTTAAGCAACAATCTGACGAATCCCATTTCTGCCTGATGAGAGATATCATCATCATCATCATCTAGGGTGTACTTGAGAAATGCTTTTGAATCATTAAATTTGGACACTTGGGGGATCTTTTACCCATTTACTTGTCTTTGTTCTTGATGCTGTTTGTTGTGTATCTGTAATGCATGCTTCATTTGTTCTTTGTTTTGGCAGATTCTGGATACCAGCATTTCTGTTTTAAGTCCATTTAGCAGTAGAGATTAATCCAAGAACTGCATTTTTGTTTGTCTCTATACTGAACAAATCATGCTTACTCTTCCCAAGTTTCATGTGATTCTAATCCCATTACTCTTCTTGATTTCGCCATTGCTTTCCACTTCAATACCTATCAATATATGGCCAAAGCCAAGATTTCTCTCATGGCATCAACATATAGCTATTGCCCTCTCTCCAAATTTCACCATCATTTCCCCTCAACACCAATACCTTACAGCCTCTGTAACGCGCTATGTCCACCTGATCCGCTCAGAGAAATATTCGCCTCTCGTTACCCGTCCTGTCAAACTTATGAAAGGTCACACCTTACTCAACCTTGTAGTCAATGTTACCGATCTTTCTCTCCCGCTTCACCACGGTGTTAATGAGTCATATACCCTCTCCATCCCCATTGGAAGCTCTTCCGCACACTTGTTAGCTACATCGGTTTGGGGAGCTATGCGTGGTCTCGAGACATTCTCTCAGATGATTTGGGGAAGAGCTCCTGATTTGTGTTTACCAGTTGGAATTTATATTCAAGATTCTCCTTTGTTTGGCCATAGAGGTGTGTTGCTCGATACATCGAGGAATTACTATGGAGTAGATGATATAATGAGGACCATCAAGGCCATGAGTGCTAACAAACTCAATGTGTTCCATTGGCACATCACTGATTCACAATCTTTCCCATTGGTGCTTCCTTCTGAACCTTCACTCGCTGCAAAAGGATCTTATGGACCAAACATGGTATACACTCCCGAAGATGTTTTAAAGATTGTTCAGTTTGGTTTTGAGCACGGCGTCAGAGTTCTTCCTGAAATAGACACTCCTGGTGAGTCCATTTCTTGATTAGCTCTTGTACAAGAACTTAGCTTTGGTTCTAATAGATACTGTTGAAACTTCACAGGCCATACAGGATCATGGGGAGAAGCTTACCCGGAAATCTTGACATGTGGAAACATGTTCTGGTGACCTGCAGGAAAAAGTTGGGACGAGCGGTTAGCTAGTGAACCAGGGACTGGTCAGCTTAATCCATTGAGTCCAAAAACATATGAAGTTGTTAAAAACGTTATACAAGATGTAGTTAAGCAATTCCCTGAACCTTTCTTCCATGGAGGTGGAGATGAAGTTATACCAGGCTGCTGGAAAACCGATCCTGTGATCAATTCTTTCTTGTCTTCTGGTGGAACACTAAGCCAGCTTCTTGAAAAGTACATTAATTCGACATTACCTTACATCGTGTCACAGAACCGGACAGTTGTTTACTGGGAAGATGTTCTGTTGGATACACAAATCAAGGTTGATCCATCTGTTCTTCCTAAAGAGCACACAATCTTACAAACTTGGAACAATGGTCCTGTGAACACAAAGAAAATTGTAGCTGCTGGTTACAGAGTAATTGTATCTTCATCTGAGTTCTATTACTTAGACTGTGGTCATGGCGGGTTTCTAGGGAACGATAGTCAATATGATGAGCAAGGAGACGGTGGTGGTGGCAGTGGCGGTTCTTGGTGTGGACCGTTTAAAACATGGCAGGCCATATACAACTATGATATAACCGATGGTTTGCTCGATGAGGAAGAGAGGAAGCTGGTGCTTGGAGGAGAGGTTGCGTTGTGGTCAGAGCAAGCTGACTCAACGGTTTTAGACTCACGGCTTTGGCCACGTACCTCGGCTTTTGCAGAGAGTTTGTGGTCAGGGAATAGAGACGAGAGAGGTGTTAAGAGATATGGTGAAGCTGTGGACCGGTTAAACCAATGGAGGTATAGAATGGTGAATAGAGGGATTGGAGCTGAACCTATTCAGCCATTATGGTGTTTGAAGAATCCTGGAATGTGTAATACAGTTCATAGTGCTCTAGAAGTTCGATAAATGAAATAAAAAAAGGTTGGAAACTGGATCAGAGTCAGAGAAAACAGAAGCATCATCTTAATCAGAATCTTTTGAATAATGTTTGTTCTAACAAAATTTGAGTATAACTGTAACATGTTTGTATTCATACGATTAAGATGATAAGTATGTAATTGTAACATGTTTCAGAGTGGCTTATGTGTTGGATATTGAAAAGGGTGAGACATTGTATAACTGTAGCACTGTTACTTGAGTTATGGGTTTGTAAATGTCACATGCTGAAGTTTCAGGGTTTTTGCGTGAATAGTTTAAAGTTACGGGGTCAAAGTTAAAAACTAAAAGATTTATCTTCTCTTTCAGTGTCTCTCTCTCTGGACTCCAACAAGAACCCTAAAATACTCAAATATTCCCTCCGTTTTAATATATAAGTTGTTTTAGAGTTTTATTTTTGTTTCAAAATGTAAGTTGTTTTGACAATACTAGGTACTTTTAACTTTATTGAATATTGTGTGACCATTAGTATTTTGCAGTCTTTTGTGTGATTGGTCAAATTATTTTTATTAGATATATTAAATAATATTTTTTAGTTGAAAAGTAATTTCTTAATATCCGTGTTTTTTGCTAAAACAACTTATATTTTGAAACAGAGGGAGTACTAAACAAATATGGTGAAATTAACGAAGTAGCCGATACTGAAATCTTCCCAGGTAACACTTTTAATCTGTCTTTCGATTCCTGAATTCTCAAGTTTTGACTTTTATATAATGTGTTCATTCTTCTTTCCTGTATATCTTCACTTTGATTGTTTCATTACTTTCTATGGCTAATTCATTGGGTTAATTAAAGGCGAAATCTTTCTAATATGAATTGATTGATCCTGGATTTTTGTTGTCTAGGGTTTTCCAAAGTTTTTCGAAAATGTCATCTTTAAGCTGACGAAATGAAGTGCTTGTGCAGGAAATCTGATTCCTTTGATGTTTTAATGGAGTTTTGAGTTCTGATTGAAGGATTAATTATGAGTGTTAGATGGCCAAGAGTTCTAACACCAAGTCTTCTTTCTCAAATCCTGAAGAAGCAAAAGAATCCAGTAACAGCACTTAAACTATTCGAGGAAGCAAAAGAGAGGTTTCCGAATTACGGTCACAATGGTTCGGTGTATGCTACAATGATTGGTATCCTTGGTAAATCCAATCGTGTATTGGAAATGAAATATGTTATAGAGAAAATGAAGGAAGATTGTTGTGAATGTAAAGATACGGTTTTCGCATCTGCCATTCGTACATTCTCCAGAGCTGGGAGGCTGGATGATGCTATATCTCTTTTCAAGAGCCTTCATGAGTTCAATTGTGTGAATTGGACTCTGTCTTTCGATACTCTTTTACAGGAGATGGTTAAAGAATCGGAGCTTGAAGCTGCTTGTCACATATTCCGAAAGTATTGTTATGGGTGGGAGGTGAATTCTCGGATAACGGCTCTGAATTTGCTTATGAAGGTTCTGTGCCAGGTCAATCGATCTGATCTGGCTTCTCATGTGTTTCAAGAGATGAATTACCAGGGTTGTTATCCCGACAGAGACAGTTACAGGATTTTGATGAAAGGGTTTTGTCTAGAGGGGAAACTTCATGAAGCCACGCATTTGTTGTATTCAATGTTCTGGAGGATCTCGCAGAAAGGTGCAGGTGAGGACATTGTGGTTTACAGAATTCTATTGGATGCGTTATGCCATGCAGGGGAAGTCGATGAGGCTATTGAAATTCTTGGTAAAATCTTAAGAAAAGGACTAAAGGCACCGAAACGATGTTACCATCATATTGAAGCTGGTCATTGGGAGGGTAACAGTGAAGGTATAGAGCGAGTGAAACGTTTGTTAACTGAGACTTTGATTCGAGGCGCAATTCCCAGTTTGGATAGCTATAGTGCCATGGCTACTGATCTTTTTGAGGAAGGTAAGCTTGTTGAAGGTGAAGAAGTGCTTGTTGCGATGCGAAGAAAAGGCTTTGAGCCAACACCATTAATTTACAGTGCCAAAGTTAAAGCACTGTGTAAAGCCAGGAAGTTGGAAGAAGCGGTTTCTGTTATCAATAAGGAGATGAGGGAAGGTCATTGCCTTCCAACAGTTGGACTGTATAACGTTCTTCTAAAAGGTCTATGCGATGAAGGAAAATCAACGGAAGCTGTTGGGTATCTCAAAAAGATGTCCAAGCAAGTCTCTTGTGTTGCTAACGAGGAAACATATGAAACACTAGTGGATGGTTTATGTCGAGATGGTGAATTTCTTGAAGCGAGTCAGGTCATGGAGGAGATGTTGATAAAATCATTCTTCCCTGGTGTTGAGACTTACAATGTGATGATAAAAGGTCTTTGTGGTATGGACCGGCGATATGAAGCTGTGATGTGGTTGGAAGAAATGGTTAGTCAGGATATGGTCCCGGAATCGTATGTGTGGAAAGCTTTGGCTGAGTCTGTCTGTTATGGTGCCATTGAAGTTACTGAGATACTTGAGCATCTTGTAAGTATCAAACGTTAATCAATACTGCAATATATTACATTTAAATATATTACATCAAAAAAATGATGAATTTTATAAAAAAGAAAAAAATGTTCACAAGATGGAGTCATTTGGGATGACTGCGTTTCGAAGTATGACAATGATTCCTTCTCTTATAACGTATCCATCAGTTTCTCTGTTTCCTTCTTCAACATTGTCTCTGTTGATAATCTGTGAATTATATAAAAGGAATTACAAACCATAGAAATCGAATAATTTACCTTAGTCATGTTTGGTATGGTTGCTATACTTGAGACTAGATTTGAATATGGTAAATTTCAACTAAATTTAAGTTTGAACTCCTAGTTTTTTTAGCTGAATTCAAATCATATATAGTTTACCATAACGTTTTTACCAATCCTTGCATTCTTATCAACAATGGCTCTTCTTATTCGGCTCTTTTCACCGATCCCTATTCGAATATCTATCTTCTTCTTCTGCTTCCCTGTTCTTATCACATCTTCTTCCATCTGTCAACACAACACTCGACGAAAAAGATTGCAACCTATGAGTGATTGTAAAAAAACATAATGAACCAACGATGAGAGAGATAGAGAGAGACGTGTGGTTAGTAAACAAGTCTGGTTTCCGGTCCAAGAAACTCGGTTTACCTCATAGATATCAGAACCAACGATGATTGAGTCTTCTACAATCACTTCATCAGCGATTCTTGTTCTCATTCCAACCACCGATCCTCTTATAACACATCTCTGCTTGTTCAAAGCCCAATCACATACAAGAAGAAGGCGAATACTCTTTTATGAGGTTTTTATTATCAACAATGGCTTGTTAGGGTTTTCAAGAAGAGTTTTGCAAATTACATCGAGAATGCAACCGTCTCCGATGATACTGTCGGATATTAAAGCTTCACTCATGGAGCTTGGAGGCAAACACCGAGGCATTGTGTACAGAGGACATTGTTTGTCGTAGAATCTGCAACTACACAAAGAACGAAACGTTGACTTCAATCACAAGTTATCTTATTTACAGTCATTAGGTCTCGCTAGGGTTTACATTACTTCTTAATACTCTCCATGTTAGCTCTATAGTAAGCTCCAACGCTCTTCACATCTTCCCAATATCCATCCAACATATGAGCTTTCACCTGAAAAACAGAGTTTCAGACAAATTCGGATTGCTTCTTGTCTCTTTTATAACCTTTACCTTCATTCCTTCAGAGATCGCACCGGGAATGATTTCACTGGCCAAGTCTTTCGCTTTTACCAAACGTTCTCTCAGAAGCTTCACCATCTGTTCTCGACCGATCACGTATATCCCTGTGCTTGGGACACTGCAAGAAGAAGTTCCATCACTTCTTCTTCTTGTTCTGCTCTCTACCTGCACTATAACATTAGTCACCAGATGATTCTGAATGATACAGAACATTATAGAGATATCGAACTCACGCAGATCAAATCTTGTTGACCCTTCTCAGGTTTGATAGTGAATCTAGTGACGAGATTCGTGGAATCAACTTCCATGAAACCGAAACCAGAGTCATGGTCTATAACAGAGGAGCTTAGTCCAACAATGGTAATATCCGCTCTGCTTCTCCTATGATCTTCGATTATCGTCTTGTAATCCATTTTATAGAGATGATGTCCAGGAAGAACCAAGAACTCTGTCACTGGAAACTCTTCAAACAGCCACAAGCACCTTCTGATCGCATCAGCAGTTCCCTTTTGTACCACAAAGAGAAAACAAAGATTGCTTCAATAACACGCAATAGATAGAAAAACAGGGGATTAAAATGATTTAAATCTAATAGTTTTACTAAACCTGGAACCATCCTTGATCTTCAAGGCTCTGATAAGCGGCGATGACTTCAACAAATCTGTCTTTTCCGAGTCCGAATCCACTGTACGCTCTAGAGAGATGTGAGTTAAGGGAAGTGGAATTAAACTGAGTGATTGCATAGATCTTGGTAATGTCACTGTTGATGCAATTACTGATGACTGCATCGATAAGTCTGTAATTTGCAGCAATTGGAATGGCTCCTTTGGATCTTGTTTTGGTCAGTGGATAAAGCTCAGAGTCTGATCCTCCTCCAAACACTATCGCCGCAACACTCTGGTTCAAAGGAAACTGTTGAGAGTTTGAAACAGAGAGGTTTGGACATGAGCTTGGAACAAAAAGCTGCTTCAAGTTATAGTTATGTCTCCATTGATGATGATGATTACCACTAGATCTTATCATATGGAGATTGGTCGATCTGGTAGAAGAAGAAGAAGAAGGAGAAGAAATCTGCATTTTCGATTATGAAACAGAGAAAATGGGTTTGAAATTTGAGAATATAAGGTATTGATTTTTGTTTTGGAGATTGAAACGTGTGATGGTGAAAACCATCCGACATTTTCTGTTGCAGACATATTTTTTCTTTAGCTTTGCCTTTGCTTGTGAAACTATGTCTTCTTGAAACCTCTTTAACTTGTACTATCTCTTTAGATTTGATACCTACCTTCTTCTTCTTTTTTCCCCCTTTTTTTAAGAGGCCTATTGTTATTGTTTTATATATAATAGATTCGATCTAAGCTAATTACCACAGAGAAAGGAAGAAGGACATGAAAAAGGAGAAGCTTGAAAAAGAAACATGAGAGGTTTTGAGATGCAGTGCATATCACATGAATCATGGGTTAGATTAACTACAATAAATTTTTTGTTGTAAATCTTATACTTTCATAAAATATTTAAGAAATACATCCAATTTTCTTTTTACCAACTCAAATTATAAATTTCATAAATTTCTTTTATTTTTATGCAAAAGCAAACAGTTTTTACTAACCATTTATTAACTTTACAAGTAAAGTTACAATACAACCAATGATAATATCATCTACATATCGATAACTTATAATTACCTTTTCTGATTAACTACATACATTATGTGGGTTAGAATTGTGATATAACAATGATAATATCATCTACATATCCTAGTTTAGTCTAACACATTTAAATCCAAATTTTTATAAGAAAAGGATAAGGCCAATATAGTAATAAATCTTAATAGATGGCGTGGACCCGAAGGTAAGCATGCTAAGAAGGGTAAATATGTTTAGGAAAATAGCTTTCTAATTTTATAACGGTTATTATATTTATTAACCTCCTAAGGAAACTGAGCTTCACCAGGGTAAAGAAACCAGATATGACTCCTAATGTGACTCTGTTCTTTCTCTGGAAACAGAGGTTCCAATTGACGAAACCGAAATATCATGAACAACTAAGACTAATTTGGTTGTACACTCAGTTTTAACTGTGTTGAGAGAAGCCCTTAATAAAATAATCATTGCCAAAACTCCTTTAATCCATTGATATCATTAAAATATTCAGTGAAGCTAAATAAAAACCCCCAAAAACACAGAAAAACTCCCTGAAAAAAAAAAAAGCCAAACTTACTTGCGAGGCAAGTCACCATTAGGTTTATCATGTATCACTAAAGCAGAGCTTCTCTTCGGGGGAAGAATGACGAGAGCAAAATAGAGTTCGCCATTAGAGTGAAAAGACCAAAGGCGAATTTTCTCTTTTTCCTCTAGATTAAGATCTTGGACCACTTTATTCCAACCCGTCATCAAATTGTAAAGAAAACTGTTTGTCATGGCCCATTTTCTTAGATTAACCTTCCATCTACGTAGCTCACAATCCACAATAGTCGCGTTCACGCCTTCAGTGCGATGCTTATTGAAGTGTTCTTCTATCATCGTTTCCTCTTCTTCAGTCAAGAAATTCATAGCAGCGATTTGATTGAAAGGCATTGAGAGACGTCCGTTGTTTGAGCTTAGATCAGTAGCAGTAATAGACTTTTCTATGATCATCTTTGGTCCGACTCCGTTATTATCTCTAATAAACCGAGCCAGCCAAAACGGCATCCTCTCTTTCGTTCCCACATCGAAACCACGACCAATCTTGCGGTTTCTGACTAGAGGGGCCTTGAGTTTAGACTTGGGAATATTAATCTCAGACTCCATAACCGTAGAAGAAGAAGAAGGAGTAGTAATGGTTGAGCTTTTCTTTCTTGTCAAATATTCAGCAAATAGCTCAGAAGCGGTTTTTATCCATAATGGAATGCTCTTACGCTCCTCTGCGGTTGGATTTGCGCTATTCAAAATCATTAACGAATCCGCACCATTCAGAATGTCTTCAGACACCTCTTCTTTGGTTGTCATTGTTTTCAATCTCTCTGTTTTTGATATAAAGACACAATCTATATATAAAGAAAATTCATGGTCGTATTCTCTCTTCACCTAATTCTATTAGGATTTAGTATTTGAGTTTGTTTTAAACTCATCATGTTTTTCTTCTTCTTTTTCTTTTAATTTGTAACTCTTGTGGTTTTCTTGATTGATTAGGATTTCGTCATTTCAACGATACCACTCCTAATCTTCAATGGGTTTCTCACCCAAAAAAATATAAAATACTTGTATAGCATGTGTCAACATTTCATTGGTTTGATATATTTTTAATAATTTTAAATTTAAATAAATAGTTAAAATTGTTAAATTAATATAAATTTTTTGAGTTTCTTTGCATCGGAGATGCTCTAATCCGACTCTGTTTTTTGCTTTCTTTCAAGAAACCAAACCGGTTATGTCCGATTTGGTATATCTTTATCTAAAACGGAAATATCATGAACCAGACCGGTGTATGAGATCCAAAATGCTTTTAATTTATAATCCCATACGAACCATATCATCATCACCTCTTGGTTTTTAATCGTTGCCGAACCATCTCTAATCTTGGATCTGTCTGATACTGGAGTAGAGAGGAAACTTCTGGAAAAAGATCAAATCATTAAAAACGTGATTGAATACAAATTCGATAGAAACAGCCAAAAAAGTACAACAAAGCCACGATTGCAGACTGGAAAAAAGAAACCTTTCTTTAAAAACTCTTTGTTTTTTCCTCCTTTTGTGTGCAGATCATAAATACTC
Source organism: Arabis hirsuta (assembly GCA_964056655.1). Lineage (NCBI taxonomy): Eukaryota > Viridiplantae > Streptophyta > Magnoliopsida > Brassicales > Brassicaceae > Arabis > Arabis hirsuta. The sequence goes on from OZ053305.1 coordinate 2,424,207, forward strand.
CAAAAAGGCTGCTTTTTTCCCTAAAAATTCTTCACCTCTTGCCGTGTTGAAGTTCGATCGCGATGGGAGAGCGCAAGAAGATTATCATCGATACTGATCCTGGGATCGGTATATTATCCCCTTTTTGATTATTTTATTCGATTGAAGCTTCAATTAGTAGTCTCTGTTTTTGTAGTGTCTTTGCTATATGAATCTTCTCGGATTTAGGTCTACTGATTCTCTACTTAGAACCACTGAATTTACTGATTCAATACGTGTTTCTGTGAAATTGAAGATCTGAGATTGATTCCAAAGATGGTCTTTTTATCATCTCCTGTGTAGTTTTTTTTGACTTTGAATTCATTCAAAAGAGCTCTCTCTCATGAGTTTCTTTCTCACTGGATTTGATGATATGTAGATGATGCAATGGCGATTTTCGTGGCTTTAAAATCTCCAGAAGTTGATGTGATTGGTCTCACTACCATTTATGGAAATGTGTACACCACTCTCGCCACTCGAAACGCCTTGCATTTGGTATCATCTCTACACTTTGTTCATATGGATCTCATAATGAAGTGGAATCGATTAAAAGGAAGGATCTAATCATTGTCTCTGTATGCATCTACTAGTTGGAGATTGCGGGTAGGACCGACATTCCTGTAGCTGAAGGAACACATAAAACTATCATGGTATGTTTCTACTTTATGCCCTTGATATGTTATTGTGTTTGAGATTCAACAATTTCTTAGATCTTTAGTAAGCATAATAGTTCATACAATGTCAAGATCAGTGGAAAATTCTAATTCTTTGCCTTAATACTCATAATTGTTGTTCTTTTCTTCTGTAAAGAACGGTACAAAGCTTCGAATTGCTGACTTTGTTCATGGGAAAGATGGGCTTGGCAACCAAAATTTCCCTCCACCTAAAGGAAAACCAATTGAAAAAACTGCACCTGAGTTCTTAGTTGAACAAGCAAAGCTTTACCCTGGTGAAATCACGGTTGTTGCTTTGGGACCACTAACGAATATCGCGTTGGTAAGACTTTCTCATCGGCAGTTTTCTGGTCTTACTTATCTCTATTCCTATTATCTCATTGAAGATTTCATTACCTTGATGCAGGCTGTTCAGCTTGATCCAGAGTTTTCGAAAAATGTCGGACAAATTGTTCTTCTTGGTGGAGCATTCGCAGTAAACGGAAATGTAAATCCAGCATCGGAAGCTAATGTAAGTGCTTTCACCCATTAAAAGCAATATGATCTTCACACACATTGGTTTATACATCACTTTCTATTAGCTGTGAATATAAAATCTTCTTGTGTTAGACCTGATTTCTTTAGTTTCCGCATCATTTTTATATCCAATTTTCTGGCTAGGGTAGATTTTTGGCGATCCTGAAGCTGCAGATATTGTGTTCACTTGTGGGGCCGATATAATTGCTGTGGGTATCAATGTGACCCATCAAGTTATTATGACAGGTTTTCTTGAAAATCTTTTGCCTGCTTTGATGTTTTACATATACATATTCAAATGTTGTTAACATAACCGTGATGATACGTTGGTTTTATTGCTCAGAATTGTGATTGCTTGTTGCAACCAAGAACTTAATTAACTGAAACAGAGCTTAGTAATTTGCAAAATCGATGAGCTTTGTTTGAAACGCGTAGACAATTAGACATCATGTTAGTGAATTCTTCTTATCATCTTAACTTCCTATTCTTCGTTTGTTTCTGCTTTGTTCAGCTGATGACAGGGACAAATTGTCATTATCAAACGGGAAATTAGCTCAATACCTTTGTAAAATCCTTGATATTTACTATTCTTATCATCTTGAGGCTTACGAGATCAAAGGTACGATTTGATAATCAATCATTTGTTAATAAGACTTATAAAATAACAAAATTTTCGCGATCAAATGTTTAATCTTCAACTTTTTTTGCTTTCTTTCCTGCAGGTGTTTACCTTCATGATCCTACAACAATCCTTGCGGCTTTCCTTCCTTCTCTATTCACTTATACAGAAGGAGTTGTTAGAGTGCAAACAAACGGCATCACTAAAGGACTCACTTTACTCTACAACAATCAAAAGAGGTTAGATTTTCATATATGCGTTCATGAAGACAGTTTTATATTGTAGAGGATGTATACGTATCCCGTTTAACGGTTTTATCTTATGCAAAATGACCTGCGATGGCGTGAAAGGCTTCCATTAGGAAGCCAAGTTAGCTAAGCCTGGACTTATGAGCTCAACCTGTGTTGTTTTGATTCAAACCAGGTTTGAAGAAGTGTGTGAATGGTCAGACAAACCAACAGTAAAAGTCGCAGTGACGGTTGATGCTCCTGCGGTCTTAAAGCTCATAATGGATAGGCTTATGGAGGAGTCCTGATCATTGGAGTTCGTGAATTAGTTATATATCTCTTTGATGTTGCACTTCTTGTGAGCCATTTCTAATGTTTCTTACACAACACAAACCCTATTGAAATAAGGCTCTTTTAAATCAAAATCATGTGGGTGTTTTTTTTTTTAATCTTATCATTTATCAACCAAATATTATTTATCATTTGATGATCTATCAATAATAAAGTTGAGTTTCATTTTTCATATTCCACGACTATACATTCCAAATTGTTTTCATGATTGTCCACTTGATCCTAAAAGAAACACAGATAAAAAAATGATGAACTCCAAACATAAGTATAAAAAGTCAATTTCAAAACCATAACACTCATTTGAACTCCAAACATAAGTAAAAAAAATGATGCCATGCAATTGCACGATCTCCATGTAGATAAAATTAAAAATAAACAAAATCATGCCAAATGAGAGAAATCCAAAAAAATTGAGGGGTTTAAGCACAATTTCGTAAAAATAAAACAAACGAACGTGAGAAGGACTTGGAGCATAAAATATAAAATATTATTATTACACTTGTCTCTCTTTCTCTTGGACTGCGTCTTCCTTGGAGAATCACAAAAACATTCTTTTTTCCTCAGAGAAACACACAACAGAAGAAAGAAAAAAACAAACTCATGCAAACAATACAAATTCCCACAATTATCATTGTCGTCTTCATGTTTGTCTCTCCTTCTCTTTCTCTCTCCAACAACGACGTGCCCTCCTCTCCTTCTCTCACTCTCATTTTCTCTTCGCCATTTACTCTGCATTCCCAAATTCCTCCAATTCCCTTTGATAATCATCATCAATGGATTCTCTTGCCATCGAAGAAGAAGACGAAAAGGCATTGGCGACACTCGTCCCTGTTCCACCTCGCCGTAAAACACATTCCTATAGCCAACAATTCGACTTCAAACCACACCACCAGATCCGCAAACACAGCCTCGACGAGGTCCCTAGATCCGCCAATTTAGGATCCGAACCCGTTTATTTCGATTCCTCCGACGACGAATTCTCCACCGGAGGAGTCATCGTCAACGGAGAAACCACCACCGATGGAGGAAACATCGGAGGCGAAGATTACGCCGTCGTCACTCCTCCACCTAACGCCGGACTCGGAGACGACGACGTCGAGCCTCTCCCGGAATTCATCGGAGCAGGAGGCGGCGCCGGGATATTCAAGGTTCCGGTTCGTGCGGCGGTGCATCCCGGAAGACCACCGTGTCTTGAGCTCCGTCCGCATCCGTTGAGAGAGACACAGACTGGGAAATTCTTGAGGAATATTGCTTGTACGGAGACTCAGCTTTGGGCTGGTCAAGAGAACGGAGTTAGATTCTGGGATTTAGAAGAGGCTTACGAGGTTGGAAGTGGAATCGGAGGTCAAGTCCGGCGAGGTGATGAAGATACGGCGCCGTTTCATGAGTCGGTGATTACTTCGCCCACCATGTGTTTGTTATCTGACCAAAGCAACAAGCTTTTGTGGAGTGGTCATAAAGATGGCAAAATCAGAGCTTGGAAGATGGATCAAGTTTGTGATGATTCAAATCCGTTTAAGGAACGTGTCTCGTGGCAAGCTCATCGTGGTCCAGTGAATTCCATTGTCATTAGCTCTCATGGTTAGTTTACACTCTTATGATTGATTGATATGGAATTTGGTTGGTTTTGTTTTACATGATGCTTATTGTTGTATGATGTTTAGGTGATATGTGGTCATGTTCTGAAGGAGGTGTGATAAAGATATGGCCTTGGGATACGTTGGAGAAATCTCTTTTGCTTAAACCTGAGGAGAAACACATGGCTGCGTTATTAGTTGAGAGATCAGTGATTGATCTCAGGAGCCAAGTTACTGTGAATGGGACATGTAGTATATCTTCTTCAGACGTTAAGTATTTGTTAGCCGATTCAGTAAGAGCTAAAGTGTGGGCTGTGCAGTCACTCTCATTCTCAATCTGGTAGGCTATCGTCAATTGGTATGTGGACTGTTTCGTTTTAATCGCTTTTTGGTCATTCTGAGAGATTGAAACACTTTATGCAGGGATGCTCGGAGTAAAGACCTTTTGAAAGTTTTGAATGTTGACGGGCAAGTTGAGTGTCGTGTGGACATGCCACCGATACAAGACCAACAAGTTGACGATGAGATGAAAGTGAAGTTCTTCTCGGCTTCCAAAAAGGAAAAACCGCAGGGCTTTCTGCAGCGATCACGGAATGCTATAATGGGAGCTGCAGGAGCTGTTCGCCGAGTGGCCACTAGAAGTGCAGGAGCGTTTTCGGAAGATACTAGGAAAACAGAAGCTATTGTGTTAGCTGTAGATGGAACAATTTGGACTGGAAGCATGAGTGGCCTAATTGTTCAGTGGGATGGAAATGGAAGCCGCTTGCGGGATGTGAATCATCATCAGAGGCCTGTTTTGTGTTTTTGCACATTCGGAGATCGAATATATGTGGGTTATGCAAGTGGATACATCCAGGTCTTGGATCCTGATGGAAAGTTAATTGCAAGCTGGGTTTCACACAATGAACCTGTGATAAAGCTAGCAGCAGGTGGTGGTTATGTTTTTAGCTTGGCCACTCATGGTGGAGTACGAGGATGGTATGTGACATCTCCAGGACCCCTAGACAATATTATCCGAACTGAATTGTCTCAAAAGGAAACTTCATATGCCAGACAAGACAATGTTAGAATTTTAATTGGTACCTGGAATGTTGGTCAAGGACGGGCTTCACACGATGCACTTATGTCATGGCTGGGCTCTGTCACTTCAGATGTTGGCATTGTTGTTGTTGGGTTGCAAGAGGTGGAGATGGGGGCAGGTTTCCTTGCCATGTCTGCTGCTAAGGAAACGGTAACTCCTTTAATTGCATATTTTCTTTGGTTCAAATTGTTTTCCTCTGCCCATATCACTTTTCAAGAAATGAGGGTTTGGCTGCTTTACCAGCTTCAGTTCACTCAAATTCATATGAGATCATGCTGCCATCTACATATTTGGTTTTATCTCATACTTGGATTGCGGTTGTAGGTTGGACTTGAAGGAAGTGCTGTGGGACAATGGTGGATTGATGCAATTGGAAAAGCACTTGATGAGAAAAACACTTTCGAGCGTATGGGTTCAAGGCAGTTGGCAGGACTTCTAATATCTCTTTGGTAAGTGAAATTTCAGTTCTGAAATATTGCATTCCGATGCTTAGCTTTAACACTTTTTGTAAGGTCTACTACCAGCAGTTGTCTTCCATGTTTAATCAACTAAAGTCTGTTTCACTTGTTTTTCTTCCCATGTTAAACCCCTTGTGTGTTGTAATTTTCTCCCTAGGGCAAGAAAGGATATTAGAACACATGTTGGAGATCTTGATGTTGCAGCAGTCCCATGTGGCTTTGGCCGTGCCATTGGCAACAAGGTATGCCTTACACTATTATGGAGCCTAGGGAGCCTATTTGCATTTAGGCTTCGACGTTTCATTATGAATTGATGTCTTGTGTGACTTTGAAAATGCAAATGAGGAAGTTATCTACATGAAATGTGTTGCTTACTTGCAATGTATATGACCCACTGACTGATGGCAAAATAACAGGAAAAAGCTTAATCTTTTGCCGCAATGTGTAGCTTCTCCTCTACCTTGCTAACCTTTGGATGAGGATGTGTTGTATTTTGTTAATTTAAGTTTATTCCTCTGTGAAGAACTTGTTTGGTTTACTCTCAGTAACTCATTATTTTCCTACTTGTCAAATCAGGGAGGTGTGGGTCTGAGAATCAGAGTTTATGACCGAATCATGTGCTTTGTGAATTGCCACTTGGCTGCGCATTTGGAGGCAGTTAATCGCAGAAACGCTGATTTCAATCACATTTTCCGATTGATGGTGTTTTCCCGAGGACAAAATCTAGGTAACGCCGCAGCTGGTATGGTGCCGTACCTGTTTTTGTCTTGCTCACTTGGCTTTTCCACATATTTATTTTGGCTGCTTTATTCTTCTGGTTTGCCATGGGCCCTCTCTCTTGCAGCTGGTGTCTCAACAGCAGCTTATACAGTCAAGACTACCACTGTATGTTCTTATCATATCACCATTACTTCAACAATTACATTTCATCCTTGCTTCATGATATCAGTCCCAAGCTTATGTTGTTAGCTCCTTTAATTTTGTACTGAAGATGATTCTCTGTTTCCCCAGAATTCAATTGCCGCCGGTACTGAAGAAATCAAGTCTGATTTAGCAGCAGCAGATATGATTGCATTTTTCGGCGATTTTAACTATAGGCTGTTTGGTATAACCTACGATGAAGCGAGGGACTTCATTTCACAGCGATCCTTCGACTGGCTCAGAGAAAGAGACCAACTTAGACAAGAGATGAAAGTTGGAAAAGTCTTCCAAGGAATGCGTGAAGCATTAATCACTTTCCCTCCGACTTACAAATTTGAAAGGAACCGCTCAGGGCTAGGAGGTAAAAAATGGATTTGAATTATAGATATCAACATATGAATTTGAAAAAAGTTGTAACATTTTTGTTCTGCATTTCTTCCCCTGTTTCATAAGAATTGCTGGCTCCAGAAAATTTTACAAAATTCTGTGTTGTGTACTCTCCAGGATATGATTCAGGCGAGAAAAAGCGAATTCCTGCATGGTGTGACAGAGTTATTTATAGAGACACTCAATCAAGCCCATTCTCGGAGAGCAATTTGCAATGCCCTGTAGTTTCATCGGTTATAATGTATGGTTTCATGTGATGTTTGTCGCTCTTTCTCGTCTCTTCAATTAGTTTTTCCCCATTCTAACATTCACCACACCTGCGTGGTCAACAGGTATGAAGCTTGCATGGATGTTACTGAAAGCGATCACAAACCCGTGCGCTGCAAATTTCATGCAATCATATCTCACGTTGATAAATCTGTGCGGAGACAGGAACTGGGGAAAATAATAAGGTCCAATGAGAAAATAAGATCCATATTCGAGGATCTAAAATCGGTTCCAGAGACGACTGTGAGCACCAACAGCATTGTTCTTCAGAGTCAGGACACAGTCATCCTAACAATCACAAACAATTCAACCACGAGTAAAGCCATCTACAGCATTTTATGCGGCGGTCAGACTATTGTTAAGGATGACGGAGAAGAGGCTGAATATATTCCACGAGGCTCCTTTGGTCTACCTCGCTGGCTTGAGGTATTATATTCTCTTTCAACGCCAATGAAGGTCATGTAGTATTATTCAAGATTTAATGATTCAAGAGTCTTTTTTATAGGTTTCACCAGCAGCCGGGATAATAAAACCGGAAGGAACCGTTGATGTGAAGGTTCATCACGAAGATTTTCACACATTGGAGGAGTATGTTGATGGCATCCCGCAGAGTTGGTGGTGTGAAGACACTCGAGATAAAGAAGCACTCCTGATGGTGAACATTAGAGGAAGCTGCTCAACTACATTGACAAGCCACTCTATCAAAGTCCGTCACTGTTACTCAGCCAGAGTATGCCTCCTTGAAAACAAACCCACAAACCTAACAAAGAACCTAGGCGGTTCACGTCGTCACCCAACAGATATTAGCCGTAGTGGAAGCACTAGACCTAAAACCGATGACTCGGTTAGGCGGGGTAAAAGCCGGTGATGAGTTCCTGTAACATTGACAGTTATAACTAGATCTTAGAGCAGAAAGAACAACAAAGCCATCACAAAACAGTTGCATCAGGTGAAGAAGTGCACTTTTTATTGATTCTTTGATTCTTTAGAAAACCCATTTTGTGTCAGAAACTGTAGATTTGCTTTAAGGCTATTCCTCAGGTGTTTGTCTCTCCACTTCAATCTAAACAGCTTACAGGTACTTGATATGTGTATACATTTGTTACTCTTACATAAAACAGTGCCTTTCTTAGACTTAATCTCAGAGTGCATACATTCTCTTGTTGAATTCGCCGTTAAAAATCTCTGACTCTGAAGGCATATGAGAGATTGAGAAAGATCTCGACTTGCTTCTCTCTTTCCTCATGCTTTTTAGTTTAGATTCCTCAATCCTATGCATGACCACACAATAACACATTGCACCTATCGTGCTTAGCATAATCGTCCCGCCAATAACCGTTGCACAAATCGCCAGCCAAATGTCCTCCTTACCCACAACGATAAACAAAAGAGAAACAAAGGCAATGGATATGAACAAACAAGCCAACCACATAAGCTTGTTGATCACAAACACAAGCTTCTTCTTTGCCTTCTGCTCAATCACCACAACCGAAGTCTGCACCACAACAACAGCCAAAGATATGAACAGCGCCAAGCTGTCGAATATAAAGAAGACTAAGAACGGGGCTTCATTGGCTATTCGAGCTTCTCCTAACAATAACATTCCTTTTGTTCTGTCCTCTTCATATTGCCCGGGTATGGTGAAGATTGCTGCAAATGCAACTGTTGCGATTAGGACAGCTACAACGGTTGCTGAGTTTATAGCGTTGTTCAGACCGCTTATGTGAAGCTTCTTCAGTCTCTTTGCGATCCTCTGAACTCTAGCACCTGTTTGGCGAGACTGTTGGAGCTGAGATTTTACCTCGTGTCTAATGTCGCTTACTGTTTGCTTAAATTGTTTAGCTGGGTTTTGAGGCTTCCCAAGATCTTTATATGTGGCAGCTCTTGCTTCCTTCAGAACCGACACAAGCTTTGCGTTTCCAATCTTTTCAGCTATATTAAGTGCAGTGTCTCCAGCCTTATTCATAGCATTGAGGTTAATTCCATCAAATGATACCAAACATCGCACTATCTGCAAGCAAAGGCAAAGAAGCAGTTCATAAGAATTCATGTACAAATGAGAAACTCGAGGGAGAAAATCATCGATGAAGATACCTTAGCACGGCCTTTCTTTGAAGCAATGTGCAATGGCGTATTTCCTCTAATATCATCAACCCTCAAAACCGCAGGATCAGGTTTCACCAACGCATGAACAATCCCTTCTTTTTTACCTTTGACAGCCACGTGAAGCGGTGTTTGTCCCTTTTTATCGGTTCTAAACCCGACCTTTGCATCGTTACCTATCAAAGACTTGATAACTTCAACATGCCCCATCCGCGCTGCAGAATGAAGGGCGGTTTTACCATTGTTTTTAGCTATCTTAGCTAAATGAGAATCCGTCTTCAAAAGAAGATTCACCACATCAATATGTCCTTGTGTAGCAGCCGTGTGCAATGCAGTTGTACACGATGAATCCATTGTCATGGCCAGATTCGGAAATGTCTCCATGAGTTTCTTCAATACCTCTACAAAAGATAAGCTCACATTCAAAGAAAGAAAGTGTACAACAAAACAAGTTCTTGAAGGTTTTTCTTAGATATCTAAAGTTTCTTTTACCGAGATGGCCTTGTTTGGCTGCGACATGGAAAGGATCAAAACCGTTCCTAGCTGCAATAGAGGCGGTATCAAGATCAATAAGCTTCAACATCTCTTCAACAACTAACCAATGCCCGTTTTCTGCAGCAGTATAAAGAGAAGTCTCTCCTTCTAGATTCTGCTTTGACAACAACTCCTTCAACTCTTCAACACCGTTACAACCACGAATCGATTCAATAACCTTTCCCAAATTCCCCGTTCGAGCTGCAATGTGAAGAGGAGAATCTCTTCTTTTACCAGGTGACTCATTCTTCTTCCTCTCAACACCACCATTCATGAAACTTAACTGTCTCTCCATTACTACTCTAAAGCTTTTCTGCTTCTCAATAAACCCACGAATGCTTCTCTGCCTCTCAATTCCATGTTTGTGCACATTCCCAAATTGGAAACTAACTTGCTTCTCTAAAGCTCTTACCTTTCTCACCTGATTCTCTGCATCAACGCATCTGAGACTCTGTTGTTGTTCTTCCTCCATGGACTTACCTCGAAATTAGCTCTGTTGCTTCTCCATTACAAGAGCCAAAGAACCCATCTGAGACTACTATATAGTCTAATTTCTCGTTGCTATCAGCTAAATCGAACTACAACAACTCTTGTAATAATCAAAGATCTAAAACGAAACAGTAATCTAATAACAAATTTTGTCCCCAAATCTAAATCTAACAGTAAAACATTATTATTTCGTAACAAAGAGAATCAGCAGCGAAATGAAAAACCTCAACTTCACTGTAATTTTCAGTTTTTCTTGTAAAAATTGCCACTTTTGTGTGTATGAAGAAGTTCAAAATCACTGATTTGATGAGAGAAGAAAAAAAAGCTTGCTTCAGTAGAGATTAGAGAGTATACTGTAGTATTTCAAGGCTTTTTGTGGTCCCACATGTAAGAAGAATCTTGGTCTTAAGCCATTGACGAAGCCCAGAAAATGCAAAAAGCGAGAAAGTGAAACGAATTTTAATTCTTTGATTAATTTCTTTATATTTCCAAAGTCCATAAGCTTTATTATTTTCCTTTTTTAAAGCATATCTAAAAGCATAAGCTTTACTTCTTTTTTTTTTTTTTTCTTCTAGTTTTGTCTTTATATTTTTGCTTTAAGGAAGCGCAATCTGATTGCGATATAAGTCAAAGTCTTGAAAACAATATTTTATTGATGAAAAAAAAAAAAACAATTGTACGTTGATATGTGCCCGTCAACGGTTGATATGAATGTCCAAAGTGACAAAAAAGGTATTTTGGATCATCCTAATAACATATCTCATTTTACACCAAATAAATGTACACGAAGAATATATGATTTTATCGGCTTAGACAACTAGTAGGTTGAATAACACCGAGATTAGTCCCAAGAGCATTGGAACAAAAGGAAGTAGCAGGAGTTCCTTTGTTGTAAGTAAGCTTAATGTCTTGTAATGTGATTCTTGTGCATGGACTTGTTTTGCTACACTCTAGCTTCATCGCTTGCTGTGTCGCAGACGTTCCTTGTATGTTCTTGTACGTCACTTGGCTTATTTTCACCCCCGAATGCTATATTACATACATACGCATAAATTTTTATTAGATCAAACTCAATAAACATATTTAATTAGTCTTATCAAAATGTATTTTGAATGGTTGTATATATACCTCGGTAGGGCAACCTTGTTTGGATGGACAATAGTTTTGGTCGATTATGATAGGGTTTTGGACGTTCTTCATGATTAGGTTTTGGAAGAAAACATTCCTAACGAATCCATTACTCGGCCTTGCCCACGACTTTATCCTCACGCCGTTTTGTGTTCCCGTGAATACCGAGCTCGATACTGTCACGTTCTCTACGCCAGCTTCGTTGAAAACCTTCGCCAAGCTCCCAATGCTACGAGTCATCAAATATTCGTATATAAATTAAATTTATAGTCATCTCAAACTATTTTGAAGTTCTATGTGCAATTTTTATATGAAAAAAAAGAATGTTGTTAGTAAAATAAAGACTAAATATACATGTACATATTTGAAGAAATTAGATGGTGTGTGTATACCTAACTCCATGACCTGGACCACAAGCAAGTTTGGAGATGAGGAAGTTGCGAGTACCAGGACCGATAGCAACACAATCGTCTCCGGTCTGAACGGTGCTTCCGGTGAGTGAAACTCCGGTGGAGAATTGAATGCCAAAGCCGTCGGTGTTTGGGCTGTTTCCGGGAGCCAATAGCTTGATGTTACGGACGACCACATTGGTGCAACCGTTGAGGGTCATATGGGTGATCTGGCTGTTCATTGACTTCACCCCACTTATGATCACGTCGTTCGCCGAATTGAACGATATTGACTACAATAAATGCATCAATGATTTAGTAAGATTGGTTTTGCCGGTCAATTAACTTGATGCCGTTTTTTTTATAGTATTCATGTGGTCTAATTGGGGTTGACGAAAAAGTAATTAATAAAACATTTTATCATCATTATTAATTGGTAGTGGCATAGATTATTTGTTTGCGTAAACGCATTACGTGTAGGTACATATTTGTGTTTGAAACAATGTTACGTAAACTAATATATGTAAGAAAGTAGAGATTAGAGAAGAGAAACATACCCTAACACCGGGTGGACAATTCTGACCAGATTTTCGGCAAGACCAGAACCCACTAGCTCGAGCGTCGAAAGTACCGCCCTCCAGTGAGAATTTGGTAACCTTGTTGAAGAGAATCCAATAGCCGGAGTTTCCAAATGCCCTGTAATCTGTCGGAGCAACCACAGTTCCTGTCACTTGAAACTTGAGTCTGCTCTTGCATGGCCCTCCAAACGTTATTACCTTCACCAGAAACGTCCCACTCGGAACCACCACAGTAGCTGAAGCTGCCGAGCCACAAGCCCCTTGCCAGGCCTTGAGGAATGCTGTGGTCGAATCCGTCACACCGTCCGGTTTGGCCCCAAAGCTAACCACGTTGAATACGTTGGATGAGCCGGTCGAGACATCGATGAAAGTGAGGAGTGTGAAGAGAAATGGTAATGTTATAGCTGGTTTTGTCATTTTTCAGATGTGAGTTTGAGTTTGTGTTTGTATTGATGTTGATGCATGGGTGTTTATATATATAGGGACCATGAATGATTCGTTATTGGAGTCTATGGTACAATTAAGTACATGTGGCTATCTATATGATAAGTGTTTGCGATTCTTTTTTTATGATAGATAAAGGAGTTTACATTTCCAATCATTAGGTGCACATGGAAAGAAAATTTTTAGGAGCAACGGTCGTTTGCATTAGCGATGACATTTTCACATTGCCAATCATTAATTAGGTGCATATTTATGCTAAATTTCTGTTTCGAAAATATTAGGAATACTTTCACAATCAAGGTTTTTCGATTGAATTAGTTCTATATAAATTTTTTTTTTTTTTAAAACAGTTCTATATAAATCAATATTAACTTGATAACTTTGCGATATTTCAATTATATGTGCATCACGGCCAATTTAGTTGACTAGCCATATATTATGAATTGTAATTTTAAAAGTGTAGTAAAAGCTTGATAAATATATGTACATGACATCACCAAATATTAATATCACATTCACACGACATGTGATTAACTAGCTGTTGACCAAAAAATGACATGTGATTAACTAGCTCACACATTATTGAAACTAACACAATCATATTCGCCAATCATTCTGATCAGAATTACAGAAAGTCAATATAATTATATGTGGAGCGACATATATTAATTATTTATCTGATACTTGCTAATTCATTTGCATACTTTATTAATTGTCATATATTAATGTGTTCTTAGAGATTATACGTACATCTACTAATTAAGTGCATGTACATCTATTCTTTTTAGTTTTTCACCATTTTGCAATCTAGCTATAAATTATACTTATGTCTTTTGTTTTATGTGATTTTGTATATATTACTAGATCATCCAAATTTTTAGTCGGGTTATTAATATTCTTCATACAGAGAATGGCATTTATAAGATAGAAATATCTTGCGGTTGCAGCCTAAATATAGTCTAACGCCAAACAACTATGTTTACCAAATTCTATGTATATTTTCATTCTAGATTCCGATTTGGAAGATCGTTTAAAACCTTTTTTAGATTAACCGATGATCTTTAACCTATAAGATTAACTGTTGACATCAAATGCTTACAAGATTCGGATAGTATATGTTTGAAATAGTACAATAAAATTAAATCAAATAGCAACTAATAAAAGGGAAGGAATTGTAATAAAGAAATCTTCAATCAATAACATGTGAGTGGTGGAGAGAGAAGAGGCGGAGCAGTTGACGGAGAAAGAAACGCCGGAGCTCCCGGATTATTAAGCTATAAACTATCAATACATGTATTATCACAAATTTAACATTTTAGCAACAATGTTACAAATTGTACATATATTTCAAATGTGACGACAAAAAAGCCACAAATTCCAATAGAAAATAATGACTAATTTTTTATATAATTATGAATAAGTTACTATTACTATCGGTTTAACGTTGTTGTTACGGGATGTTTCATACGTAATGTGAAGAAATATGGAAATGAATAATTCAAGATGTGATGAGAGATAAATGAATTTACCGTATGTAACGAAAATATGTGAGGATGAGATACAAAGAATTGGTTGTGGGCACACTAAACAAAAACTGAATATAAGGTGGGAAATTTGACAGAATATCAAGCAAAGGGGGTCTTGCTTATAAATCAGAATATAAGGTGGAAAAGCTTAGTTTAGTAGTCTCTCTTGCAATTTAAGTGATCAGCCTCCACACACTAGAGAGTAAAATAGATACTAAATAGAAAACAACACGGCCCAACCCAATTCCTTGATTCCTCTTTGCTTTCATGCAAGATCCCCTCCAACCTCTGTAAACTTCTTCCCTTGGTTCCATTTACCAAACCAACTGTTGTCTGTCTTGCATTCAAGCCTCAACGGTTCCTGCATGTCATGTTGTTCACATCTCAAACAGAATTAATGGAGGGAAAACAGGACTCTTTACCGGTTCTTTGTTGTCCTCCTCGGTTAGCCTTGGGTAGAGAACCATTGCCTGAAATCACAAAAACAAAAAGATTAGCTATGCATAAAAACGGTCAGAAACCAACGTCAATAAACATCGAAACAATACACAGGTACCATCTCAGGACTAGTGATGTATTGCGTTTTTGACGTATTCTAACCAATGTTTTCAATGGTTTTTCGAGTCTTTTCTATGTCTTTAGAATTTTTTCAGGTTTAAAGACGTTTGGATGGAGTCTAAGGCAAAATAGCAAGGATAAGAAGAAAAGGAGCATAAAATGGTCAGAAGTTTGGCATTCGTTGAGTGACTTTCCGCCATTGGATCGAGCTGAAATTTGAACACAAGACAGAGAGTCGTGTTAGCTTTCATTTGGAAGTAATATGAAGTTATTCCAACGGTGGGATCGAAAGTTATGGGAGTTTTAGTGAAGACATGTCAGTCTGCCTTAACCGACCGGTTTGCTAGAAATTAAGGAAATTGCAGATTTTCCTATTTTGACTCGGTTTGAACCAAAAACGTGATTTAGCCTATTTATTCTAATTTTTAGCCATTGTTAAGACTTTATTTTTATCAGACTTTGAGTTTCTGCAATTTGTAAGCACCAGGGAGACGAATCTCTGACTCTACGATTATTGAGAAGATTTCTGAACCCTATTGGATTTGTATTTTATTAATCATGAGTTTTTCTTCATCTTCTTGTTGTTTATTCATCTCCATGTCTGAGTAGATCTATAGTTAGGTTTTAGGGTTTCAAGGGATTTCATGAATCGATAAATTAGACATAGATAGGGATTTGTATATGTCTTCATCTATCGTTGTTCTTATTGCTTGAATTAGATTGATCACCTAGTCCTGATGTTAGGATGTTTAATACACCAAAAGTGTTCGATTAAATGCCTGAAAGAATGTAGATGAGAAAATTGTCCTTAGCCAACGAAAGCTGATGCTAAGGCGATTTGTGAACATATTAAACCTGCTCGTTAATGCTTGTCTAGAATTCTAAGTTCAAACGACAGTTTAGAATCTTAGGTTGCTAGATAAAGTGATTGATACCACGACAGTGGATTGGTTATAAATTTATGTTTAAGTTCGAGACTGCGCTGAATTGTTCCTTAAATAATTGTCTGATTCATGATTTATGATTTCCTGCGAATATCCCTAAAGCCTAACGTTTTTAATTCATAAGTTCACATCGTTTATTTGTCATTCTTATTTTATTTTGCAAACAACCACATTTTGTCATCTTAGCTTAATTTCAATTTTATACTTTCGTAGTGTAACACTTGGTCCTTGTGGATTCGATCCCATAATTACCACTTCGATTGCTGTGCACTTGCAGTGTTATTTATGTAGTTATGTTCTTGGCCTCGAAACTGAAAAACAAGGGGGAAAAAACTAGTCTTAGCATACACTCTAGATGTTACCAAAACATATCAAGACATTGATGTATATACCATTCATTTTTCTCGTGTCCAACTAGACTTACTGCCCAGAACCAGGACCGTGCCTTGGGCATTAAAAAAAAGGCAATCGCCTAGGGCTCCCACTTCACATCAATAATTTTAGGGCTTCAAATTTTATATAATTAGCAGTTCAATTGATAAATTGTGTATATATGTTTTTCATTTTTAGTTTTGATTTTTGATAATAATATTCTATAAATTGATTTGGATTAATTTGTATCATATCAGGATTTCATATTTTAAATACTCAAATCATTATAAATTGAGAATTTTTTTAAAACGCCACTTTTTCAAAAAAAAATCAAAAATACCACTTTTTCAAAATCATTTATTCAATATATCATTTATGTTTGGATTAACTATGTTGTATTAGGATTTACTTTTGATGGTTTAGAGTTTGTTTGGGGTCAAAATTTTCTTTATGGTTCAGAATTTTAAAATTTAGGGTTTAAAGTGGCATTTTTGAAAAAGACTCCCATAATGACATTTTTAAAAATAGACACACAAAAAATAACATTTTTTGCAATTATCCTTTATAAAATTTTCATTTCAGATTTTTCATTTTTTTAACTCATTTGATATTTTAATATCGCTTGTGGTCCCCCGAAAGGCTAGGCACGGCACTGCCCAAAACACCCTTGTAGAGACGACACATTTCGTTGATCGAACCGTATAGTGAAGAAAGTGAAGATCTGAAAGTGTTTAGAGAAGGTCGAGATCCATTCGTCGTCTTCTCCATCTGTCTCTGTTTCGCAGAGTTCACAAAGCTTCCTCCTTTTGTTTCCTAGAAAGATCGATCCCTTGTCTTCCGTTTCTTAACTTAACCCCTTTTTATATCAATTTGTAATAATATGGAAATTGAACTAAAATTATTTTGTAATATTTCCTTAAAGAAAAGAAAAGGCAATATTACAAAATGATCTTAGTTCAGTTTCCATATATGATGACATGTTCATAACTTTTCCTTTTATTTTATACAATCAACTATCATGTTAAATTCAAATTAAAATGATTATATATTTTCTTCTATAAAACGAAAACACAAAGTAAAGAAAACCCATATTCGATTATATTGAAATTGAAATGATTGGTAGGTTAATTATCAGAAAAAAAAAAATCAATGGTTTATTCTGGACACCTAAATACTTGAACGTCTTTGTTGGGATTAAACAATTAAATGGAGCAGAAAATCGGAGGAGGAAGTGAGAGAAAATCTAGAGATCGAAAGATCTATCTCCCCTCGAGTTAACAATACTGGGAACAAAATTAAAAAGCCCACACAAAAAGAAAAAAATAAAAAAATATTTATCTTGCTGATTTGTCTCAAATCATATCCATTTTTTCTTTTTCTTTTTCTTTGAGTTATTAGTCAAATTTAAAGTCTCTCTATTCTGCTTCTCTCTTTGGCCAGAATCTTGTAGACACAAGTTGTAGTGAGTTTTCCGGTGTCCGGCTTTTTGCCGGCGTCGTGTATGCTTTGTAAATAGCTTTCCCTATTTAGTTTGTAGTATATGTAGGTGATCCCAATTTTTCGGGTTGTTTTATCCGGATTTTTCCGGATCAATCTCCGATACGTTCGGTTACGGTTTTCCGGCTTGACCGGAATGTTTTTGTTTTGTTTGTTTAGTTCAGATCTTAATCCGATCTTGTTGATTGATCCATTTTCCCCTTTAATTTCTCATCGATTTCTCCTTTCGTTCGAGGAGTAATATCTTCGTCACTCTTTCTATCTGCTCATGACGCAGGAACTATGATGGTTCTAAGACTACATTATTATTGGGTGTAGCGGTGATGGAGCTTCCCCGCGTTGGTGTATATCGGTGAGATTTTGAGGTGTTTCTAATGTCTGATTCGGTTGATTTCAACACTCTACTAAAGTTCCTTCATTGCTATTTGGCGGCGGCTGATATTGTGGGCTTGTATTTTGCCTTTTGGGCTTCCCTTTTGTAATTTACTTTTGGGCTTTTAATGAAATCGGTTTAGTCGACAAAAAAAAAAAAAAAACAATTAAATGTTGACGACCAACAAAAATAAATAAATAGTTAAACGTTTTTAATGACATTTTCTTCAAGACGTTAATATTATGCTTTCCCACTACATTTATGTATTTGGCACAAACAGGTTCATAGGCTAATAACAGATTGATGAGAACCTTATACTCTTTTAGCCACTTTCAATCCAAAAAGCTTGTAAACGACCTGATGCTTCTGATACTCCATTGGAACCAGGCATTGATGTCTCCTTCAAACTCGTGCATTCATTCTCTCTAAGACTAATTTCTGACCTACCACACCAGCTAATTGGCTTCCCTTAGATCCTCATCTACAAGATAGTTCTCTATTATTTCATCAACAGGATCTACAATTGTATCTACCTTCCTACCCTTGTATTTAGTATCACTGAAAAAGTCAAAGATTTCTTTATCCGCGGCTAATCCTTCTCTTCTCATCTGATCGAAAACTTCTCTCGCCTCCACGAATTTCTTCCTCTTGAAGAATCCTTTGATGAGAGCGCTATATGTGCTCGCAGAGACACTAAACCCTTTCTCCTTCATTTCTCGGAACAAAAACCATGCTTCCTTCATGTTCCTAGCCTTGCAATGGCCTCTAATTAGATTCTCATAAGTCTTACCATCAGGTCCTACTTCCCGAGAACACATGTCCCTATAAATCGCAGATGCTGCCTTCAGATTATCTCTGATGCAATACTGCTTCACGAGAGAATTATATGTGGTTGCGTTAGGCGCTATACCTTTTGCCAACATCCAATTTAGAAGCTTCTCACCGTCTTCCAACATCCCATTCAAACAAAAGCCATTCATTAGGACGTTGAATGTGACAACAGTAGGTTGAAGCCCTCTTCCGAGCATCTCCTTCAGAATCTCTTGAGCCTTAACCATCTCCCCTGCTTTACAGTACGCATCCATTAAGGTTGTATAAGTGACAGTGTCTGCATTAACTCCCGCAGCTTCAAAATCTCCAACAAGTTTAATTGCTTCCTCGATATTTCCCGACTTACATAGACCATTGACAATGGAGTTATAAGTAAAAATATTTGGTTGAAGACCGATTTTCCACATTTCATGGAGAAGATCGTTCGCTGATTCTAAGTCCCCTTCTTTACAGAGCCCATCAATTAACGTGGTGTACGTGACAACATTCGGGGAGCAACCAGCCTGAATCATGTGATTGTGGACCGTAAAAGCATCTTTTATCTGCCCTGCTTTGCAAAATCCGTTTATAAGTTCGGTAAAGGTAATGCTATCCGGTTCTAAACCCCTCGATCGCATTTCATGGAATAGTTTACCAGCCTCCGCCATGTCGCCAATCTGACAAAACCCTGATATAATAACAGTATATGTCAAAACATCTGGTGTAATACCCAGAGAGTGCATCTCATAAAATAACTTCGATGCAGCCCGAATATCCCCTCGTTTGCAGAAACCATCAATAAGAGTAGTGTATACTACAGTGTCAGGAACTATGCCCTGCCCTATCATCTCTCGAAAAGCCTCCTCTGCTTCGGCTAGCTTACAAGTCCTACAGAGCGAGAGAATTATGCTACCATAGGTATAAGAATTTGGATTCAACCCCATCTGTTTCATTTCTTCAATGAGCTTCCGAACCTTTTCAAGTTCCCCAAATCTACAGTATCCATTAATCACTGTACTGTAACTGATCACATCAGGAACATAGCCTTTCAAAGCCATAAGCAAAAGTAGATGGTGGGCTTCGTTTATTCTCCCAAGTTGACAAATACAATGAATAACGATGTTATACGAAGCAACATTCCAACAAACACCGACTTCAGGAAACTCCCTAAATACAATGATTGCCGTTGGAGATTGATTGCAGTCTTTCGAAATCCGGTCAAGGTATAAGTTGCAGGAATCAACAGATAGAACCAACCCGTAATTCAACATCTTCTCAAAGACTTTTCTCGCTTCAGGTAGCAATCCAAACTCAACGAGTACTTGGAAGAAAACATCGAATACACGAGGATCCGAACCCCAGTCCTTGTAAGTGTATACTAAAAGATCAAAAAACTGTACAAATGAATCGTTAACATTCAACTTCGGCCTCTCCCAAAAACTGCTTATGAGAGAATGAGCCACTTTAAGATCCTTCGACACAACAGCCAAATGAATGACAATGCAAAGTGATTCAAGGTTCGAGTCTCTTCGAGAACGAGCCCAATCAAAGAAATCAAGAACCAACCTGTAATCACACTTAATCTTCAGTAGAACCCAAATAAAATGATCAGTCTTGAACTTGCATTCATAAAGCTTCATACTCCGTCTCAGTGGCTCAGCTCGACGCAGCTTAATCACATTGGTGATTTGGTGTACCAATTCAGTGTCTCTAACTGAAGCTTTCTTTGGAGAATAATCAGGAAATGGTCTCGTACCAGTTATCGTTGAGAAACTAAGTCCACTAGCTTTGAGAGTATCTCGAAAAGACCGAAGTGAATAGAGCTTAATGAAATTTCCGAATACAGAAATAGTACCTCTCTTCATCACAGATATGGCTGCTTCTTCATCGCTCCATCACAAACCCAGAAACACACCATGAGCTAAATAAACAATCGATGAACAATCA
Organism: Arabis hirsuta; assembly: GCA_964056655.1. NCBI lineage: Eukaryota > Viridiplantae > Streptophyta > Magnoliopsida > Brassicales > Brassicaceae > Arabis > Arabis hirsuta. The sequence goes on from OZ053305.1 coordinate 2,444,995, forward strand.
TTCGCTCGATTCGGAGAAAAACCCTAAAATCTCTGAAGCGAAAACTTGACCCGCCCAAAGCGAGTAATTGGGTTTCGATGTGGGTTTGGTGTGAAAATGGTAAATTGTAGGAATTGCAACGAGAAAGAGTAAGAATTTGAACACACCCAGAAAAAAAAAATTGAACTTTTCTTTCTCTATCTGTTTCTTTCAGAGAAATTGTTCTTCTGAAAACGGCGGCCGATTGAGAACAACGATTGATTTGAAGATTCTGGTTGCGAACGGCGCCGGAAAATGCAAAACGGTCATGCTAAAGAACAAAACGATTCGTTTTGGAAATAAAACCCACTTTAGGCCCAATAAAGAAGAGCACTTTGGCCCATATAGACCACTTAAAGTGAAGAGCTAAATACCAAAAGTGGCCTTTGACTTGGGGGTGTATAGTCCAATTTTAAGATGTTTCAGGTGAGTTTTGTAATTATGAAAATGTTTTTGGCGGCTAGTCAATCATCGAAAGGGAGATATGATTTGATCAAACAAAATCCTTTTCATCAAAACATGGCAATATAATTTTTAATAAGTTATCATGGAAAAATGCCAAACGGTCATGTTAATGAATAAAACATTCGTTTTAAGGCCTAGCAAAGAGGAGCACTTAGGCCCATATATACAAGACTCATTTCGCAAAACAGCTAAAATACCCAAATTGGCCTTTGACTGGATAATTAATCTCATTTTTAAGAAGTTTCAGGTGAATTTTGTAATTATGCAAATGTTTCTGGCGGCTAGTCAATCATCGAAATCGAGAGCGAGTTATGATTTGATTAAAAAAAAAAAAAAACCTTTAATCACATGAAATGGCACATAAAAACGCATATAGTAGAGTTTTTTCATCAAAACATGGCAACATAATTATCAATAAGTTTATCCATTCATAAATTTTGACTACAAATGATAAACCATCCTTATTACAAGAACAAAAACTGAAGAAAATAAATAAATTAAATGCCACTATATATGTGCATGCATATACCTAGTCTCATCTGAAACAAATTGTTCATAAATAAATTTGTAGCAACATATCAAATTGCATCCTTCAAGAAAACATAAAAACAAAGTCATCGATGCTCTTATCAGAACTACCTCCTTCCGAAATAGCTTCTCGAGCCAACACTTTCCATTTCTCAGCATTTTTTCTAATCTCTTTCCCTTTCACTCCTTCCATAACTTCTTTCACACATCTCATAATTTCCTCTCTTCTCACAAACCCATCATCACCTTCTGTCTTAACCCTAACCCCAACCTTCCACACATCCTCCATGAACTTAGCATTGGTGGGCTGATCCGTCCAATGAGGCATACCAATCATTGGAACTCCCAAACTCAATCCTTCTAACGTCGAATTCCATCCACAATGAGTCAAGAAACAACCGACCGACTTATGTGCAAGAACTTCAAGTTGAGGACTCCAGCTCACAATCAGTCCTTTCTCACCGATTTCTTTTACGTAGTTTTTTGGAATTTTGTCTTTCTCTGTCTCTCTCACAACCCACAAGAAGTTACATCCGGTCTCTTTTAGACCTTCTGCGAGCTCCATCATTTGATCTTCCTTATGAATCACTAAACTTCCGAATGATATATAGACAACTGAATTAGGTTGCTTTGAGTTTAGCCACTCGATGCACTCAGTGACTTTCGCGTCAAAGAGGCTGAATCCGTAGTTTTTGTCTTCGGAGAGTCGCTTGTCTAAATACATCGATGGAACAGTTGGTCCTATGTTCAAGACTGGCCACAAGCTTTGGACCCATTTCAACAACTGAAAGCAGCAATAACAACAACAAAAACAAATCAAATTACTTACCCATAATCTCACAGATAAATATGATAACCTCAAAGAAATTTTATGATTGTCTTAATTTTAAGAACAAGTTCGATATATAGTTTTTGGAATAAAAATTTATTTAGTAGGTTTAAAAGTATTATTTTGGATGTTTTCCTTAGAAGACATAGGCATGTTACTATATGGATATATTTTCAGGTACCTTTTCCTCCAGTATATCGAAGGTGTTGCACAACACAATGTCGACTCGATCAATGTTTGAGAGCTGATCGATCACAATCCTTAGTATATTAGGGTAAGAGGACGATTCGCAGAGGAAAGACGGCAAGTCATTCGCATTCAGCATAGGAAACCAAGGGAACGATGCTAAGGTCGAGTGGTCGTACTTCGTAGATGGTACGGAGAAGGAGCCCTTGATAACATGGTAGTAAATAGCTGTGACAAGCCAAGGTTGCGTGAAAAACACGGCACCTTTCAAACCATGACCATGAGCTAAATCAAGAACCCATGGCATGGTCGAGTCATACACGAGAGCCCTAGGTTGATTTCCCGAGAGTTTCATGTCTTGTATCAGCTCCGGTAAGCGGTTCTTGATGCTGGTTTCTACTCTGTCCATGTAATCATCTAGGTCTTGTAATGGATCCTCGCCTTCTTGGAATCCATTGGAGATGGGGTAGACAGTGATTGAGTCGTGCTCTGTTTTGTATGGAGGAGTGGGTTTGCCAGAGACGAGTACAAGCGTGAGCTTAAGACCCTTTGAAGCTAAGCGTTTGCAGAATTGGAACATTTATGTGGCCTTGCCCTGGGAAAGGCAAGACAATAACATGAGATCCCTCTTCATTTCTTGTAAAATCTCTCATTTTTGTTTTTGTTTTACTAATCTTGTGTTCTTGCTTAACTCTAGTTTGATGTATGGGTGTGTATATATATATAAAGATTGGATTAGAGGAAGACTTTGATTTGACTACGTCTTTCGGTGGGGACATTTCTTGGACTACAATCCAAAAAGAAAAGGGTCTAGGTTCCGTGGCGACCAAGATGTGTGGAACAGAGACCGAGGTCGATGATAATGTAACCCACTAATCTATGTTGACATGATTGTTTTATGTTTATCGTTATCATGAGACATTATCTTACATATATAAATCTGTAACATTTTGTCATCTTCCATGAGAGAGACAAAGCATCTCAGTTTGTGTGTATTACTGTTGATGTCATTGCTTATGCAATCTCTAGTTAAATGTTTTTGAAAATATAAACTCTCTAGTTAAATGTTTATCTAATGTAGGTTATAAAATGTTTGTAAACAAAAAAAGTTCTCGTCCAATAAAAAAAGGAGTTTCCCGAGGGTAAAAGTCTCGGCCAAAAATGCAAAAATGGAGTCTACCAATTTCTAAAGGAAAGCTAAAAACCTTTTTTAAGTGGGTTTCTTCCTCGAAATTTTATGTGGGTTTCTTGAGGAGTTTGCAAAATAGTTTCCTTTTTAAGTTTTTAACCAACTCCAAAAGAAAAGCTAAAAACCCTTTTAAGTGGGTTTCTTCCTCAAATTTGTCATCGATTTTTCTTTAAAATTTAAAAATGATATCATCCCATCAAGAATGACTTGAAAATATCATTTTTCTGTAAAGTATAAGAGTAGACAAAGAAAACATTATTTAGGAATCAGAAAGACACATAATGAAAAGACTCCTCCGTCAACTAGGCCGTTATCGTTCAAGGCCGTCTCATTTGAAACACCATCTATCCACGTGTTTCTCTATTATTGGACCCGATACTTCAATTTGACCCCCTCCAATTTCTTTTCATTTAAAATTCCACTGGAAACCCGTGACAAAATTAGTTATCAGTAAGACCATCCACACTCTTTTTAAATAAACAAATATTAAACACATACTCTCTCATTCTTTTATTCAATTTTATATTTTATCTTTCATCATTTTATTCACCTTTTATTAATTTTATATTTAAACACACTCCAACTTTCATCAATTCTCTCTCCAACTTTGTCTTCCAAGAGACACAACTTTGTCTTCCAAGAGACACAACTTTGTATTCTTTCTCCAAAAATACTCACTATCTCTTCTCTTTACTCAAATTTTATTAATTTTATATTTCAATACACCCTATTATTTCAACCAAAAATACTCTATTTCTTCCTTTTACTCAATTTTTAATAATTTTATATTTAAAAACACCTACAAAATATTTCCAATGCAGATGCTCTAAGAACTCAGTAATAAAAATACTTTAAGAATGTCTTTAGAATAAAAATAATTAAAAAAACATTTTACTATGAACTATTGATAACACGGTTCTATAGAATAAACCGAAATCGAGTTTTTGTGTGAAATTATTTTTTAATATTAAATTTAATTAAAAAATTTATTTAAAATCTTTTAAAATCATTAATGATGCTCTAAAACCATACATTGGATCTCTCTTACTGAAATCAGTGATATTTTATTTTAATTAAACCTTTTTTATTCACTGCAAGCTACGTATTAATTCTCTTTTATTGACTCAGTTGGTTAATTATGTATTCATTTTATAATTCTTAACAACTATTATTCATTCGTTGTATCATTCTTAACTTACATCATCTACAATAATTAATGAAGGATGATCCTTACTTGGTCGGTATTATGTTTTCACCGGCTAGTCGGTAAGATAATGTGATTATATTTAATTAACCGGTCGGATACATTCAAATATTAAAAAATTGGTGTGACAAGGATCACTAACTTTAGTCTTTAGTGCAATTCAAAATCAGCCATATATCTTTAATTCTTATATTTTCCTTCAAATCATTCTAAAAAACATTTTTGTAACATTCATGGCCTTCATTTTTCCACACTGCTGTTTTCTTTAATTTCTTTTTCTTCACCCACTTTGTCTTTTATTTCGAAATGCCAAAATAAATATTCATTGTACCACTTAAAACGACGGCGTTTGGACTACGTTTTTGTATGCAAGTTCGCTACTTTTTCGTGAATTTTCTTTTGTATTTACGACGAAAAACCACTTGGCACAAAAGGTTCTTTTCTCTTCGCTTCCATTGTCTCTTTCCTTTCGATTTTCTTAGCCTTGAGCTCGTGATCGAAGATTAATGGTTGTGAACTTCACTAATTAGGTTCTCACTTTCTGGGAGAGAAGATTCTGCTGAAGATTGAGTGAATCTTGGATTCTCACTTTCTGGGCAATAAAAAGTTCTTCTCTTGCTCAAGTGTTAAAACAATTATCAGGTACTTTCGCTTAAAGTTTCGATTTTTTGCTCAAGAGCCTTTCGATGCTCCTGCTAATAATGTCTTGGCTCTGCTTGAATCTACTTCACCACAAATAATGTCTAGCACCATGAACATTCTGAAACCGCCTCCTCTTCCTTGTATGACCTACCACCGTTTTCAAGCTTCTACAAGGAAACCTTCTAACTTATCACGCCTTGTGCCCAAAGAAGCAGTAGAAACTTGGGATAAGCTTTTCAAAGAAGGAATTGGAGCAGATTCATATGTTGAAACCAATAACAAATCTCGTTTACCAGCTCACTCAAGTGTCCTGGTGAGTTCTTGTTAAGCTATAAATCTGATTATAACTCAATGTAAGAGAAGGAATATGCTTAAGTTAATGGGTCACTGAGCTCAGATTTTAATGGATATAACAAGGTTTTGTCTTCTGCAGGCTGCAGCCTCACCAGTTATAGCGAAACTTCTCTACCAATCGAGGGATAAAAAAGGAAAAAAATACCTCAAAATCCCTGGAGTGCCTTATGAAGCTGTCTACATATTCATCCGGTTTCTATACTCTTCCTGGTATGTTCTATATGTGTCAAATGTTTTTGCAATGCTAGTTTCTCTTTGAAGCATACCTGCTTTAAACTTCCTGCAGCTACGAGGAGGAAGAAATGAAGAAGTTTGTGCTCCATTTATTGGTTCTGTCACACTGCTACTCGGTCCCATCTCTGAAAAGATTATGTGTAGAGGTTCTTGATCAAGGCTGGATTAACAAGGAGAATGTGATCGATGTGCTTCAATTGGCACGAAACTGTGATGCCACAAGGATTAGCTTTGTATGTGTTTCAATGGTCATCAAAGACTTCAAATCTGTATCTGCAACAGAGGGATGGAAAGTGATGAAACGGGCTGATCCTCTGCTCGAACAAGAGCTCGTTGAAGCAGTCGTAGAAGCAGACACTCGGAAACAACAGAGAAGGGACAAACTCGAGGAGAGAAAAATGTATCTGGAACTTTATGAAGCCACGGAAGCCCTTATCCATATATATAGAGAAGGTTGTGGCACGATTGGACCTCGCGATGAGGTCCTTAAAGGAAGACAAACCGTGTGTAAGTTCCCGGCTTGTAAAGTACTTGAAGGTGCCCTACGACATTTCTTGGGATGCAAGTCTAGGGCTTCATGTCTTCATTGCAAACGGATGTGGCAGCTTCTTCAGCTTCACTCTTGTATCTGTGATCATTCTGATTCTTGCAAGATCCCTCTCTGCCGGTAAGTTTCCATTGCACATTACAAGATAACTCCAGTCTTTAGAAACAGATTTGAAATCATTTTTTAAAAATCTTGTAGGAATTTCAAGGAGAAAATGAAGAAGGTTAGCAAGAGAGACCAATCCAAATGGCGATTGCTTGCAGAGAACGTTATTGCAGCGAAGAACAGTCTTGGGCCATTCTCTTCACGTTCTTCTGGTTTGATATAAGACAGGGTTTAGAGTCATTGAAGTGTAAATACAAGGGAAAGTGATAACGACTATGTGCGCAGGGTAAAGTGTACAGTACGCACGAATACGGCGCATAATAGTGTTTTTGGACAAAACAATTGTCTATGCTTTGATACGTGCGGAATCATGATCCGTGACAGATATATTGTAAATTTTTTGCATCATGATACAAATTTTGATGTATGCATGCATTGTGTTGTACATAACTACATATCAAAATTAAGTAAATAAAATTGGTCTTAAACGACTTTAGAGGCAGGCAAAGCATAATGAAGATATAGATGTATCTTTTATAATGCTCTCATGTCTAAATATATTTCAAGTTGAGTTATTTGCTAGTCAATGATGAAAATTCATCTTCGTACGAATATATGAGGTATTATACTTTTGTTTATTGAATGATAATAATTGATATATTCGGCGGGTCTCTCATTGAATTTGGTGGTGATTTGACTTTGCTTAATAACTAAAGAGCAAGTAGCTAATTTGTATAAGTTTGGTCTTCAAAGTCTTCCTCCAAAACAATTATTTATCGTCGTCTTTTTAAGTACCAACATCATCACAACGAGTTTCTCAAACCCCATTTTTGGTTGTTTTTTTCTTCTTCCCCTGTTTCAAGAACAAGTTTAAAATGGAAAAGTTTCGTTGTCTCTATTTGGTATATTCAGCAACATTTGCGTTGTGTCTAGTCGTTTCGGTTCTTGCACAAGACCAATCAGGTTTTCTTAACTGATTTCTTAATCTTTGAAAGTATTTTCTAGTGTCTAATAACTTTTATTCGTTGCATGATCATAGGTTTCATAAGCATTGACTGTGGAATCCCAAGTGGATCTTCGTACAAAGACGACACAACGGGCATAAACTACGTCTCAGATTCATCTTTTGTCGAAACCGGAGTCTCCAAATCGGTCTCTTTCTCAGCTCAAAGACAGCTTCAAAACCTAAGGAGCTTCCCTGAAGGTTCGAGAAACTGCTACACACTGGTTCCAAAACAGGGGAAAGGCAAGAAGTATCTCATAAGAGCTAGTTTCATGTACGGTAACTACGACGGAGTAAATGGTTCGCCTGAATTTGATCTGTTTCTTGGTGGAAATATCTGGGACACTGTCTTGCTCAGCAATGGATCGGTAGTTGTTTCTAAAGAAGTCGTTTACTTGAGCCAATCTGAGAAAATATTTGTCTGTTTGGGAAATAAAGGTAAAGGAACTCCATTTATATCGACTTTAGAGCTTCGGTTTCTTGGAAACGACAATACTACATATGATTCTCCAAACGGTGCTCTGTTCTTCTCCAGAAGATGGGACTTTGGCTCTTTCATGGATTCACCTGTCAGGTAAAGCTCTGTTACATGCTCTGTTTCCTGCTTCTTGCTCTGTTTCTTTAGCTCAAAGTTTGTTTTTTGTGTGAATCAGATATGATGATGATGTGTATGACAGAATCTGGGTACCTCGCAACTTTGTCTACTGTAGAGAGGTTAATACCTCACTTCCAGTGATCTCAGACATAAACAGTTACAACGTTTCAAGTTTGGTGATGAGCACAGCGATGACTCCAATAAACACAACAAATCCCATCACAATGACGTTGGAAAACAGTGATCCAAATGTCAGGTACTTTGTTTACATGCACTTCGCCGAGGTCGAAGATCTTAGTCTCAAACTAAACCAGACCAGAGAGTTCGAAATCCGCATTAACGGACTCACAGTTGTTCCTGGCTTCAGTCCCAAGTATCTTCAGACAAACACTTTTGTTCTAAACCCAGAGAGCCAAACGGAGATCGCGTTTTCTCTCGTGAGAACCCCCAAGTCCACGCTACCGCCAATCGTTAACGCGCTAGAGATCTACATTGGAAATAGTTTCTCGCAATCCCTCACTAACCAAGAGGACGGTATGTGCTAGTAAAATGATTTAAAAGTTGCATATTTTTTCATAGTTTGATTAATGGTTGCAATTGAAACTTACAGTTGACGCGGTTACGGGTATAAAGACGAGCTATAAAGTGAAGAAAAACTGGCAAGGAGATCCTTGTATGCCAAATGACTACAGTTGGGAAGGGCTTAATTGTAGTTATGATAGTCTTACTCCTCCAAGAATCACATCACTGTAAGTATAATAACTTAATCTCTTCTTGATCAATTCGTAGATTCTGTAACTTATTTGAAAATCCTTGTCTCGAGGCAGGAACTTATCGTCTAGCGAATTAACGGGTCACATATCTCCATCCTTCTCTAACCTCACAATGATTCAAGAGCTGTGAGTTCATAGAATTCAAGATTCTGATACTAACGTCTTTGTATTTTGTTAAAGAGTTTCTTGACTTGAAAAAGGCAACTTTATATTTCCTCTTAACTGGCAGAGACTTATCAAACAATGGTTTAAATGGAGACATACCAGAGTTTCTATCAAGATTGAAGTTCTTGAGGGTTTTGTAAGTTATAATCATATCGATACAACAGTAACAAATTAGAGTTGTAATAATAGACTCTTAACTATTAATAATATCTGCAGAAATCTAGAGAAAAACAAGCTCACAGGTTCGGTTCCATCCGAGTTATTAGAAAGATCAAAGAGTGGATCACTCGCTCTAAGGATCGGAGAGAATCCAGGACTCTGTACCGAGATTTCTTGCGGAAAAAGCAACAAGAAAACAGTCGTCACCACGCTTGTCGCATCATTCGCAGCATTATTCATTCTCTTGTTATTGTCTTGTGTGTTTTGGAAGATCAAGAACCGAAGGAAAAAGTCCGGTAAAAATCTAACTTTGTACTTATCTATCTGTTTATCACTGTACCAATTGTTAAATTTTCTCTTGCGAAGTAACCTCTGCGGTGGAAGAAGATGCAGACAACGGAACAAGAAACAGTCCGATGGCGAAATCGGAGAACAAATTATTTTTTACCTTTGCAGATGTTGTAAAGATGACAAATAACTTCGGTCGTGTCCTCGGTAAAGGAGGCTTTGGAACAGTCTACCATGGCTATTATAACAACCAACAAGTCGCTGTTAAGCTTCTATCAGAAACATCATCTCAAGGATTCAAAGAGTATCGCTCCGAGGTAATGTGAATTTTCATATATTGATTCCAAAAAGACATGCAAATGAACACTTAACAACATTTTAGTTATATAAAATTTTTGTATAGATCGAAGTTCTTGTGAGGGTTCACCACGTAAATCTCACCGCGTTAATCGGTTATTTCCATGAATCTGATCAAATGGGATTGATATATGAGTTCATGGCTAATGGAAACATGGCGGATCATCTCTCGGGAAAGTACGACCATGCATTGACGTGGACACAGAGACTTCAGATTGCACTTGATGCAGCACAAGGTATGAACAAAAAGTTTCGATCTTTCTTGTGTTTTTTTTCGTTTTAAATCAATCTGAAAGTTTTAATCTTTTCAAGAAAAAAAATCTATATGAAGGGCTTGAGTATCTTCACTGTGGATGCAAACCTCCGATAGTTCACAGAGATGTGAAGACATCAAACATATTGTTGAACGATAAAAACAGAGCAAAGCTTGCGGATTTCGGACTCTCACGGATTTTTCAAACAGAGAGTCGTTCTCATGTATCCACACTAGTCGCTGGAACTCCCGGATATCTTGATCCATTGTAAGTTTTCTCTGCGCGATTTACCGGATAAAATATTCTTTGTGATTGTGTTAAAACAATGTGTAGATGTTTTGAGACGAACGGGTTAAACGAGAAGAGTGACATTTACAGCTTTGGAGTTGTTTTATTGGAGATGATTACGGGTAAAACTGTGATCAATAAGTCAAAAACGAAGCGTGTTCATGTGAGTGATTGGGTGATATCGATCTTGAAGTCTACGAATGATGTGAGAAACGTAATCGATCCGAAAATGGCAAAAGATTTTGATACAAACTCTGTTTGGAAGATTGTGGAGCTTGCTTTGTCCTCTGTTTCTCAAAACGTCACCGAGAGGCCAAACATGCAACAGATTGTTACAGGATTGAAGGAATGTCTTCAAAGTAAAGAGAGTTACAAGAACTATTGAAGTCACGATATAGGTCAAGGGGGGGTTTATGTGTGTGGTAGAAGTGATGGGGTTAAAATTCGAAGGATAATAAAAAGAGAAATTGGGTGCGTTTTAAGAATTGTTTCTTTTGGATGGCTTCAAGTTTGTGTTGTTGTTGCATCTAAAGCCCAAAGAATGATTTTTTTTCTTTCTCATGTTTGTATTTTTGTGATGCAATTAACTTAAAAAGCTAAAATAATGACTTATAATTGAAATAAAATAAACTTTTTTTTTTACCAACAAAAATCAAATAAATAAGTAGAACAAGAAAAATAATAGTAAAACCTAATCCGGTCGCCACAAAAAAAAAAAAAAAAAAAAAAAGAGATAGTGACAAGAAGACAAAGACTAAAACCGCGTGGGGTCCACGTAGCTTTTGAAGAAAACGCTGATTCCTTGGACTTTTGCGACCGCACGGTCTGTGCCGGTGTCCCCACAGATCTCTATTTTAAAACTCTCGCCATCGCTCCCTTCTGCGTTTTCAAAACGCGATTCTTCTTATCACTCCACGTGTACGATTCTCCACGCGAGTTTACTTGTGTTCGTATACACGCGCGCATCTCTTGAGTCTCATGAGTTTGCACTGACGTCACACAAATTTATTTTTGTCTTACTTGTCTTTCAGTTAATTTAATAGTTTAGATATGTATTCGACCAAACAAAAATAATTAATAGTTTAGAAATGTACATTCAAATCTAACCAATTTTTTTTTTATGTAGATTAATGAACTAGCTTTTACAGTATTCAATAGAAATATAGTTGTGTATTTATTAATATAAAAACGGTCCAGTTAGCGAATACAGAATAGCATATTTGTTGACAATTGATGTTTTTTTTTCATTGTGTAACTGATTGGTTTGATTGATTGATTGATATTATTTGTCTTGAACAACAACTCAATTGTAAAAGCTCTGAGTAGAGTCCAATCGTTAACCTATCAGGCTATCACTCTTTAAAATTTTGAACTTTTGGTAAATAATTTCAAAGAGAAGAGAACAAAAATTCAAAAAAGGAGAAAGCAAAAAGTGGAAAGTGGAAAGTAGAAAAGAAAAGATTGATGGGTGCAGAGAGTTGGTCAAATAGTTTGACAAAATAAATAACCTTTCAAACGTCACTATCAAATAACATACAAAAAAAATAGTTCTATCTATCTATAATAATACTTGAGTAAATGTTGAAAAAATAATAATAAAAGCGACTTCTACCTGGGACTTGTATAACTACGACTACGAGGACCTCTCTCTATCTCCATGAGTTGCATAATAGCTGTCAAATTATGCTATTACACATATATTTAATCGAGTTTGGATTTTCGGGTTGATTTGAATTGAAATAGCAGAGCAATCAGAGTAGTTTTCTCTATAATTTTCAATAGTTAATGCTAAATAACAAACACTAAAGTTAGTATGGTTATTAGCTATTCATGATAAGACAAAATGCAATTAGTCTAGCACTAAAGACTGTAACTTATTAGGAATTAGTCTTTACTCTTTAGTCCATCTGTTATATCTTTTACTATATACATATATCATAGATTTAAGGTTCCAAAGTTTTTTTTTGCTAACTTTTTTTGTGTATTATTCTTGAAAAACTTCTGTATTAAATCATATATTGTCCATTAATTTGTCTATAACACGTAATTGGCTGACAAAGAAACACTAGATACCCCTGGACCATCTCTGAGTAGCATCTAGAGATTTTCTGAACATAATGTGAGGATAAGAATTTGTGTTATAAAAAATATATATATATCAAAGAGGCTGAGTAGCTCTGATTCCAACAATATGTACAATTTTTATGGTCGTTAGACAATAATTAAAATAAAAGTTTTGATAGTCCACAAAATCGAATACTGTCCTCACGAGAATTTTAAAAATTTATGGAGAATTAAATGACATAAATCAAGAGGAAAAAGACATATAAAAAGCAGTTCTCCTTTGTATTTGCTTTCGTTTCGTTTTCAACATTTCATAGCATTACACAGACATAGTACACAGTTTCTTCTCTCTCTCTCTCTCTCTTTCCTTTTCTCACGCCGAGATTTCTGCGACTGCTCTAAATCCCAACCTTTTAAGAATCAAAGCTATTTTCTTCACTCAGCCTGAACTCTTCTTTATCATGACCTGAGTTCGCATCAAAGGACGATCTTTTTAAGCTGATGTATTTAGTAAATGCTTGTTTGGGGTTTTGCCTTTTTGACTGAGAAAACTCAAAAGATAGAAAGAGAGAGAAACATTTCTTGGTCTTATCGGGTTTTGTGTTGTCAGAAGCTGAACGGACAGAAACTCCAAAAGCAATTATTATTAGGGCTTCAAATTTGGAGCTTTGAGAATTCTTGGTGGTGGATTCTTAAAGAACAAAGCTTTTTCTTAGATTGTTCTGCCAATTTGTGAGTCTCTCTCTCTCTCTCTCTCTCTCTCTCTCTCTTCTTTCTTCACTTGCTCTGTTTCTTTCTCCATTTTTGGCACAATTATACAAACTTTAATTCGCTTCATCGCTAATTTGCTCTGTTTCTTTCCTCTTTTGCTCTGTTTATTTTCTCCATTTTTTTGTCTTCATGACCCAAAAAGTTACCATCTTTGATAATGTTATCAGTCTCTACCCATAGATTTGTTATTGTAATGCAATATGTTTCAATTAACTTGATAAATCTCTGAGAGTGACTCGTTGTTTTCCTCTGATCCGTGGAGGATTCTGTGTTCTTTTATCTTTTTGGAGGTTTTTTCCTGGTTTTGGGGGACTCTAGTGATTCATGCATATATGATGTTTATTGTCAGTTTATGAATATATATGGAAATGATTTAAGCAAAGTATGATAAACAGTTATTTAATATCTTGTTTGAGCTTATATAATTGTGCTTACAAATCTTTAAAATAATGCTTAAGGATGATGTGAACTTAAGGCCTAGCTTCTGACCACAAATCCTTGCCTACTTCGTTGACCATACCTTTGTCTTGGCTTTATACTCTAATTCAAATCTTGTCTCCCAATGTCCTTGGTTGGTCAGGAACAAGATCCTCTTACATAGCTCTTGTAATCTTTTTGGTCTGTAATTTGTAATTAGGTTGGTAACATCGTACCTCATGTGAAATGTCTTGTAGTATAATTTTTGGTCATGTTGGGTTGATGATTCTTCTAATTTCTTGATGTTTCTTTCCTCTGTTTTTCTTATTGACAATAGAGATGGAATTCTCTAGAGACGTTGGAATGATGATGGAGAATAAGCGGAATGTTTGCTCTCTCGAAGAAAGCAGCATCAAACGCCACAAGTCCAGTCTCTCTTTCAATTCCAAGGTCTTGCTTGAACCTAATCTTCACGGATTTCTCGGTCGAAATAGTGTATTTGATAATGAGTTCACTAGACCAAATAGTCCAGTGGTAGAGAACCGTCATGGTAATAATGATCTTTCTATCTTTGTTCTCTTAATGGTAAATCAGGAGAGGAAGGACAAGGTCGGAGAACGGATTTCAGCTCTTCAACAAATAGTTTCCCCTTATGGAAAGGTAACTTGTTTTTGTTAAGCAAATCTAGAGAATTCATCTCTCAGCAAATACTTTTCTCTAATCTTCTTTGAGTCCAATGTTACAGACCGACACTGCTTCGGTTCTTCTAGACGCGATGAATTACATAGAGTTTCTTCATGAACAAGTGAAGGTCTGCGAGTTTCTCTTCATCAGTTCAATACCAAGCATAAGATTCTTTCATCAGTACCAAATAAACATCTGACTTTTCATGTCCTTTTGTACAGGTGCTAAGCGCTCCGTATCTGCAAACAATCCCTGATGCTACACAGGTGAGGAACCCATTTATACTTGGTTCTGATCATACTGCAATTCTTAACTCCCGGATCTGAACTCCATCTCTTGCACGGTCTGATTTTCCGTCTTTTATAACCAGGAGGAGCTGGAGCAGTACTGCCTGATAAACAGAGGATTATGTCTTGTTCCATTGGAGTCTACGGTAGGAGTTGCTCAAAGCAACGGGGCTGATATCTGGGCGCCCGTGAAGACTCCTCCTTCTCCAGCTTTCAGTGTCAAGTCTCAGTCACCCTTTAGATGACCAATTCGACTCTTCGCCTGCTAAGATCTTTGTCTTAAAGACTAAAGAAGATGACCAATTGTTACTATTCTGATGATGCCTCTGTAGCATAATATAGACAGAGAGACACTAGAAGCTTGTTTAAATTAAAACAACAGCTCATGGCTGGTGTTCGCTATTATTATTTGACTGCTTAATTGATTCCCTTACTTGGACTTATGTAATTTGCCTAAATGATTCTAATGCAGAGTATTCTTTATGCTGAAAATTGCCTAAGATCTCTACATTATTCTGTTTTTACCATATCTATCCTATACATCTTTCTACATCTAAAGAACTAAGGCAAGCTTTAATTCACTGTTGACGGACCCGATTACACACAGCCAAAGCGAGGAAAGCATAACACAAGAAAGGTATGTATTATGCTTGTAATCATACCAAACAGCTAAGCACAAAATTCACATTACCGTTCCATAAGAACGTTAGAGAGAAGATATTACCACAGAGATTGCAAAGGTTCAGAACATACAGACTGTTCATGCCAAGGGACCAAATAGCTTGAAGAAGTAAAAGACAAGTTGATCATAATGTGCTTTTAACTATTAGATCACACTGGTTTGGCATAGGTATCCAGCACTACATAGTGATCACAGTGATTACACTAACTTGCTGAAGTAGGCTTGACCTTCTCCCGCATATACTGTAGTAGATGTTCGCGTTTCCAGTTGTCGATTCTGCAAAGCAAGCAAATCAAGAAACAAAAAGTGCCAGTTACAACTTTGTAGGAATGAAGCTCTTCTGCTTTAAGTGAATGAGCCTTTAAACACATCACTAGTTCATACACATAGCATCATCCTCCAAAAACCAACTTTCATTAGAGATTTCACTAATCATATTGCATAATGTACCAGACTGAGATTAAAACTTGATGCAGATCCATTGATAGTTATATTTACATATTTATCTACCATGCTAGATACCAGGTCACCTCGAAAGTTAATTTAAGAGCGCATAATTTAAGAACATTTCTGAGCAAGGAGGTGAAGAAAGAAGGGTAAAGCAATGTACCTAATGGTTTCCTTCTGTTCATCATCTTCATCCAGCATGATCAACTTGGGCGGTGAGTTGAAAATGTACTGAACTTTTACACTAGGGAACTTTTCTTTCTCTTCCTCAATAAAGCCAACAATTTCAGGATAGAATACCAACTTCCTCATACACACCTCTAATATAGCTCCCGAATAGGTAATCTGCAGTCGCAAAACGAGTCATCACTCTCTTACTCTTCATTTAACGAATGTTAGAGAAGATGTTTGTCTCCATCTAATATATTCCCAGTAAAATTCCATGCCTAATAATCATTCATACCTTACTCATGGAATCCTCGGAATCATCGGCACAACATTTCATGCAATCAGATACCAACTCTGCAAATACAACACTAACATAAGATAACCAAATTTGCAAACAAATTATAACACTGGTGTATATACAATATGCTTTAGCTCTGGTCTACGAATCTGAGAAAGCAGAGATATTCCAATTCAGTAATTCATTGTTCCTTCTTCCCCTTCCTCAAAACCAACGTTGTCTGAATAGAATGATCTAACTCATAATCCAGAAAAATCAAGCAATCCTGTGAGGGAACGAACCTTGGTCCTTAACGTATTCGGAGAGTGAGTTGCAATCGGAGCAGAGAGCGAGACCGGTAAACCCTAGATCCTCGCATTGTTTAGTACTCAACTGCTCTTTTGCTGAGTTCATCGTCGTCGTCGATGTCGACATCAAAATCATCATCATCGTCACCATTTTCGCTGATAACACAACCATCGCTCGAGCCATCTCTCTCTTTCTCATCAAACAGATCCAAGTCTTCGCAGATCCGACGAAGCGACTGTAATGCCCGTAATCCGATCCGGTCAATTCCGGTTTAAAATGGAGTTGATTTTTGGTTTTTGAAAGACCGGGTAATTGACTTAATCCGACTTGAAAGGTGTTAAAACCCAATTTTACAGGTTGGGAAATTTCGAAGAGCTGCTAAAACCCCTAAAACCCCTAAAACCCTAAAATCAAAATCGAGAGAGAGAGAGACGATGTATCACATAGCAGCGGCGGAAGAGCAAATCGTATCGGAGAGGATTAGAAGAAAACTCGAAGAAGTTAATGCATCTGCTCAATCGCAGCTCTCTCCTATTCAAGATCATATCAATTTCACCCTTCAGGTATTTACAGTCATATGTTTTTGTACCAATCCTGCTTCTCGTACTTGTTGCGTATGTGTTTGTGTGTTCTTGTTGATTTTGGATCGGAGGAACAGTTTACCAACTCTGAGAAAATAGCTAAAAATCCCAAATTTCCCTGGAATATTGCTTTATCTTGTAACAATTCAGGGGAGAAGAAATCATCATTAAAGAGAAAGAGAGCTATTTGTTTTCAATTTAGTGCCCAATTCAATGCATTCATATGTTTTAGTGTGGTGAAGCTCTTTTCTATTGAGGTTTTTCTCAGCTAAATTTTGCTGCCAGAGATATGAAAGTTTTATACAATCTGTGTACACTTCAAAAGCTATTTCTTTTGATGTACTCTCTAAGGTATAAAAGTAAGAAGCTTGTGTCCTATTGTAGTCATGTTATGTTCCTGGAAACTAAACCTTGAAACTGTATTGTTTTCATTCATGTCATATTCGTTTCCAAAAACACAGTAGTTATTTTGAGTTTCCGTTAAGTTGATGTCCCTGGACTGTGAGTAATCAACCCCGGGAAAATGATGAATTGCAGCAAGCTTATTTCAAATGTGCGTACGAGTGCTTTGACAGAAGAAGGAAGCAAGAGGAGATAGGCAACTGTGTTGAGCGCTGCAGTGCTCCAGTTCTCAATTCTCAACAACATTTCGAAAGCGAAATGGCTCAGTTTCAGGTAATATGATTACTTATTGTAACTCACAAAGGCATGCTTTTTTTTTTGCTATGTAACTGAAATTGTTATTATGATGCAGGAAAGGATGAACAGATCTCTCACGGTCTGTCAAGACAAATTCGAGGCTTCAAAGCTCCATAAGAACAGGGTTGATGCTGCGAAAGATATGGAGAGTTGCGTGAACCAATCCATTGAAGACACTCTCAATACATTACCTCATATTGTGCAGAGAATGAAGACAGCCTTCTCCATTCGCGACTAATAACTTAAGAGTTTGCTTAGTTTTTCAGAAAATTGGCAATTTAGAACTTGAATTTTATCATCTGGGAAGGAAGAATCGTTTAACCAAACATTGTAATGGTTCTTTCTTTGTCGTTAAAATTGGATGAAAAGTTTTACTTTTGTCTGTTATTGGTGATTGTTTATCTTGAGCCGAGCCAAACCGAATCGGATTTTAGTCGGTTTAATTTTTCGGTCTTCTGAGTCTTAATTCGGGTTTAGCTATAAAAAAGACAGAAATTTAAAAATAATCGACCATTATCTCTAATCAAATGGGTCTCCTTCCCGTCGTCGGAATTACTTTGCCGGCGATTCCGCAACAGATACCATTCTTCACCCGCAAAAATCACGACAATCCAAAGATTCAGCAACTTAATCAATCTACCGTCGAAACCACCGTTTCATGGACTTCTCGCATCACTCTCCTCTCACGCAATGGTCGATTAGCGGAGGCAGTGAAGGAATTCTCCGGTATGAGACTCGCCGGCGTCGAGCCTAACCACATCACTTTCATTGCTCTACTCTCTGGATGTGGTGATTTACACTCCGGAAGTGAAGCCTTAGGAGATTTACTTCATGGGTATGTTTGTAAACTTGGTCTTGATAGAGCCCATGTCATGGTTGGTACTGCAATTCTCGGGATGTACTCCAAACGCGGACGTTTTAGGAAGGCTAGATTGGTTTTCGATTACATGGAAGACAGAAATTCGGTTACTTGGAATACAATGATCGATGGGTACATGAAGAATGGTCAAGTCGATGACGCTGTTAAGCTGTTCGACGAAATGCCTGAACGAGACTTGATTTCTTGGACAGCTATGATAAATGGGTTTGTTAAGAAAGGTTTTCACGAGGAAGCTTTGGCATGGTTTCGTGAGATGCAGATTTCTGGAGTGAAACCAGATTACGTTGCTATTATTGCTGCTCTTGCCGCTTGCACAAATCTTGGTGCTCTCTCGTTTGGATTGTGGACACATCGTTATGTTGAGAGTCAGGATTTCAAGAACAATGTTAGGGTGAGTAATTCACTAATTGATTTGTATTGTCGATCCGGATGTGTGGAATTTGCTCGAGAAGTTTTTGACAAAATGGAGAAAAGAACCGTTGTTTCATGGAATTCGATCATTGTTGGTTTTGCTGCTAACGGGCATGCTCATGAATCTTTGGTCTACTTCAGAAAAATGCAAGAAGAAAGTTTTAAACCTGACGCAGTCACTTTCACCGGGACGCTAACCGCTTGTAACCATGTAGGTCTAGTTGAAGAAGGTCTTCGATATTTCCAATCTATGAAAAGGGATTATAGAATCTCGCCTCGAATTGAGCATTATGGATGCTTAGTGGATTTGTATAGTCGGGCTGGGAGATTGGAAGACGCTTTGAAAGTGGTACAGAGCATGCCGATGAAGCCAAATGAAGTTGTGATTGGATCGTTGCTTGCAGCCTGCAGGACTCAAGGAAACAACACCGTCTTAGCAGAGAGGGTAATGAAGCATCTTAGTGACCTGAACGTGAAAAGCCATTCAAATTATGTGATTCTCTCGAACATGTATGCGGCTGATGGAAAATGGGAAGGAGCAAGTAAGATGAGAAGGAAGATGAAGGGTCTCGGTCTAAAGAAGGAGCCTGGGTTTAGTTCAATAGAGATTGATGATTGTACGCATGTGTTCATGGCAGGGGACAACACCCATGTCGAGACCACTAATATCCGCGAGGTCCTGGAGCTTCTTTCTTCTGATACACGAGCACAGGTGACAGGGATATGTAGCTGAAACGCATGTTTGTGATCTACTCAAATGATTGAAATCCAGGAATTTTCACATCCCAATTTTTGTTCAAGTCAGATTGGCAAATAACTGAGCGTAAAATAATACATGTGATATTTGATTGAAAGTAAGTGGCGATGCATTCATAAGCTCAACAATGTTGATCACAAAGAAGCCTTATCATGGTCTTAGAGATGCTGAATTCTGGATGAATAATCATTGTTAAAGGCCACACGGTAATATGGCGCCCACGTTCTTTGATAAGCTTAGAATCTAACCTCTCTTCGGTGGCCATCTCCTCATCGTCAAATAGTAACCTGAATCCATGTCTATTCATCCACGGCTGGTCATGTCATGGACTTATGGTGAAGTACTGCTGGTTACTGTCAAGTTAGTAAATGGTTCAATAATTTCCACATTTTGCAACACTTTGTTGTTCTGTTTGCGTGAGTTTTGTAATACGTGGGGCATCTTAGCATTTGCTTACCGAGCAGTAATCGTTTTCAGCTATGTACGGTTTTTGGTGTGTGTTCGGCTGTGCACGCTCTTCCACTCTCAGCTTATTTTTTTAAAATTATTGTCTATATCAAAGAGGTTTTTAAGGAAAGAAGAATATGACCAAGAGCTGGCCCTAGAAGTCTCTTTCACATTCTTTCTCTTTGAATGTTCGATGTGAAGTTTGCTGTTCTGCTTTAGTTTCAGGATTGGCAAATAGGAGAGAGTGGTGATTATATAAAGGGGGACAATGAGACTGAAAAGTATCGGCCCTTTGCTTTAGTGTAGTTTGAACCCTGCTAAGGAAGGTTGTATCAGAAAAAGTCCAATACCTGTGTCCAGTTTTTCAGTTGTGATGAAGGACAGTGAGCAAAATAGCACTATACCAGGTAAAATCTAAACCTTTCTTTTAACTGGTTTTATATTGAGTTTCTATTAGTTGATGCTTCAGAGACTAATCAACCTCAAAATTGATCCATTGCAGCAAAGTTTGTTTCAAATTCAGATGTGTTGAGCATTTCAGGATGGATAATAAGCTTTGTATGACATCATTTTGCTACGAGGTTGGCAATTGTAAGTGCTTGAGACATATTTCTAACCTTTTTCATTTGAAAATAAGACTATATTTAAAGTTCATCATTCAACGATTCACAATATGGATCAGGAATCCCTCACAAATACATGCAGAATGATACAATAAGAAATTGAAAACAAAGATTAAGAAAGTGATTTTTTTCCCCTCCTAGGCAATCACTTAAGCTTATTTCTTTGGAATCTTTGAGCCAACTCTGGGTGGCACTACTTTAGGAAGAAGATAGACACCTAAACATAGGAGAGAATTGGTGCTATAAGTCCCATGGAAACCACCAAATTGACAGGACTTTCCAAGATTGTAGGTAAAAGATGTCAGTTTATACAGATCTTGGTTCTTTACACCAAACGGACCATACTCCTGGATGTTGGTAGTGAAATTGATCACTCGAATGTTATCACAAGTACAATATAGACCATTGACTCCAGTAATGTACTCAGCCGGATGGTTCAACTCGATCTGCAGAAGTGGTGGCAATTGATTTGAAGAATTCAGAGGAAGATATAAGAAAAAGAAGAAAGAATTGAATCTGTTGTGGAGATTATCACATCACTCTTACTTACAGTGTGAAAGTTGGCTGTACGGGAACCAGAACCATATTGATCGGATAACACATATTTCCCATTTTCCACGTATTGGAATTGGATGGACTCTATCCCGTTCCCTTCTGAAACGAAAATTTGGGAGATTTCATTGCAACCTCTAAGATCAAAATATTGAGGATTGCGAGGAAGATAGCCCATTTCTGCTGGACCAACTTTGATCAACCTGTTTCATCAAAATGACACTGTGGTTTAAGGCAACTTCTTATAGATCAACTATCAAGACTCAAGAAGCTAATACATAAAGAAGAACATGAACAAGACCTGCCTTCAGAAGTCATCTCTTTGTTATCCCTATAGTTGATCGATCTGTTTGGAATTCTGCAAAAAAAATAAAAAAATCAGAGTATCAAAAAACGGAGAAGAAGAGTGATGAATATATAGAGTAGGACCATAAATAGGGTTCACTCCTCCTAGTCACTTCAACTTTTCTCATTCCTACTCCATCCCCATAGACTTTGGCCCTCTCTTTTTTTCCCCCTAAGAAAGTATACCTCTTCAATTTTTCCCCTAAACTATTTAAATTCTTCAAAATTACTAAAATCGTGGTAGCGTTTCACTAACTTGTAATAAACCGATAACTGCATTTATCTTAATTGCGTTTAGATTATCGAATTCATAACCCAGTTTGATTAAAACCCGAATTTGAACTAGTTAAAACTCTTTAAATGAAATAAATGGAAATCGTGGTGTAGAATCAGAAGGGGAAAATCGATGTGGGAAAAATTAAGGATTAGGGTTCTTCGTCGTTGGGTCTAACTGCGAGTTGGGGGACGTTTTCTGGATTGACCCAACTTCTCCATGTTCTTCTTTGCGAGCATAAACTCATTCTCAATCTTATTGTCAATCTTATGTGTCATGTATTCCTCCATCTTTTCCACCATTACTCTAACTTCAAAACCGATTGATCGTTAAACATACCTCTTTCACGAAGCACCGGTAGAATCTTCTATATGGATTGTCACTTGTCTTGGAGGTGTAAGTCGTAACACTCTCACGACACTAACATCTCGTCGAAACCCCATTTGATGATGTTCTTGATGTCAATCGACTTGAGCCCGAAGTAGAATAGCTCATCCTCTAAGAATTTGCCTACTATCACAAACGAAATAAGACACAAAATCGATTCCGGAATCTATAACTAAGAACCCTAATTGATTTTCCCAAATCGATTCTACTCATTTTATAACTAACAAATCAAACCCTCTATTTCACAAAGAGGATTACAATACGCGATTATGAACCGAGTTAATCTAAACGCGATTCCCCTAAACGTGATTTTCGGTTAACTAAACGAAATAAATGGTTTAACACAATTTTGGTAATTTTGAAGAGTTTAAATAGTTTAGGAGGAAAATTGAAGAGATGTATTTTCTTAGGAGGGAAAACAGAGAGATCCAAAGTTTGGGGAAATCTGGTAGGAATGCGAAAAGTTGAAGGGGCCAGAAGCAGTCAACCCTCATAAAGAAGATGTTCTTTGCTATTGTGCAACCTTCAATGCTTTCTGTAAAGAAGAACACTTTCTCTTCCTAAACAAGTCATCAAAACGCAAGTTGGGCCAAGCACAAACGAAGACAGCTCACCAAATGCCCACTTAGTAACAGATTTGATGCTTTCACATCATGTGCCTAGAATACCTGTCCTTTTTTTTATTATTCTGTTCGTCTTTCTTTATTTATATTTAAGGAATCTTTGTAATCAAAACAATAATGCATTTGCCATCTTCTTTAAGCTTTTAAGAAAAGCTTTCACGTTCTTCTTTCTAAAAGTTTAAATGCAATAATGATATTGCATTTAATAATGTGGCAATCCAACTACACAAGATTGTATTGCATTATAAAGGTTAAAATGACCGTTCAGGATTACGTGCATTATGACATGAACACCAATTCCTTAATTTGTACAAGGATTAACATATATAAACACATAGTATACGGTATACGTAAGTTTACTCATAGAAACATTTGCATATTTAAGCATGTATAATCGGCAGAATATATAATATTTACTATACAAACACTTTCAACCCAAAACAATTTTTGACTCCATTTCCTTCGTATCGATTTTGGGTTGAATTGTTTTAGGCTGGAGGTAAACACCGATGTATTGTAGTCCCGAGGCATCATAAGTCCCATGGAAACCGCCAAACTGAGGAGATTTCCCGAGTTTAAACGCGAATTTATCGTAGCTTGAACCCGATGTGCCAAAAGGACCGTACTCACTAGTGTTGGTAGTGAATTTGAGAGACCTTATGTGAGGATTGCTACCTTCATACTTATAATACTCTCCACTTATTCCAGTTATGTACTCATGTGGATACTTTAACTCTA
This sequence comes from Arabis hirsuta, assembly GCA_964056655.1. NCBI lineage: Eukaryota > Viridiplantae > Streptophyta > Magnoliopsida > Brassicales > Brassicaceae > Arabis > Arabis hirsuta. The sequence goes on from OZ053305.1 coordinate 2,468,601, forward strand.
TCTGCTGAGTCCAAATAAAATTGTTTAATGTAGCATAAACTTATAACCATATGTTAATGAATCAGAAAAGAAAGGAATCAGACTTACGACGTCAAACATGTTGCCGGAAAATGGACCGTGACGGTCGGATAGAACGAGCTTTCCGTCGATGACAAACTGGAATTTGATAGACATGATTCCTGAGACACCGTGAGATAGAAAAATCTGAGAGAGGTTACCATTGTGACTTCCTTCGTCCCAATTAACAATTGTTGTGCTTCTAGCATCATGCTTCCCTATTGGTCCTATCTTCATCTTTCCTTCCATTATGACCAAAACTCTAAAGCTTTTTTGTTTTGGTTACATAACAAAAATAGGACAATATTAAAAACATCATCTTTAAAGACACAGATTGGAATATTCCTTAGCAGTCTTGTTCAACTTCATTGTTTTCATGTAACACAAGCTATTCCTTTCTTTCATTATTTGTGTAAATGAACTAGGGATCAACAAATTTAATTTGGCTATGAAGAATATATACTCCATCAGTTTTTAAATAGTTGTCATTCTACCCTTAATTGTTTGTTTCATATTATTTGTCATTCTGTAATTTCAATAGACATTTATGACTAATTTTTCTATTTTTATCCCTATCTTTAAACTTATTAATTACTCATATCAAATAAAATATTATATTAATTAGGGATAAAATAGACTTTTAATATGTTTTTTTAATTTGTGTAAAAATTCTAAAATGATAATTATTTTGAAACGGAGGTAGTATATAATAACATTTTTGAGTGAATATTTTAGTCCTCCAGTTTAGTAAAGTCAAAGTAAAATAAATTTAATTGTGAAGAAGAAGAAGCGGTTTCTCGTATTTTTTCTTTCTTCGGAATTGGGGAAAGAATCGTCAGATCCTCGCTTCTCTTGGACTCGGCCATTACGGTAACTCGAATTCGAAGATTTTGTTTGGGAAAGTTGTAATCTTTCGGGGATTTCTTCTTTAAAAATTGCAAATTTCTTCTAATGCTGATTGATCGTTGATGAATGAGACGATCTTGTGCTTAACTTAGCTATTTGTCTAGGGTTTAGGGCGGGTAATTGGATTATTAGACAAGAACAAAATTGAAGCTTTGTCTCTCTGCCTTGAGATATGAGAGTCGCAGGCTAATTTACGTTCTTGAACGAATTGTTAAGTATGAGTTTATGTGTGGCGTTGGCAGAAATCAACACTCTAGTTCTCACTATAAGTTTGGTTGTTGAAATTTACTGTGAATTGTGGACATGTTTCAAGATATAGAGATGTTACTTGCTGCTTCTTTATGCCTTCTCTGAGACTTTGACATATTGTTGACACTCTTTTCCTTTTTATCTACATCTTTTGAAACGACTCTTAAGCTTTGTTTACCTCAGAAATAGCTCGTCTATGCTTAATGGTGCCTTTTTTCCTCTGGCAAACAGATCTCAAACTACACTTACCAAGATGGCGTACGAACTAACTGAGCAAAAAAGTACATAGTTTCTTCACAAATTGTGCTTTTTAGTGTGGTTTGTGTTGTATAACGCTCTATTTGCACTAGTTTTTTTGTTAATTGTAAGCGTTTTGTCAGTGCAGTTTCTGTGAATACTTCTTACTGATTCATTTTCCTTTGGCTTATGGCATTCGTTTCTTGAATTTTTGCAGAAGTTGGGTTGGGTCTCTTCGGCTTTGGTATATCCTTTACGTTTCTTGGTGTCATCTTGTACTTCGACAGAGGTTTGCTCGCTCTAGGAAACGTGAGAAACTCCTTGCTATTTCAAAGCTTTTGTAGCCATTCCAACATCAGTATACAAAAGGATCCAACATTTGAATCTCATTTAGCTTCCTGTTCAGTTATTTTGGTTGATAGGTGTTGGCCTTTTACTTGGTTGGCAGTCAACTTGGAGACTATTTACCAACGTTAATAACCTGAGGGTACGCATAGAATTAATGCTAATCTCTGCTAATTGCTTCTCTTGAAGAACCTTTTGTAATGACATCAGTTTTTTTTTTCCTTCTTGCAGGGCACTATCTGTTTTGTCATTGGAATCTTTCTTATATTTGTACGTTGGCCGATAATCGGAATTATCTTGGAGTTATACGGTTGCATTGTCCTCTTCGGGTGAGAACATTTTGTTTTGTCTCACGTTGTTTCTTATCGATTTATATTCATACAACTGTGCTTGTAAAATCGAAATATTAAGGCAGACTGAAATATGGTTCCAGAGGATCTTTTTCTTAGAGAATGATTATGATGACTTATATCAATCAATTAGTTTGCTTAAGGATTCAGCCTGTTACTATGTCTAACTAACGTCACATGTACTATCATTGCAGGGGATTTTGGTCGACTGTGAAGGCATTCCTTGCACAGATTCCGTTGGTTGGATGGATAATACAATATCCTCTCATGGTAAGTAATCCTCGACAACACTAACATTGTCCTCTGATGCTCCTTCCTTCTTGCTTACATTTTTTAGTCTTTTGTTTTGAAATGATCTTATTTTGCAGGTTATTGAGCAAGTTATACGAGGTTCTCGTTGAAAAGATCTCAATGTCATGGCTCTTCACAACATCAAAGCTTCTATAGAATTCCAAAACAACTTTTGCTAACTTTTTTCTTTTAGAAACAAAAGCAGAATCAAATGCGTGAGATTTGTTCTTTTTTTTGGGACATGACACAGAGACTTTACTCTGTTTTGTCTTTCACATTTCTAAAAAGTAGCATATCCCTTAATCTTGTCGTTAAACAAAATATTTGCAACTACAACTCAAATCTTCGTTTGTTTCAAAAAAGAAAATGTTACTGATAAAGAAATGGAAAAATAAAAGTACTAAACCGAAAACAGAGTTATTGAGTTTCATGAAGGCCACAAAAGCATTTGAAGTTCCTACTAGCTAAAATCATCAAAGTCGTAACCAGCTCTTGCTGCACATCATGGCGTAAGGAACTTTAGGTTTCAAAGAAAGAACAAACTCAGGAGGCTCTCTTTTGTCCGGAACATAAACATCGTACGAAGTTACATGTGAGATTGGTATGGAGAGAATGTCACGAGCTACTCTAGATAGGATTGGATACCTTTGGCTCTCTTCCTTCCACCATTCCAATACTTTCTGTTCCACTCCATAACTGGTTCCTTGTGATAAGAATCTCCTTGTCTTCTTCTTTAGGATCCGGGCATATTGGCTTTTGACAGATATCGCTAGTTGCATAACGAGCAAAAAGGTTGGGTAAATAGTCCAAAAAAGTTTCAGTTTTTGAGACTTCATCATCGTCTCTCTTCTTTGAGCAAGAAAACTCAATGTACTTGGCCAAAACCAGAAACATATCACTCCAATACTTATTAAACCTCTTCAAAATCTGCTTAACTTTCCCACGGAAGTAATCATTATCAGCATTCGCGAGCTCTTGGTTCAACATTACCTTGAGCTCTGCGAGTAAGTGAAAGTAGACATTAGATCTACAGTTTGTTGCAGATGAGCCAAGTTAACATTCCAGTAGAATGATGAACAACTTCCCCATCATCAATGAAATGAGATGTGATACAAGTGAAATCCTCGTGCAAAACATATCTCTGGTCCACCCCCACTTAATCCATTTTTTTCTTTTATTAAAGCGTAAAAGCAAATCTCCAATTAGAATTAGAACTAAGAATTAACTAAATTAAAAATCTACCTTTACATTAGGTAATAATTGATACAAAAATTTTCTAGACTTTGCTAATGTGGGATAAGCAAAACAAATCTTACTTTGCTAATTTGGCTATAATTATTTCTTTTGTTATCAAAATGCAAATTCACTTTTTTAATTTATAATACTTGATGAAGTGTAATAATTTTTATATTTTAATTTCGTACGGACAGTTGTTTCCACAAAAGATGAGATTGTTATCTGAAACATATCTCTAAAAAATCGTACGTCTCTTCGTCCTTTCTTGGCCGGCGAGACATTGACCTAATAATCTTCCGACGCCGATCAACGAACGTAAGAGAGGGGGGAAAAATCAAAGAATCATGTGGATTTCGAGGTTAAAGAGAGTTAGAAGAACGATTATGGTTCTGGGCATTGCTAATTTCACCGTTATTGTCTCCGGTGGTGTTCTGACTCTCGTTTCTGACGCCGATTGCGATAACGCCGGTCAATTATTTCCCCTCTTCGCCGTTTGTTTTGCCGCCGGCGTTAAGCTCGCCGTCATGTTTAAGGTCGGCACTACACAAGAACTCATGGCTACGACTATCATGGACTCTCCTACTCAGAACAACCACCAAAGAAAGGTTTGATTGTCTAGTTAGAGAAATGTAGGAATGTGTAATTGAGATTATGCATTTCTCAGTTAGTTAATTTTTGGTTTTGTGGATTTTGGCAGTTGAAGTATAAGACATGGCTTTGGTGGACTCGGTTTGCAATGGTAATTACTGTATTGCAAGTTATTGGTGCAGCTTACCTTATGTTCCGTGTCGCCAAATTTGTTGGAACGCCAAGGGATTGCGTTTTAGGTAAAACTAAAACACGATTGTACATTGATTTGGCTCTGTCTAAAGTGACGTATTTTGGCTGTCTTCCCTCTTTGTTGAATACTGAATGTTTGATTGCATTTACATTGAAGCCTTATAAGCACTTTTTCTTGCTTAAGGATCTCTTTAGTTACTTCATTGCCTCAGGGTTATCTCCACACACTCGTGGGTGGAAGCAAACGCTGCAGGTTACCTTCTTGATCACGGTTTGCTTTGTTGCGTTGGCACAATGCTTTACGGGATCAGACATTTTGCAATGGCGGTCTTTCTATGCTACCCAAGATGATGCCTGGAAAGCTCATTACCAGGAGGTTTTTGACCATGGAATTCGTGAAGTTTTGTGCTGTCTTGGACGTCGTGAATATATGTAAGTTTTGTTTTCCTGGTTTATAGTGGATATATTCGTTTTTCTTGATTCTGGAAACTTATTTCGTGTTTGTAGTTAGTTTACTTGTTCAGACTCTCTTACAAATTGACTGTCTGCTTCAGGGGTGTTATTGAGGAAGACGAAGTGTGTTCAGTCGCAAGACTGTTAGGTGATCTTGTTTCATATCGTGCATCGGGCACTGGCCATTTGGAATTTTTGGCAGGTTAATAACTGAAACTTAAATAATCCCGACTGTTGTTGATATTACTGTCTGCATATGATATCGACTGTTAGTATTTAAGAAAGAAAACTTGTGGAGAAGTCTCTTAGGCTTTGCAGTTCCAGTATCTTCAAGACTGAATATTTTATATTATCCCGACTATTTGCACTTTTGTATTCTGGTCTCTTGTCTCTAGTTTTCTTGCTCTGTAATCTTAGTCTTTGAACCTTATCTAAGCTTTGTCTATTCAGGCCTTGCTCTGTTACAAAATAATAGCCAGTTTCCTGAATCATATGAGAATTCTATGGAAGCTCCAGCATTTCATCTGCAGGAGGCTGCTACGTTGCATAAATTTGCAGAAGCTGCTTATACTGTACGTTTGAACGACACATGCTCCAAAACTCTTCTTTCAATGGTAGATATGTCTTAACAGCGTTTGTGGCATTGTGCAGGGGCCACTACTTGATGTTGGGAGAAATCCTGCCTTATTTTTATGCACATGGATTTGTAGGCAAGGGATTTTAACTCCCTGGAGCCGTAAATGGTATATTATACCTGGTTAGCTCGTTTGAGGAAACTCAACTTGTTTCTTTGAAGTTTACTTTCCATTTTCATACTTTTCCGTGATGTTGATACAAAAAATTACGTATGATATAAATGTAAGAAGTTTCCTTGCTATTATTCACAGGCGGCCTAAACTTGATGGTGATAATTGGTGGCGAGGTCATGCAGCTGCCTTCCTTAAGTTCATAAATTTTCCTGCTCATGTTCTTCGACGAGGTCGGATTTGTAGGGTAAGTTTGTTCCCTTTAATCAAATGTTCCAATACCAAGAATGAAAATGGATTCATTGTGGTGTTGTGCCTCCAATATATATGTATTCAGTTTATTTGAAGTTGTTTGATATCTGGTCGCATCAAATGCACCAGAATCTTTCTCATCTAATTGTTCTGTTGTGGCAGGAGAAGTGTAAAGCAACATACTTTGTTGTAGTCTTACATTATCTTAGATGTGTTGTAATTGCTGTTCGAGGAACTGAGACAGCTGAAGACCTCATAACTGACGGTTTAGGTCGTGCATGTTCACTAACTGCTGAAGACTTGGACGGGCTAACAAAGTCAGTCTCTATCTCTCTCTCCCTCTCTCTTGTAGGAAAAAATAATTGTGCTTGTGAGTTTGGATTCAATAATGAAATGTTTATGGTTGCACAGATTGACTATAGTTCATTGGGTATATCTAATTTTTTTTGCATTTCACTTACTTTACTTAATAACTCAATTCTAATATCTGCATTTCACATAGTTAAATCATGTATGCTCACTCGTTCTTCTGATTTGATGTTGAGATCTCACTACACCACATCCCATCAGTAGTAATGATTCTCCTTACTGCTGTTTCATGTGTTTTATGTCAGTCATATTCATGGTATGGATTCTTCTTGTACTCACTATGGACATTCCGGAATAGTAGGAGCTGCAAGAGATCTATTTATGCAAGTAGAAGGAGACCGCAAATTTGGAGGTAAGAGTTAAGCTATGACTGTCACTTCTGTCACTTGGTGTGTGTTCATAAATTGCCTTGATACAAGCTTTCTTTAAGCTATTATCCAAATGATTATGCAGAGTCAGGATCTAGTGGGTTCTTGTCCTCATTGATTGGTGATGGATGTGAGTGTGATGGCTACAGCATTCGCATTGTTGGGCATTCCTTAGGAGGTGCTATCGCCTCGTTACTGGGAATTAGAGTATGTTTTCTATCAACAAAAGATTACATACCTTTCTTTAAGTTCTCTTTCATTTCTGATTTTTTTTCCTTTCTTTTTGGCGGATAGCTCCGTTGCAGATTCCCTAACCTATTTGTATATGCCTATGGACCCCTCCCATGTGTAGATTCTGATGTGGCAGATGCGTGTTCAGAATTTGTTACAAGGTAGTTTTTTGAATCATGCTAATTTTAAAATTTTAGATTCAAGTTGCTAATGCAATTCTCAACAGCATTGTACTCGATAATGAATTCTCATCACGGCTTTCGTATGGATCAATCCGCCGGCTCCAAGTAGCGGCAATCAAAGTATTGTCTCAAGACCCAAAAGCTGACACGGCACTCATTTTTAGACTCGCACGCCGTTTTTTGTCTGTGAGCAAACGCCAACAGCAAAACATTGTAGAAGAAACTTCCGGAGAAGCAATACCATCAATAATTGGTAACAGCTTTTATCTCACTCTGATACTCTGTTTTTTTAGTTGTCCATGAAGAAAGATTACTTAAATGAGAAATATTTGCTTCTTTTATTTTTCTTGTTTAAGTTGACGATTCACGGGGATGCCCACAGCAAGAAGATCTAATTTACCCAATCTGGGAAGAAGCTGAAGCAGAAAGGAGGCGAGATGACGAAGATTTCATAAATCCGTTCCACAATATGTCCTCAGCGGATAATCCTGTGTCTCAGTTTATGGAAACAGTCCCAACAAAAGAAGACGATAATGAAGCTCCCGAGATGTTTTTGCCCGGTTTAGTCATTCATATTGTACCCGAAGGAAACAATATGAGTGTGCCGCTATGGCGAGGATGGGCAATGTGTGATGCGACAGATGGTTACAAAGCTTATGTTGCAAACAGAGAGAGCTTCAAAGAAATTATGGTTTCTCAATCAATGTTCTTTGATCATCTTCCTTGGAGGTAACTCTCTAATCCAAAACATTGATTTGTTAATGAAACTCTCTGAATCTAAGTTACTGCAATTCTTTCATTCCAGATGTAGACACGCGATGCAGAAGGTTCTAGAATCTCGGAATCTCTTCTGCGATGTCACAAGTGAATCTGATATAGTATGACACAAGACATGAAGAGGTTTCTCTAAACTTCGATTCAACAACACAATATGTGCATATGTTTCTATTGAAACTTCAAAGTATATAAATGAACTTTGTCATTTATGTTCATAATAGAATTGGCCCCTTTTTCTTTTGTGGATAAGATTAATGGTTAATAATATCTAGGTGCTAGAATAAGGGATCGAACCCTTGACTTATTAGGACAAATTACAGAATATAGATCCCCTTAGTATCGTCGGCTGGTCGTTATTATGGAATTGTTTTTAAAACTAAATCATTTACTTTTGTAGCAATAAGATTTGGGATATTTATAGCTTTATTTAGAATCAAATTCAAGAACCCTCATTGCAGCTTCCTTGAAGAGAAGACTGGTCTCTCAATCTTTAAAAGTTAGAATAAGATGAACAAACTTCGAACCTAATTTGGCTGCTAACACCTGAGCAAGTTATACGAACAAAAAGAGACTGCAAAAAAAGGAAAGTTATATTCAAAATGTGGTTTCTTAGACTATTATCAAAATTCTTATTTGACAAAAGTTTTTTTGTCAAAGCTATGAATTCCCAAAATTCAAATTCATTCAGTTTTTAGCTTTGTTTTATTGCACACATTTTGATTGTTTAGACGAATAAATGTATTGCATCATCCGCTAACTAATACGGGACATAAGTATTTACAAACGAAAATATAATAATGACGATGATGATAACATTTGAGTCATAAACACTAGAAGTTTATTTAGTTTTAATAATTTACTTTAATGGTGATGATTTTTTTTTGTTGTGCTAAATAGATGATTTTATTATTGTAAAAGTGTTTTCGAGACAAAACTAAAAAAAAGCTAATTAACATCTCAAGTTGCTTAGGATGATGCTCTTGAAAAAATCATAATATTTTAATTGGGAATCATTTGATAATTATTCCTTTTGCATTGTATTGAAAACTATAATTGGGTAGATCCAATGAAGCTGAGGATTTGGACCCGATGAGACTAGTGTAGTCCCTTCTCCTTAATAACCGAAAGTTACATCAGTTTTGAATCTCTTTTCCCAAAATTCGACAGTCTTCCACTAAATTTTATATATATATTTCAAGATGGCTGGTCAACTCTCACGAATGTTTCCCTATTGGAATAAAAGCTGAGTACGAAGTGATCATTGTATGATCTAACAAGAGAATAACCTTTTTTATTTTCAATTTGTTACACTTGAAAATATTCATAGTCCGGTTCAAATTGATCATTTAGACCCGCCCGACTTGTGCATGGACTTCTCCGGTTTTTACTATGATCATTCTATAGTTTTCTTTTTTAATCGTCAACAATTCTTCGTTGTGATGCTTTGCAGATTTTAAGACTTAATCTCTCAGTCTATTGAATACTCCACATAAATAGTTTGTTTATAATTAAAGAGATGCAAAAAAAACTAGTGATAATTTGTTTTGTGTGCAAGGTAATTTTTTTTATTATATGCATTAAATTACTTCTCAAGAAATATAACCACATAAATAGTTATTCTATGAATATGTAAAATACTTGAGAAATAACGAATCGCATTTAAGAGGAACCTATAAAAAAATGTAGTCATTCATCATGTCTCAAAAGAATATCTTTGACTCGCACTTTTCGGCTAGGTGGATCATGGATTTTTTTAGCAATATAGGATCATGGATTTACACCATCTTTATATGTCTGATTTTACCCCCTTTATGTTTTTAAAAAAATGCTCTATTACATATCAAATCTAACAGTTTAAACATTTGTTTTTGCAAACACATATACTGGTACGTTTTTCTAAAAGCCTATATACTCATGTAATATTAAACATTAGAATTTTGTCATTTTTTTCATCTATATATGAAAGATGTTTTGTTTTTCTACAAATTATCAAATTTATTTCCATTTTCATAATTTAAGCATTCAATCACTTGATTTGCTTAACTTGAAACTGTGTTATAGCTTTCAATATGTTAATTTATTGCTTGACAGTCCATTACAAAAATATGACATAGAGATACAATTAATCAATAAGATCACAAGCTAAATTCCCTAATCATTGACTTTTCTTAACAATTTATCATTTTCATTCACAATTTATATTATCTGAATTTTCTTTTTGCAGTATGTAGTAGTTTCCTCGTACTGTAATATTTTACTCGGATCTAATTGGATTATAATAATGAGTTATTATATCAAAATAATAATAACGAGTTGTTATTACTCAATAAAAGTAAAGAAATGAAGAAGTTTGTCAATTAAAAAAAAAAAATTAAGACGTTTGGAAGTTCCACGGACGCAGGAATAAGTCAAATAAGGAACAAAGCAAAACTGAAAAAACTTTAATCTGTAGCTTTTATCTGCTCACTTCTTAACATTTCAGAGTCAAACTCATTTCCTTGCCGCGTAAACTCTTCTTTTGTTAGTGCCCCAAAATAAAATTGTAAAACACTCTTTCTTGTGCGTTTTTTTCTCATTGATTCTTTTGTTTTTGACAAAAAAGTTGTATAAAGTAAAGCGTATAAGAAAAATGTCAACCTCGCTTGGATAGTGCATGTCAATATATATATATTGTTTTGAAATAATTAAAACTTTAGTTATCAGGTTGGTGAAATCCTCGACTGATACCGTGGTTCGTACGTGTTTAATCTTCATTTTTCCCCTTGGATAATGGTTTTTCTATATGTATAAACCTATGCTTTCACATATGACACGTGTAAAAATAATGACGTATTCTTTCTTAAAAAATGATAATTACCTATAATTATTAAACATTACTGAAACCAAAGCATTGATGGTCAATTAATAGTGCATATGTAGGTTACGATCGAGAAAACCATAACTCAATTCTTCTTCTTCAAACGTAACTCACTGTAAAGAAATGGCATTACAAGTTTTTACACTACAAGAAAACAGCCACTATTCCGACGGAAATTCCGACGGCTAATATTTTCGTCGGAATTTTCCGACGGAAAACCGACTCATTTGCGACTAACACTGAGTCCGTCGGAAATCCGTCGCAAAATTCCGACGGAATACCGACGATTTTATCTACCGTCGGTATTCCGTCGGAAATCCGTCGTTTGTACCAACGGATTTCCGACGGAAAATAAACTGTCGTAATATTCTGACGACTTTCCGACGGACTACCGACGGAAATCCGATATTTTCGATGTCGGCAAATTTGGGTGGTTACCATTTGTTAGCGGTGGCCGATGGGATTGGTGGGGTGTTATGTCGGCGTTTTGTGACGGATTTCCGACGGAATTCCGACGGAAATCCGTTTTATATAAGTTCCTTCGTTTCTTCGTTCATTCATAACACAATTTTACAAATCAAAAAAATTTGTTAGCGATGAGTTCATATTTTCGGTCTTGGATGGACGAGCCAATGATGGATATGGGCTCGAACTTATTAACATCCGCTTACGCTGCAGGTATATGCGAGTTCATGAATTTACCCAGAAACCAAGATGCAGCAAAAAAAGGTCAGTATATCAAATGTCCATGTTCTAATTGCTGTAACAGAATTAGTGTTGCGGTTCATACTGTTTGGAATCACTTATATAGATATGGATTTAGGCCGGGATATAAGGTTTGGTTTTTACATGGAGAAAGCAATTACGAATATGGTAGTACTAGTAGTAATGCACCTTATTTTCCGGATAGCGTAGAAGAACGTACAACGGAAGTAGATGTTGGGGTAAGTACGGTTGCGATGGTTAACGACGCGTTTAGAGAAAATTTGCAGTCGGGTGGTTATGAGGGTGATAGGGTTGAAGAACCTAATTTAGAAGCTCGAAGGTTTTTTGATATGTTAGACGCATCAAAGCAACCACTGTACAGCGGTTGTAGGGAAGGGCATTCACCGTTATCTTCTGCTAGTAGGATGATGAACATGAAGACCGATTACAATTTGTCCGAAGAATGTGTTGATGCATTTGCCGAGTTTGTGAAAGATGTTTTGCCAGAGGATAATCTTTCTCCAGCATCATACTACGAGGTCCAGAAACTTGTTGCCGGTCTTGGTTTGCTCTACCAGATAATAGATGTGTGCATCGACAACTGCATGCTATACTGGAGAGAAGATGAGAACAGGAAAAATGTAAATTTTGCCGTAAACCACGGTTCCAAGACACAAGTGGCAGAGTGAAGATTCCTTTCAAACGGATGTGGTATTTACCATTAACAGAGAGGTTGAAGAGGCTGTATCAATCAGAACGCACTGCTAAGGCTATGAGATGGCATGCAGAGCATAATCAAGATGGAGATATTACGCATCCTTCTGACGCAGAAGCGTGGAAACACTTTTAATCGGTATATCCAGATTTCGCATACGAACGCCGAAATGTATACCTCGGCTTATCCACTGATGGTTTCAACCTATTTGGAAAGCATGGAAGAAAATATTCATTGTGGCCGGTCATCGTAACACCTTACAATTTGCCTCCTTCTATGTGCATGCGGCGAGAGTTCCTGTTTCTCTCAGTTCTAGTTCCTGGGCCAGATCATCCAAGACGATCACTCGATATATTCCTCCAACCATTGATCTATGAGTTGCAGATGTTGTGGGAGCATGGTGTTGAGGCATTTGATGTTTCAATCCAGCAGAATTTCAACATGCGTGCGGTTCTTATGTGGACCATAAGCGATTTTCCGGCGTACGGTATGTTATCTGGATGGACAACGCATGGAAGATTGGCATGTCCTTATTGCCAAGACAATACTTCAGCATTCCAATTGCAGAACGGAAGGAAGACTTCATGGTTTGATTGCCATAGGTGTTTTTTGCCGGCAAATCATCCATATCGTCGGTCTAGAAGATATTTCAGAAAGAATTTTCCAGTGTTTAATGGTCCACCTCCGGAGATAGATGGTCGCAGCATATTGGAACAATTACGAGATTTTGGTGCAGAGCGAACTCCTGAATGTGGGGGTAATGGCCATCACCCCGTCGACGGCTGTAGGGAATATCACAATTGGCATAAGAAAAGTATTTTTTGGGATTTGCCTTATTGGAAAGATCATCTACTGCGGCATAATCTAGATGTCATGCATGTTGAAAAGAATTTCTTTGACAACATCATGAACACCATTTTAAATGTACCAGGAAAGACAAAAGATAACTGGAAATCTAGATTAGACTTGCCATTGATTTGTTCAAGGGCATCTCTTCATGTTTTGCCTAATGGTAGATTGCCGATGCCTGCATACCGGTTAGACGCGGGTAAGAAGGAAGTTTTCTTTGAATGGATTAAAAATTTTGTTAAATTTCCTGACGGCTACGCATCTAATCTGCGTAATTGCGTGGATTCGACGGAAGGGAAGTTTATTGGAATGAAGAGTCATGATTGTCATGTTGTGATGCAGCGTCTTCTTCCATTTGCATTTTCTAATCTTCTTCCACAAGACATCCATCAAGCAATTGGAGGTATATTTCATAATTTTCTTTAGTTTATTACTAATATAATGTTACTATATATGTACTAACTTGATTACTTTTTGTTTGTAGGAGTTGGGGCTTTCTTTAGAGATTTATGTTCACGGACACTAACAGCGGACGGGATCCGGTCTTTAGAGGCCAACATCCCGGTGCTCCTTTGTAATCTTGAGAAGATATTTCCACCGTCTTTTTTGATGTTATGGAACATCTTCCTATTCACCTCCCACGAGAAGCAGCATTAGGAGGCCCTGTTCAATACCGATGGATGTACCCGTTCGAGCGTTACATGTTCCACCTGAAGAAAAAGGTAAAAAATTTGAGTAAAGTTGAGGGATCTATTGTTGCACAAAGTCTAAACGAAGAAGTATCACACTTTGCCGAATATTACTTTCCTTCGGATGTCCGGACTTAAGGTAGACGGCCGGTGCGACATGATGATAGAGGTGAGAAAGCAGTGTATCCCGTGGTTGTACCTGAGTTGTTTGCGCAAGTGGGCCGCGTAAGTGGAAAAGGGAAGAAACGCATACTATCACCACAAGAGGTCACACATTTGCATACATATATCCTCAGAAATTGTGACGAACTTGGAGAGTATGAAAGGTACACCATTTCTCATACTAAATTTGTGCAATTATTTGTCTTCATCTAATAACAATTGTTATGTTACAGGATATATATGTCCCTAGCACAAACTTACCATGCTGATAAGACAGATTCCAAACTTGCTGTATTAAAAGATGAAGAATTTCCGGAGTGGTTGAAATTTTTTGTACGTTAAATATAACTCCGCACTCTTATTTGATAAGGTTTTCACGTTCATATGTTATTGATTGCTTACTTATATTGTTTTTAGGTTTCCGAAGGTTTAGCAAGTGGTCAAACCCTCCCGACATGGTTAGTGGAGTTTTCTCATGGTTTACGCAGCACCGCGACTTCATATCCGAGATTTTGCACTAGGGGATATTCGTTCAGAATTCGTGACGAAGGACGTCAAAGGCCAACTTCGGACAATGGTATTTCGGCGCAATCAGGTGATACCATGTACTATGGCCATTTAAAAGAAATCTTGGAAATCCACTATCCAGGAATGTTGGACTTGAGGTGCATTGTGTTTATGTGCGATTGGTATGATCCATCCAATGGTAGTGGGGTTCGAATTGACCGTCTTGGTGTTATTTCGATAAATTCAAGCCGGAAATTACATCATTACGATCCATTTATCCTTGCATCTCAAGCAGACCAGGTATCAATATATTGATAGGTTTTCCGTTATATTTATACGTTAGGTTTTGTTATTCTTGTATATTAACAACATCCACCATTAATGAATAGGTTTGCTACATTCCATATCCTCGAGTTGGTCGGAGGACAGATCCTTGGATGACAGTAACTCCAATTAATCCGCGAGGAAAAATATATGGAGTTCCGGAACATGATACTCTACAAGTATCGCGAACCAACCAAATGTCACATGTTGAGGAGACGGATAACATTGACCTTGTCACTGATGTCACACATATCGGCGATGATCTAGTGCATTCGGATGAAGATGAACTACGTGAAGAATTTGACGACGATTCAGACTCCATCCCTAGTGAAGGTTCATCAGAAGAGTCAGATTAATAATTTATGAATAAATGTTTGTTTACCAATGTTGCACTATAACACCTATGCGTTCCCTCTAATATAATGTACTGTACGGTAATATCCGCCAGAATCATTTATTAAATTTGCTGCTGGATTTCCGCGGGATAAAAGCTGTCCTAATTTTCGGACGACATAACGACGGAATTAGTTCCGTCGGAATTCCGTCGGAATTCCGATGTCGGCAAAGTTTGAGTGGTTACCATTGCGTTATCTTCTGCCGATGGGACTGGCGGGGTATTATGTCGGAGGTTTCTGACGGATTTTCGACGGATTTCCGATGGTTTTCCGTTCTATATAAGGTTCCTCATACGTTCATTCCTGTCAACAACACAAATAATGTCTTCTAACTCTCCTAATGAAGACTCAAAAATCGTGGCAAACCACTTTCTACTTCCAAAATACTCGTGGGAAACCGAAACCCAATGCGACACACACACTGAAGAGATACCCACTTACTCGTGGGAATTTGATACGGTTTCACCAATCTCAATCGGAGATTCTTCATCAACAATAGTGCCGGACAGCCAGTGCTTGCCAAACGTCTCGTGGGAAACGCAATCTCAGTGCGACAAATATCCAGACAAGAAGAGTGTTCTCGAAGACGTACAACCATCTCGTTTGATTGAAACGTCAGATACTTACGGTGGAAGTACTTCAAATGAATGTAAGGATCACTACTATGATTATAAATTTGCCCAGAGACCAGAAAGTCCGAACTTAAATATAGATGTTGATGCAATCAAAAGAGATGTTTGCGGCGGATATTTAGAAGGTACACCGAAGAATAAAAAAGATCAGTACAATGATGATGAATTTGCCCAAATACCAGAAAGTCCGAACTTAAATATAGATGTTGATGCAATCGAAAGGGAATTTTGCAAAGGATATGTAGATTCTCCGCCAAAGAAAAAAAAGGGAAAATTTTTTTTCAGGTTCTAACAAAACCGTAAGTTTGGAGTGGATACAGAGACATATGTTTTTCAAACTTTAAAATAAATAAATTTCCTTTCGGCTTTTATTTTTTATTTGTTATAAAATTTCGTTGTGTAAATCTTTTATTCAATTCCCAGATAAATTTAAAATAATTTATGAATAAATGTTTGGACATTTTTTTAACTCTACAATCGGGTCACCACGCGGACTTTTAAGCGATAGATTTTTTACAGTTTTCCGACGGAACTAATTCTTATTTTTATAACAGATATATGATATTAAATTAATAAAAATTTACAATCCGTCAGAAATCCGTCGGTATTTTTGATGGATTTCCGACGGATTTAATATTGTATATAATATAAAACAAAACCGTATAAAAAAAATTAATTTAATAAAAAATTACGATCCGTCGGAAATCCGTCGGTATTTTTGACGGATTTAATATTTTATATAATATAAAACAAAACCGGAAAAAAAAAATTTAATTTAATAAAAAATTACAATCCGTCGGAAATCCGTCGGTATTTTTGACGGATTTCCGACGGATTTGATATTTTATATAATATAAAACAAAACCGTATAAAAAAAAAAATTAATTTAATAAAAAATTACAATCCGTCGGTATTTTTGACGGATTTCCGACGGATTTAATATTTTATATAATATAAAACAAAACCGGAAAAAAAAATTTAATTTAATAAAAAATTACAATCCGTCGGAAATCCGTAAAAAATACCGACAGATTTCCGACGGAAACCCTAATTTCTACCGCCTAAGAGCCTCGATCTCATCGAAAAAAGGGGGAAATTCCGTCGGAATTCCGTCGGAAATCCGTCGGAAACCTGTAATAAAACCATTGTCTTCTTCTTCGCATCGACAGAATGAAAAGTCGGAAACAAAATCGAAAATCTCGCCGGAAATCGATCGATCCAAGCCGGAAACACGCCGGAATCACCAAATTCATCCACAATCTCAATCTCTATCAACAAATCATCAATCCAATGTAAGTTTTTCGAAGTTTTTTTTTGTAAATTATGAATTTAGAGAATTTTGTGAATTTGTTAGATTTAGGATGTTAAAAATTAATAGAAATGTAGAAATATACGGGTTTAGGATGTTTGAAAAGTTTTGAATTTTGTAAATTTTGTTATTTAGAGAATTTTCGGGTTTATAAAATTTATTTACATTTTAATATGTATTTGTTATTTTTAGAAAATTATAAATATTTATAATTTAAAAATATTAGTAAAATTCTAAATTGTTGAAATTTTACTAATTTTTAAATTTGTTTAAATTACAAAATCCCAAATTCTGGAAAAATCGTAAATATCTAAAACTTTAAATTACCAAATCTGAAATTCCAAAAATTTTCTAAATCTGTAAATTCCTAAATGTTCATATCTGAAATCCATAATCCAAATATCCCTAAATACCTATTTAGAGAAACCTCAATTACCCACAATCCCTAACTCCCTAAAACCTTAATTTATGAAATCCCGAAATTCCATAAATTAATCCCTAAATTCCAAAATCCCTACTTCTCAAAATTTCAATATTCTAAAATCGCTAAGTCTCCAATTCCCGTAAATTTTATAATTCGGAAATCTCAAAAATTCGATGTCGGCAAATTCTCAAAAACTGAAAATCCCTAAATCCGTAATGTAAATTAAATTATCTGTAAATTTATCTTTAAAATTTATGATTTAAATTTACATATATTTATATTTAATATCAGAATTTATATTTATATATGTAAGTAAATTTCAACGGTATGTAAACATTTTGGAAATCGTAGGGAAATCGTATGTAAAAATTTCAACGGTATGTAAACTCTACTGGATCCGGTACTTCCAGTAGGGGAGGGAGTCAGTCGCATATCCCAGAGACTAGCTTTCCGGATCCCCAACACCCGTCTCCTCCAATGGGTACACAGCCCTCAGCTCTCACGGCCATGACCATTGAGGAGTTTGTTTCGCAACCCGGACGGGATAGGTTGCCTCGCCTAGATCCTGACTTGCCACCTAACACGACCTGGTAAGTTTTATTTAAAAATGTATTTGATTATATTAACTTAAAAAAATATTTAACTAAATATTGTTTAGGTTTCAATTTTCGGGAAACGGGATTACGAGTTCGATCAACGCAATGACTAATTCGTTGATAACTTGCCCGTATCCCACATTTAGTTCGATGCCGGTGGCAGCCCAGGAGACCTGGTTTCGGCAATTTGCGGTATGTTTTTTTTTTTCCTATTAAGAATATAGATTTTTATTTCCATTAAAATTGTCAATACTAATATGGGTACGTTTTTTTTTCAGCAAGAATTTACTTGGGATCCACAGTTGACTTCCCGGGTCCGACGGGAGTTCTATAGAAAAGCCTCCCGAAAATATTCGTTGAAGATAAACGAATGGAAGGACATGTGGTACAAAGAGGGAAAAGTGCCGCGGAGATTGCAAGATAACACCACATTATGGCCTGGACTACTTGCCCATTGGGAACGGGAGGAGACAAAAGCAAGCTCCGGAAAGAACTCGTCTAACCGGAACAGCGACCGGAAGGGGAAGGGACCGGCGACCCATAACCTCGGTGCGACGAGCAAAGCGTCACGTCTTCAGAAGCTGGTAATTTTATAAATTTTACTAAAATTTTATTTATAACACTTCTCATATTTCTTTCATTATCTATGCCAACAGATGGAGAGGACCGGTGTGCGTCCGTCACATCTTGACTTGGTCAAAGATGCGCACACCAACAGAAAGACGGGGGAAATTCAAGATCCCATTGCTCGTGAAATCGTGGAGAGCGTGGAGAGGCTGGGTGAGGAGTACCTCCAATCCCAACCGATCGTCGAAGGAACGCCTCCGGCCACGGAAGTTCCTATCGATATGATCAACGAGTTTACCTATCAGGTTAGTAACACTGTCAATTTTAATTAAATTTTAAATAAATTTACAAATAAACAACTTACAACATTTATTCATTGATTTTTTTCGTAGGTTGCGCCTAAGCACAGAGGTCGTGTGTTTGGCCTCCCGGAAGACAGTTCATCCACGTCCGTCAATTCTTACCGCTTTCATGCAGATAGTACGTTGAGGGCACAGAATGCCGAGTTTCTCGAGCGGGTGACCGGGTTGGAGGTACAACGCGCAGAAGATGCAGCTCGCTACGAGGAACAGCAGGCACGCTTGCAGGAACAGCAGGAACGCATGCAGGCAATGGAAGAGCAGATGGCACGAATGCGGGAAATGGAAGAAAAAATGAACGAGTTCTTCCGTAACCGATAGATAACACGTTATGTAATATTTTAATTTTCTAAATCACTTTTAAAAATATTGAAACTTAATTTTAAATGTTGTTTTTTTATTTTTCTTTTAATTTAATTTTTATTTATATTTAATTTTAATTTAATTTATTTTATTTTAATTTAATTTCATTAAATTTAATTAAATTAAAAAAAAATTTCTAAATAAATAAAATATCCGTCGGAAATTCGTCGGTATGTGTAGCCGTCGGAAATCCGTCGGACAATGACATACTGACGGATTTCCGACGGAATTCTAACGGATTCCGGTTATTTCTTTTCCGTCGGAAATCCGTCAGTATTTCCGACGGAATTCCGACGGAATTTTATTTCCGACGAGATAGAACCGACCGGTCAAAACCGTCGGAAAGCCGTCGGAATAAGCTATATTCCGACGGCTTTCCGACGATTTTGACCGTCGAAAATTTGCCTGTTTTCTTGTAGTGTTATAGCCATATATATTTCAGTTTCCATAGATTAAAATCTGTCGTTCAATTAACAAAATTTATTGCTAGATTTTCTTTTATTGCCATCATTACTAGGAAATGTATGAAAGATCGGCCATGAGCTTTTCGTCATCTATGACGATATATTGTAACAAATTTTCTTTCATAAGCAAAAGATTACATATGATCTATTTCAGTTGGTCAATATTAACTAGTACGTAGGACTGGACATTAATATGAAATTCCAAATTTGTGAAGAAGATCCCAAAAAGCAAAAGTAAAAACGATAGCCCATAGAAGAGAACACAGATAGCGTTAAGTTTTTGACTTTAGGAAACAACATAGAAAATCCCCACTTCACCTTTCTCTTGCCTTTTTATTCTCTTTCCTTTTTTTGTCATATATAATTATATGCTACATATTTGGAATATCTTAGCCTAGTTTTCAATTAAAATATATTTCACTTTTTCCAGTATGATCACTTGAATATGTATAACCATATAGATGGCCAAAGCACTCGTAGTGTAGTGGTCTGCGTACTATTCTCCTGGCACTCATGTAAGAGGTTCGACCCCTCCTTATTTTTTTGGAAAAAAAAATAGGCTAATGGGATCGGTCTGTAGTTCACATATAAAAAAAAACATATAAATGAAGTTAAGCTAGAAACACTTTCTCTCTTTATAATCCGTGACCCGAAATAGTTTGTAAGATTCTCCAAAGTAAGAACTATATCAATATGGTTAAGGGTTTATTATTTTTTGTGGAGAATATTGCAGAAATGTTCTACATCCCAATGACATTTTCCTATATAAAACTAAGCTAACCAAACTGTGGAAAGACTAACAAAAATTTACCATAATCAATCATTTTTGTTAACATATTTAGTTTTTTGTTTGAGAATAATGTTAACATATTTAGTTAATATTATTTTTTTATCACATATATTCAATATAATTTGGATGGTAATACAGTCATAATACTAATAAAACAAATAATTACACTACACATGTTTTGATTCACTCCCTTATTTAGCTTTATTTTTATATGATTTTTAAAGTGCAGATTGTTTGTTCCCAAAATTAAAAAATGTCACAATATCCTTATCCATTATATTATAAATCTTACAGTTATAAATCTCCGACCATAACCACCAATAACAGTTGATGGAACATATACGTAGTTAAATTTATTGTTACTTAATTTGTTTTGTTTGTATTCATTCACCGATCGAGAGTAGTTAAGTATATAAGACACGCATGAGGCGTGAACAGAGATTAAAAGATTAGTAGAAAAATGTTAATTAACCCGAACCGACCACATAAACAATTGATACCTGTCTCCCAACAAATGAATATTATTATTAAAACTTGTACCAACGATAACTTTTTGAATATTTAAATTTCTCAGTCAATACTCGCCGAACATATTTAGCTTTTTCTCTCTCTTGATCTCCATTCACATTTTTACTCTACAAATATGCCTCTCACTCATTCTCTCTCTTTATACTTCAACCAACTTCTCTCTCGTTTTTTTTCTCTCTCTCTCTTTCTCTACATTGTCCTCCATTCATGGCGGCCAATATCTTCACTCAAAACCCTAACTATTCTCCATTTCTAATTAGAGACAAACCTCCTCAACAAAAACACAATCTTGACCATTTTTCTCTCTCCAAGAATACCTCTAAAAGACTTGTAATCTCTTCTTCTATAATGGCACCTCCGATTCCATCTTCTCCTACTTCTTCTTCTTCTTCTTGTTATTCTTCTCCTTCTCTGGTCACTCTTCTTTCTCGAGCACCAGCAGCAACTCTACCGTTGTCTCGGGTTTGGAGAGAGATACAAGGAAGCAATAATTGGGAAAATCTCATTGACCCGTTAAACCCTATTCTCCAACAAGAGATCACTCGCTACGGGAACTTACTCTCCGCTTCTTACAAAGGGTTTGATCTAAACCCTAACTCCAAACGCTACTTGAACTGCAAGTACGGAAAAAAGAGCTTGCTTAAAGAATCTGGAATCCATGATCCTGATTGCTACCAAGTCACCAAGTATATCTACGCCACACCACACGTCAACATCAACCCTATCCAGAACGAGCCTAACAGGGCACGTTGGATCGGGTATGTAGCGGTTTCTTCGGATGATTCAGTGAAACGTTTGGGGAGAAGGGATATTGTGGTGACGTTTCGTGGAACTGTGACCAACCCTGAATGGTTGGCTAACCTAATGAGCTCTTTGACTCCGGCTAGGCTTGATCCTCATAACCCTCGTCCCGATGTCAAGGTGGAATCCGGATTCTTGAGTTTGTACACATCCAGTGAGAGCGAGAGCAAATTCGGGCTGGAAAGCTGCCGTGAGCAGCTTCTCTCCGAGATCTCGAGGCTTATTAACAAGCACAAAGGCGAGGAAATGAGCATTACGCTTGCGGGACATAGTATGGGGAGTTCTTTAGCTCACCTTCTAGCTTACGATATAGCAGAACTAGGTATAAACAAGAGAAGAGGCGAAAAAGCTGTTCCGGTGACTGTGTTTTCATTTGCGGGTCCTAGGGTTGGTAACTCGGGGTTCAAGAAACGGTGTGAGGAGCTAGGAGTTAAAGTCTTGAGGATCACGAATGTAAACGATCCGATCACGAAACTTCCCGGTTTCTTGTTTAATGAGAACTTCAGAGCTTTGGGTGGTGTTTTCGAGTTTCCTTGGAGCTGTTCTTGCTACACTCACGTTGGAGTCGAACTCACCCTCGATTTCTTTGACGTTCAAAATATTTCTTGTGTCCATGACCTCGATACTTACATCAATCTAGTAAACCGTCCGAGAAGCTCGAAATCGGCGGTTAGTGAAAACAATTTTGGCGGCGAGTTTTTGAACAGAACAAGTGAGATAATGTTCCGTAAGGGACAACGTCGAGCGTTGAAGTTAAGAAACGCAGCGACCAGAGCGGCATATCTACTTGGTTCTGTATCCAATCATATGTTGTATTATAATATCTTTTAGGTCTATACATTGATCCAAGCTAAAAATATGGGTCTTTTTAAAGATAGGGCAAAATAATTGTAGCCCTACCTTTTACGTATAGAGTAAGCACGTACATATATAATATAGAGATGTGTATATACAAAACCTAATATACTTTTGTGTATATATATTCAATTATTACATCAGATTTCTCCAAACTATTGTGTGGGAACAAAGTACTTAGTTTTATTTTATTTTTCTTTATGTGTTGTCTTGTTTATACATTCGTCAAGTATTTTGCGTTATCGGGCTAGAGTTGACTAATAGAAACTAGTCTCTCTATTCGATTTTATTTCAAAATATTATTACATGCATGACAATTCAATTTCATGTTTTTTCTTGTTCATCAACGATTGATCTCGAGATCTGTAGAGTCGACCGAACAATGTATATCTGATGAGCTCATTATTGAAATAATATTTTTGTTAATCAACAGAACTGTATGTGCATGGAAATAAATTTTAAGATATTTAATTAGGACAATTTTTTTTTTTAACATAGGCAAAACATAAATGCATAAGTCCCAACAATTTCCATCTTAAACGAAACTAAATGAATCTCCGAGACATATGAAGATCGAAAAGGGCATATTAATTCAATGGTTGTCTTGTTTACTTGACACTGTTACTCTTGCAACTACAATAATTTCTTCAAATGTTATTATGAGTTTCATAGTATATATAGTACTTTTCTTTACGTTTAAAGTTCACGTACTTGAAATACAAATACAAGACTATCCCAATTGAATTTTTTCAATAGGTTCTCATATTAAATTAATAATAAAAATTATAAAAGAGAAAAAAAGAAAAACACAAGAGTTTTTCATTTGAGAAACACATGAATTTCTCATTTGAGAAATTCTAAAAAAAAAGTTGAAAAACTTTTCTCATTCTTGTCAACTTATAATTGGTTCACTTTTATTTACAATTTTAAATTTAATTATTTAATTGAATTATATTAAAATTATTAGTATTATTTTTGGTAAGATACTTTCATAGGTATCTTACTATTGAGTATGCTCTTAGATCCGTCAAAACTCAAGATTATGAATTAAGAAAGGGGCATCCAATCTGGCACGTACGTACCAGCATCGTCTGTGTATCTTTCTATTATATTTATAGATGTATCATTTTTTTTCTTCTATCAACATAGACGTAGAAGTGACCAATTAAGTATAAACATAATAAAGGTTCCTCTCCAAATCATTATATTATATACATACATACATATGGCCAAAGATAAGCCATTTGTCAAAACTTCAACATCGTTGTAAGATAAAAATGGCCAAGAAGAAATCATTTGTCAAAATCTCAACATTGTTTCAAGATATAACATATAGTTTGAACTATTTTAATGATTTCATACTTACATTTTTGTTCTTTCTAAATTTAGTCATCGAATATATACTATAAAAAAATGTTACTATATTTTACCATATCTATTTGTCTATGTTATTTGTCAACGACAGCAATGCGTTTAATGTACACAGAGAGATGAGTGAGATACAGTACATATCTACAATCTCTATATATTTCCCATTTTATATTTGAAGCGTCACTTCTCGTGTTATGCGAGGATCTATATATTTCATATTCTTATTTGCAAGCTTGCATAAAGATTATTCTATATACAATATTTCCCTATATATATGAATTAATTTGATTTTTGCTGTCATTAAGAAACTAGACGTTTTAAAAAAACGAAACTAGACGTTACGCTTACAACTATCTGACTTATTACGCCAAGAAAACAAATGAGTTTTCTAAGTTAAAAAATGCTAAGCCAATAATGACGCCATGAAATAAGAAATTTGCATCTAAGAGGATTCTATAGTCTTCTAGATCATCACGGGACACAAAACCAAAACTGGCCTATTCCCAGCAATTTGTTAATTTACAAATTACAATACAATTATATATCTATGCACATCAAAATTGTTAACCTTGGAAAATGTTAGAATATAGTAATAAATAATAAAAGCATGTTATTTTTTGTGGGAAAATTATATATATATTTTTTTGAAGCTATGTAGCTAACTTCCCCCAAATTATTTTTTTTTGACGAAAAAGGAGAACTCTTGTAAAGAGGGGGGGGGGGGGGGGGGGAACCATCTAAATATTGGGATATCAATCTAAGTCCTATATCGGAATTTTAGGTAAAAATTGTTTAATATATAAGAGATGTCTAACTTTATTTAGTATGAGACTTTTTAGGAAGGAGTCCAAAAACAAATTCATGCAAGCTTTGCCTCTGGGCCCAAAGCTGACAATATCATACTAATTGGGGAGTTGGACATGAGTTTGAAAAGCCTCACAATTGGTATCAGAGCCTAGGTTCAAAAAAGAGGACTTGAAGAAGTGGATTTTGAGATATCTTCGAGCGACTTCTAATTTGAAGCTTGCATTTGGACGTGACAAGCCATTGCTTGTTAGTTATACAGATGCTGATTTGTCTGGGGATATTGACTCCAGGAAGTCTACTTCGGGTTACTTGGTAACATTTGCAGGGGGAGCTGTAGCAAAGGTGTGTTGCACTTTCTACCACTGAAGCTGAGTTCATAACCGCAATGGAATATTGTAAAGAGTTGTTGTGGGTGAAGGTTTTCTAGAGGATATATTAGTTTCAAGCAGGATAAATATGTGTTGCTTTGTGATAATCAAAGCGCAATTCATCTCGGAAAGAACTCTACATTTCATTCGCGTTCTAATCACATTAATAGGAGGTATCATTCGATACGTGATGTGGTTGCTTCTAAGGAAGTGGAACTTTCAAAAGTTCATACGGATGATAATAGAGCTGATATGATGACGAAGTCATTGCCAAGAGGTAAGCTTGGAGTCTGTCGAGAGATAGCCGGAATGGCTGTTTCCTCCACCTAGTCGGAGGGGGAGTTTGTTGGTTTTCCTCCTAGTGGGGAAACCAATTTGGGTTTGGTTTAGGAAGAACCAAACTTGGACCTATTATGATCCATGAGATTGTTATTGGGCTAAGGGTTATGAGGGAGTATATATATGACTCCAAACCGAATTTTGGTGTAGAGAAACTAATTGAAGAGAGGCAATTTTCGTGGGCTAAGAATGAGAAAAATAGTTTCGTCAGGCTTAAACGTACTCCGATTTGGGTGAATTTTTTTGGTTAGTTTCGTGACTCAGTGGTCTTCATATTCAACGGTGGAGATTGTATTTCAACGGTTGGTTCGTCGCAGATCTGGGTTTTGGTGAGGCTGTTCACTGCAGTTGCGAGTTCATATTTCATACTGTGTTGTCTTAAGTGTTTGGGAAATCTGACGGTGAATTCTTCTTGGATTGAGCTGAAATTTGGCAGAGGTATTCCTGACTTGTTTTTCTAGGATTTGTACGGTGGAGATCTGATTTGGTGACCGGAATCCTAGTGAATTTAGGGTCGTTTGGGACTGCTTGTTTATAAGTTCTTGTATTGCTCTCTTGTGGTGTTTCTTGTGTTGGAGATTGCTCTTTGGAGCCTTAGTCTCTGGATCTGTTCCGTGGGAACAGGGAGGACGTTGTTGTAACTCAAATTTGATCTAATGGATTTTTTTGAGTGGACTACGGTCCCGTGGTTTTTACTCCTCACATTGAGGAGGTTTTCCACATAAAATAATTCGTTGTCTCATTTACTTTACTGTTTTGATTTGCTACTACCGAATTCTATATTTTTCTCACAGGTTCACATAAGTATGGAGAATTTATTCTGCTGCGCCATTGGTGCTTATTGTTTTTCCCTAACACAATGGTATCAGAGCCTAGGTTCAGAAAAGGAGGACCTGAAGGAATGAGTGTAGGCTGTAAGTTCGTTGTGGAAGGAGAGCCTCAAGGTGACCTCACGATTAAACGGTGCCGGTGCCTTTTGTCGAAAGTCTTCATAACTAAGCGGAAGGTTAGGCGGCGGGTTCCATTGGTGATTACGCCGGTACAAGATGGGTGTCAAGTGTCGCTGGAGGTGGAGGACACAGGTCTATGTGGTCCTTGATTTGAGGGGAGGATTGTTGGGATATCAATCCAAGTCCCACATCGGAAGTTTAGGCAAGAATTGTTTCATATATAAGAGATGTCCAACTCTACTTAGTATGAGGCTTTTTGGGAAGAAGTCCAAAAACAAATCCGTGCGGGCAATGCCTCTGGGCCCAAAACGGACAATATCATACTAATAGGGGAGTTGGACATGGGTTTGAAAAGCCCAAATCTTGTTTTTGTAAAAGCAAAGAAAGAAGGAAATTATGTGAAAGTGATTGGGTTTGAAAAAAAACTGAGCAATCCATGCATGAGACTTTGATCTTTGGTTTAGTAGTATAGATTTTTGGGTTTGCTGGTATATATGAACCAGAAATGTGAGCTGATTGGCTAACTCGTCGGAAAATAATGCATGCATGCTCAAAATAATGTAGGATTTCTATATTTTTTGGACATTTCCCTTACAATGTGATGCATTGAATAGATACCAAATCAAGACAGAGGGTCTTGATGTTTTCCATCATAACACCCTTAACTTCAGACACTCGCGCCTTCACCTTAGCAAGCTTCACAATAAAAGATGAGATCACTGAATTGTTGGTTCCTGAATTTGGCCCACAAGACGTGCATAGGTATCACCAGGCTAGGAAAAAAAAAAACAGTGTTATTTACAGGGCTTCATAATCATCTGAACTTTAAAAGCTTTACCGTAGAGAGGCATTTGCTGGGTGCGCATAATATATCGATGCAGCAAATCAGAAGTTCCAAGAGAGTCAGCTAAATCCAACAATATATATTCTTCGAATTTAAATCATATTTTTAATAACAAACAAAATATATATTTTAACCCATTCTAAATATTTATGATTATGTGATAAAAAATAAAACAACTAAAATATTATATAGTTAAATCAGAAAATAGTAAATTTTATGTTAGTAATCTTATAAAAACTATAAATAATGTTGTGAACCATTACATAAGTACATGATTCATAATTGTATTTTATTATTGACATTATTTTATTTTTCATAGAGATTTATACTCGCCAAACTTTTTACAGTATTAATAACTTCATAGTAAATATAATATTATTATTTTTAATTTATCTAATTTTAATTTGTATATTTGAAGAGTACCAATGACATCATAGGTCCAAAATTTCTACTTTTTGTGATATTCTCTAACTCTATATTGATAAAATAAGTATTCTTATAGATTTTATTTTTATTTTATTTTTGCATAGTTGTGTATATTTATAAACTTTTAAATTGAAGTTTCTATAACCTTTCTAACTTTTATTTTTTCAATTTATATACCTTCTTTTTTATCATTCGTCTTTTTATTTATTTCAATTGAAATTTTATTCTATATGTATTATTTGTTTAATTTATGGCTTATGTCATGTCTATATTTCATCTTAAAATTTTTTTTTTAATTATTATTTATAATATTAGAAATTTTACTTTTTATTATTTGATTAGTAACTTGACAATTAATTTCTATTTTAAATTTTTTTTTTAATTAATTTTAAATTTTAACATATTTTCATTTGATCAATATTAGATACATGTCGCGATCTCGTGAGTTATAATTTTGCTTACGTGTCATGCTAATATAAAAATGCACTGTGGTAAATATTTTGATTTTAAAATTTATAACGCCTATAATTTAAAAAATGTAATTAGATTCTAAATTACGACTCGCACAAATATTTAATATTTATTTTATTAATATATTTATTAAATAGTTAATTTATTATATTTATCTCATACTAAAATTGTCTCATATAAATTATTATATTAGCCAAATTGCGCTTACAAATATGATATTTCTTTTTGTCTTTAACTATTTAGATAATTTATAATGGAATAATGTATTTTGTAATATAAAAATTAGAAATATTACATATTTTAGTAAAACGGTTTTTTTTCTTTTTTTAATTAGTTCATAATCCTTGTTTAGAATGTATTTCTTATTTTCTCATTAATTATTTTTATAAATATTGAAAATATTACATATTTTAGTAAAACAGTATTTTTTTTCTTAATGAGTCTATAATCCTTGTTTAGAATATATATATATATATATATATATTTTTATTTTTATTTTTTATTTTTTTTTGTTAATATTAACACATTTCACAATCTAAATTAACCACTACACATTTCATGATCTCATTAATAAGAATTTTGCTTACATGTCTCATTTTCATCTTGAGCATTCTCATTTATATAATAAGATATTAATTATAATTTAGTTTATTTATTTGTTTAAATTTGAAAGTGTAAAATAAACAACCAATCACATAGAGCTTTGTGTCAAATGAATTTTTCCATTTTTTAAAAAAGGTTCTCAAATGAAAACCCGATCCGATCTCACTTTCAGTGGTGATCCGGATCGCGTAAGCTACTCGGATTCAAACAAATAGGGATTTAGGTTTCAAAGGAAATAACTCGAAAAAAGCTAAGAACAATGTAAAAGGGTTTCCAAAGGGATTTAGTATTGATAAGAAGTTGCCGATCCTTTTCTACGGCTAATATGTTACATATTTATACTCCTTCGAGTCAGTCGAATAAATCCTAAAAATATATGGAAAATATTATAATTATTAAGATTCTATCAATATTCGAACTCATCTCTTCTTTATTTTTCGAGCTTCACTCGAATGTCGAACTGAGGTGAAAGAAGACATCAATCTTCCTAATGGGCCAACTGAGATTCATTTCGGCCTATCCCACTGATCTCTCCAGGATATTCGGGTCGGTCATGGTAACGGGTGCTAAATTCAGTATCACCAATACCATGGAGAAACCCCCATTGAGCATGCTGGCTTCTTGTGTTAACTTCTAGATGACGACTCCATTGATATATAGTCAAAACAATAATTTGTACAAATGTTTTCTTTTAAACTTCCGTTTGGACGGTGTTATTTACCTTTCCAATTTCCGCAGTCCACACAAAATTTAAAATAACTGAAAACAAAATTCGAGAATCTTCTTCTCTCGTGTTCTGTCATTTGCGCGTGTGCACTGACGTGGTATCGTTTACGGAAGCGGCCTTGTGATTTGGACAATTACAGTTGTCTGATTAACGAACTTTGATGTTCCCTACATAGCATATTTCGCACGTGCATCACTTCCCCAAATAATTTACTCATATACTTCCAGTTGAAATTTTATCCAAAAATCATTTACATTGACTAATATACCGAGTTCGTTGGAATTAGCATACTTTTAATGACAAATTGATAAATCAAGTTGACAATACCGTGAAAACTCTTTGAATTGTAAATATTCATATTCATTTATAATATTTATAATATTCATATTCATATTCATATTCATATTCATTTATAATATTTATAATATTCATATTCAATACCGTGTAACCATAGCTTACTCTAGATATTGAACTTTTGTATGTAAATTTTTTATCTAGATTATAGATATATGGTTTAATTCGTTGTATAGACGTCAATTTTCACTGTGATAGCCAACATTTCTATTCATATATAGTTTCATATTTTTAAATGAAAATCATCTAACTTTTTTATATGCATTATATGAACGAATTTACAGTGTCGACAGAAGAGTTGTTAACTGTTGAGACTACAAAATTGTAGTAGAAAAGTAAGAATTTGTTAAACAGATATCAAATAAGAAATTTTAACATTTTATCATACACTTGATAATGATAATAATGGAACTATATTTTGACAGCAATTACATTCATAAACCTTTATATATTAATTGGGGAACGATTTTTTAAAAAAAGCCTAGGTGTCTT
The DNA here is from genome assembly GCA_964056655.1 of Arabis hirsuta. Taxonomy (NCBI): domain Eukaryota; kingdom Viridiplantae; phylum Streptophyta; class Magnoliopsida; order Brassicales; family Brassicaceae; genus Arabis; species Arabis hirsuta. The sequence continues at coordinate 2,499,073 of OZ053305.1, forward strand.
ATTCATATTCATTCTCCGAAAATTTATTGTGACATGACAATTTTTATATGTGACATGACAAAACTCTTACAAACATTAAGCCTATTAATAATGTTTAATTTTGTTTTTATCATTTTTTTCCCATTAATGATACACATGAAAATTATAACCCACTAATGGTGATTAATTTTTTATAAAGTATTGCCCATTAATTACTTTATTAATCAAGCTAAAAAATACCCACATAAATTATACCTAGCTTTCATTATATATATATATATATATATATAAACTAACAACCAATTTACTTTCTTCACATCTCATTTTTATAAAAGAGTTTTGCTCTATGATTATGATGATATTGTAAATGTAAACAATTTTAAATATACATGGGTTAAACAAGAGACATTAACCATAAGAAAAATAAAAAAATAACAATCGTTTGAAAAACAAAATAATAAAAAAACATAAAATATTTGCTTTATGTTGTATGAAATGTTTATTAATTTTTTTTTCTTTACAATGAGTTTTTCATATTAATCTTTAATATTCAATACGAATTCAGTTTTTTGTTCAAAATTTAATATATAAAAATATTTTTTTTAAATGATCAAATAAGGGTTTAATCTTTTATGAGTGGGATCTCAACTATTTATCATAGATTGTGCACCCCAATGTATTAAATTATTATACATATTGATTTAACTTAATTACGTATATAAAATAGTAAAATTAAACTTTTGAAAGTTCATATCATTAGCAAAAAGGAACATTGTTGACAAAAAAATGTAACAACAAAAATATCAACAACAATGTCAATAATAAAAATCAAAAAAACATATATTTTCACATTTCAAATGTAAAATTAAAAACAAAATTATAAATAAGTTATCCGCGTGTACGCGGACGAGTCACCTAGTCTCTTATTAAGTGGGTGATTGGTACGGCTGTAGCTGTAGATTAATTGCTGTAGAATTTTTGCTGTAAATGTTTTGGCTGTAGCTGTACATTTTTTAGACTGCAGATTTTTTTGGTGCAGACTTTTTTGCTGTACATATAAAGCTGTAGCTGTAACTATATTAAAATAAAAACACGATTGGTAACTATAACATATGTGCTGTAGTTTTAATTAAATTAGTTTATGCAAATAAAAATTGTTATAATTTAGAAATTTTATGCTGCTTTCAACATAATAAATAATAAACTTATGAATCATTCATAATAAGTAACATCATTAAAAAAATTCAACAATCCTAAAATTAAAACAAAGTTTAAAATTTCATGAGTTCTTTCAATTAGGTATTTCTCTTGTTTATCTCTCGATTTTTCATTTTCTTAACATAGATAATTCTATTTACATGTTGAGTTGATCTAATATGTATGTGTTTTTTTATAATCACAACTTTTAAAGCCAAAAAAATAGGGCTTTACGTTTTTGACTAGTTACAACAAGAAAAAAAAAGTTTTTTTTTTTGTTGTAACTTTGAAAGTTACATCATAATTGGTAAGAATAATAAAAAATCTGTAGTTTTAAGAAATAAAGTTATAATCTGATTGATAAAAATATGATGATTTTTGGAAAAATAAAGCTTTAGGATAGACTTAAACACCAACCAATCATCCACTAATTCTCAACACACACGCACAAGCAATTACCACTAAATCGTCATATAGGCTCTTAGGGCATCATTATTGGGGTCTCTTAAAAGTGTCTCTTAAATTAAAAATTATTAAAATTTGAGTAAAAGTAAGAAAGAGAGTGTTTTTGTGGGGTGTATTGAAATATAAAATTAATAAAATTTGAATAAAGAGAAGAGAGAGAAGGTATAAAGTTGAGTAAAAAGAAGAGATGATATCTTAAAGTGGATACTTAAGATACTTTTGGAGTGGGTATTTTGAAATAATGGGATGTATTGAAATATAAAATTAATAAAAGTTGAATAAAAGGATGAAAGAGAAGATATAAAGTTGAGTATAAAGAAGAGAGAGTGTGTGTTTTAATAATTTTTAATTTAAGAGACACTCTTAAGAGACTTGGGATAATGATGGCCTTATGTGTTCAGCCCATTAAGCAGAACCAAGCAATTGGGAGTCCATTGACTTATTATTAGTGAGGTCAACTATTCCCAAAGAGAGAAAGCCCTAACTATGAGGATGATCTGCGATCTTCCACCGAAACTGGTAGGGGAGGAGATTTTGGCGAGGATTCCGATAACATCTCTGAGAGAAGTGCGATCCACTTGTAAACTATGGGACTCTTTATCGAGAGAATGGGTTTTGGGTAAAGCAGCAGCAACAAGGCAGTTTGTGGGGTTCATGGCGATGGATTCCAAGGTATGTTCAATGCGATGGATCTCAAGTGTTTCATTGCGAGGGGTTATTGTTATGCGTTGCAGAGGACAAGTCGAGGCTCCTGGTGTGGAACCCTTATCTCGGGCAAACAAGGTCGATCGGTCCCAGATCAAGTTTCCACAGACTAGACAGGAACGCTCTCGGATATGACAAGAAGAAGCGTACCCACAAAATCTTGAGGTTTGTGGATAATCACAGCTTTATCAAGAATAACGATAATTACCCCCGTGGCAAGATTGGTCACGTTTTTGGGTTTGAAATCTACGACTTGAGCTCTGATTCATGGAGAGTTCTTGACGTCAATCCTGACTGGAAAGTAGAGTTTGATCAACGCGGCGCATCCTTGAAGGGATATGCCTACTTTTTTCGCTCGGGAGAAGACAGTTTGTCCTCCAGGAGGAAATCTACGGACTAAAGAGATTGATGATTTCTTACTCTATTTTGATTTTACAACGGAGAGATTTGGACCGCGTCTGCCTCTTCCGTTTCACTCTTGCGTTGAAGAGGTTGTGGTACTCTCTTGTGTTGGAGGAAAACAGCTGGCGGTGCTATATCAGCAGGGTGAGGATCCGTTTGATCCGTTGGGAATTTGGGTTACGACCATGATTGAGCCCGAGGCTGTCCTGGATCAAGTTCTTGAAACTGGATAAGAGACCAGTCACTTGTGTTGATCATGTCATTGACGAGGAGGAAAAAGCCACTGTGATTTTTGATGTAGACAGGCTATGAACCCACCGAGAAATCCCTATCACACAGCTTTTATCATCGGTGACGGCTACTTCAAATATGTGAGTCTCGGAGAAGCTCTCAATTTCGGTGTGAAACCTGACCCTGTTGGATATGTATATACCTTTCCAAGGTATTGCCCACCACTTGTCTGCTCTTCTTCTTATCTCCCAAGCTTAGTGCAAATCAACCAACCGCGCTAAAGGCCAACTAAGTGCTAGTCAGCTATCATGGCCGTTTCGCTATGTAGTAACTAATTAAGGCTTTTTTTTTTGTTTATGTTTCCTTGGGATTTTTTTTTAAGTATCTTGTTTGTTTCTTGCTTTGTGGACTGCTAGTCAATTACCAGTTTCGTTTCTACTTGTCATATTCAAGTTGTCGGCTTTTTCATGTTTCTGCCTTTCTTGTACGATTGCTCTTTTCTAGTTTACTTGTTCTTTGCATGACATGCAAAGACTTGGCTGTTAATTTCTCATCAGCAAATGCAAACGCTTCCACCCGCCTTATATTAAAAACAAGCTGCCCCTTCGAATTGTCGTTCCTCAGCTAGCAAACTCCCACACGTTTAGAGGTTTGTATTGCTGTCCGAGTCTAGTCTCCATAAACCTGCTTGTTAACGGGCACAGTTATAGCATTATGAGCTTGAAAGAGGGCACGCTTCTGGAACAGAACGTTCCACTGGTGGGGATCAAGCCAGTTATTCCTCGACGCTGCTAATACAGCATTTACTTCTCTTGAGAAACTGTAGCATAGATTAATCACCATTGTTACAAGTAGCTGAGGTTACAGACGCATCTACCACATGGCCGAGGTTTTATATACAATGTTTAATAAATCATCAACATCATAACAAAAGATCTACCGAATACAGACAAAACCTAATACAGCCATTGTTATCGATCTCACTACTACACAACCATCTTATATAATATAGTAAGGTTTCTAAAAGTTCAAGTATTGAAAGACCCACGTGTCATACAATTTTTTTACATTTATTTTTTAAATTTATTTATTAAAAATTAAATAAATTAATTCTAACAATTTATAGCTCATTCTTATGTAAATTAATTTTAACAAGTTACAATTAAATGTTTTGTGTACATTTATGTAATTCTTCTGTAAATTAAAATATAATTTTTATGTAAATTTAGAAATTAAACATTTTTTTAAATGCTTTCATAGTTTTAACACCAAATTACCAATCACCCTCTAATGCAATTGAAATAATTTGTGTTGGACAAAGTTACGTTTCTAACCAAAACTCTCAAAACAAAACTTTACTCCACCCCAAATTTTGAATCCAGAAAAAGAAAATCATTTCACCAATAAATTGATATGAAAGATAAAAATCACAGCTACGCGATAAATAGAGTGAGACAAAAATATAATCAAAAGATGCATTCAAGTTCTCTCCTTGAAGATCAATTATCTCTCCTTATGATTCAAGTTCTAATGAAATAAACAAAAAGATGTAATCCAACACATCTGTTGAGATGATGTAGATGTCTAGATAGAAGCAAAACATACTACAACTTGTCTAATTAATAGAATTTTACAGACGTATTTGATAAAAAATCAATAACTAGAAATTAATAATAATAATTTTTACCATGTTAATATTTAAATCTCACGCAACTCGTGGACAATCCCTAGTTGTTTATATAATGTTCTAATCTCTTGTTTTTGTTTCAGGTCTTTATGCATATTGCGTTTGGTTTGAGATTGTGAAAGGAAAAAGAGAAATTCGAGTAAGCTAGATTGCTGAGGGTATTTTCGGTATATTAATTAAAGTCTTACGTTAAACATTTGAATTTTGTATGTTGAAATTGAAAAAAAATAATAATAATAAAAAAACATTTGAATTTTGTCATTTAGTATATATCATTCATCTAAGTCGTGACCAAAAAAAAAAAAAATATATATATATATATATATATAATTTTCAAGCATGCTATTTCTCAAGTTCTCTCAATTTTATTTTGTTTGCACTATAAAATGATTTATTATTTTGGTTTAATCATAAGGTCTTGTTACTCTGTAAAAGAAATAAAAAAAAGTTTGGAAGTTCCAGTCAAACTGCTCACTTCTTAACATTTCCAAGTCTCTTTCTAACTGACTGCTCACTTCTTAACATTTCCAAGTCTCTTTCTAACAGCTCACTTCTTAACATTTCCAGATCAAACTCATTTCCTTGCCGCGTAAACTCTTCTTTTGTTAGTGCCCCAAAATAAAATTGTAAAACACTCTTTCTTGTTCGTTTTTTTTCTCATTGATTCTTCTTTTGTTTTTGACAAAAAAGTAGTATAAAGTAAAGCGTATAAGAAAAATGTCAACCTCGCTTGGATAGTGCATGTCAATATATATTATTTTGAAATAATTACAACTTTAGTTATCAGGTTGGAAAAATCCTCGACTGATACCATGGTTCGTACGTGTTTAATCTTCATTTTTCCCCTTGGATAATGGTTTTTCTATATGTATAAACTAGGGCTGGACATATGGGTATTCAGATCGGGTACAAGTTCGGGTCTTATCGGGTACAGATTTTGTCGGGTATAGAATTTTTATACTCATACAGATACCTACAAATTTTTGGATCGGGTACAGGTTCGAGTTTTTCGGGTACAGGTTCGGGTCTAGTCACAAATAATTATACCAAAAAAATCTGGTACAGGTTCGGGTACAAGTTCTTTTACGTTCAATTGTACTTAAAACTATTTTTTCTCTAAAATCTACAAAAAAATAACCTATAAAATGAAAATATTTGAATAAAACACAATACAAAACATTTAAAATACTAAATCTAAAATTTAAACTAGTTATGTGACAAAAAGTACATAGTCCTGGGTATACGGGTATTCGGATCGAGTACAGGTTCTGTCGGATCTAAAAAATTTACACCCATACAGGTAGCTATAAATTTTCGGGTTGGTTACAGGTTCAGGTTTTCGAATCGGGTACATGTTCGGGTATTCGGGTACAGGTTTTTTTGCCCAGCCCTAGTATAAACCCATGGTTTCACATATGACACGTGTAAAAATAATGACGTATTTTTAAAAAAAAATGATAATTACCTATAATTATTAAACATTACTGAAAAGCATTGATGGTCAATTAATAGTGCATATGTAGGTTACGATCGAGAAAACTATAACTCTCTTCTTCTTCTTCAAACGTAACTCACTGTAAAGAAATGGCATTACAAGTTTTATAGCCATATATATTTCAGTTGCCATAGATTAAAATCTGTCGTTCAATAAACAAAATTTATTGCTAGAGTTTCTTTTATCGCCACCATTAATAGGAAATGTATGAAAGATCGGCCATGAGCTTTTTTTTTGTTGATAAAATATGAATTTTATATACCAAAAAGTGGAAAATATTTTTTACAATCGGCTCGGCGAATCAATAAGTTCAAAAAAATCCAAAAAAAGAGTAAAAAAGCCTAAATGAACCCGGGTGAAAGGTTAGAACCTAACTATGTATGCAACTACTCATAAGTGAACCAGAGAGAGCAAGTTCCGAAAGGATTTCCGGTGAATCCTAGCAAGTATAGAGTCCCGGATGTTTCGATCCACTTGCTTGAAGATGGTCGCATGTGGAGTCAAGATGGAGTTGTGGAGCCTATTGTTTCTCTCCTTCCATATGTGAAAGACCACTGATTGGGCAACAAGTCTCTTAAGAGTTGGAGTTGAAGGACCACCTGGGTTTGAAAGCCAAGAAATAAGATCGGGCCATGTAGCAAATTTTTGGCGCTGCATTCCAAGTCTGGATAGAGCCTTTCTCCAAATCTGGCCATTGAAATCGCATTGAAGGAGGAGGTGATCTTTGGTTTCAGGGAACCTACAACAAACGATGCAAGCTGCCTGAATGTTGAGTCCCCAAGTGGCTAGTCTTGCCATAAGTGGGAGCCGGTCTAAGTGCGATACCCAGAAGGTGTAAGAATGCTTTGGAATGCACCCCTTAAACCATACAGCCATAGTCCACGGTTTAATAGCTTCACCAGGTCTGATCTGCTCCCAAGTTGCTTTGGTTGAGAATTGCGTTGAGGTAAAACCTTCAATATGCCAGTAGAAGGAGTCATGACCGAAAGCAGGGCTTGGAGGAGGAGTCACTAACAGAACATTGCGGAGATCGGCAAGCTGTGAGTTTCTCGTACGAGGAGAAGGAAGGATCCAGCTAGTAAGTTCAGAACCATCAATTACACAAGCATTTTCAGGGATGCCTGTGAGTTGGGGTCCTAAGCTACCAATATAATCTAGAAGAGGGCCTAACATGTTCCAATGGTCAAACCAGTAGCTTGTTGTTCTACCATCTCCAACCTTGCAACGGATGAACTGTTGAGCCACATGCCTCAACGCAAGGAGGGCTTTCCATATCCAGGAATGATAAGGGGCATCCACAACATTCCAGAAGTTGCCATGTCTCATCCTATGGAAATGGTTCCAAGCAACCCAAAGAGAGTCTCTCCTATCAAATATCATCCAAATAAGGCGGAATTGCAGTATTTTGTTCCAAGTTCTGAAGTGGCGCAGACCCAAGCCACCTTCATTTTTTGGGAGACAAACTTGTTTCTATGAGACCTTTACACCTCCCTTCTTACCAATATCCCCAAACCACAGAAATCTGTTGCATAGCTGCTCTATGAGCTTGAGGCAATTGTTAGGTATCATAAAAGCAGAGAACCAAAAATTTAGCGTGCTATATATGATAGACATCAGCTGCAACCGGCCAGCAAAAGAGAGGTTCTTAGTAGCCCAATGATTAAACCTGGATGAGATTTGGTCCATGAGAGGAGTGAAATCAGGTTTTTGTAGCTTTCTGTGCAGGAGAGGGAGCAGTATCTGAATGGAAAGGTTCCATTAACAAAGCCAAACGCTGCAGTTTCTTCTGTCTCTACTTCGTCAAGTCCTGCAATATAAACTGCCGACTTCTCCCTATTCATCTCAAGCCCTGAAAGTAGCTTAAAATTAGAGAGAACGTCAATGATAGTTGAGAGAGAAGATGGCTTGCCATCATAGAAGATCATAAGTTCATCTGCAAAGGCAAGACTCGAAATTCCCATATCCTTAGCCTTAGGATGATATCCAATAGATCCATCTGCAAATTTAGCCTCTAAGAGATGCGCCAAAGCTTCCATTGCAATCACAAATAGAGATGGAGAGAGAGGATCACCCTGACGCAAATCCCTTGTACCCACACAAGCTTCCATTTATATTATGGGAGAAGCTAGATTGAGTGATGCACTGCTTGACCCAGTTCACGTACTTATGGGGAACCTCTGCAGCCACAAGAACCTCCAAAATGTAGTCCCAACCAACTGTATCAAAAGCCTTCCTTAAGTCAACTTTCAACACTCCCCTCTTAGAGACATGTTGTTGCCCAAACCCCTGCACAAGTTCAGTTGCAAGTAATACGTTTTCCATTAAGAGCCTGCCCTTAACAAAAGCAGATTGAGAGGGAGAGATCCATTGAAGAAGTATTTGTTCCAGTCTACGGGCAATCAGCTTGGAGATCACTTTATACAGCACATTGCAACAAGATATAAGCCGGAATTCAGAAATTCTATCTGCATTTGGCTTCTTGGGGAAAAGGGTAATTAATGTACTATTCCATTGCTTAAGAATATCTCCAAAGGAGAAGAATTCGCTAACTGCATTAGAAAACTCCATACCAACAGCAGCCCACATCTTCTTGAAGAATTCAGCGGTGAAACCATCATAACCCGGTGACTTGTTAAGCGGCAAGACAAAGAACTCTGCTTTAATCTCCTCAATTGTAATCGGCTTTTCCAACATTTCCTGCATAGAGATGTCACACTCGAACTTAGCAAAAGAGTGGATTAAGTCTCCGCTTCCCTGGTGGCCATGAGCTTTTCGTCATCTATGACGATATATTGTAACAAATTTTCTTTCATAAGCAAAAGTTTACATATGATATATTTCAGTTGGTCAACATTAACTAGTACGTAGGACTGGACATTAATATCTGTTTACTGAAATTCCAAATTTGTGAAGAAGATTCCAAAAAGCAGAAGTAAAAATGATAAGGTTTTTGACTTTAGGAAACGACATAGAAAATCCCCACTTCACCTTTCTCTTGCCTTTGTAATCTCTTTCCTTTTTTTTCCCATCTAGTCTAATATTCTTTCCATTTTAAAATATAAGTTATTTTAACTAAAAATATAAATATTAAAAAAAAAAAAATTTTAAAAGTATCATTTTATATAATAATAAAAATAATTTAACCAATGAAAAAAATCACTGCAAAATACTATTGGTTACACAATAGTCACTAAAGTTAAAAAATATTTAGAATTATCAAAACAACTTATATTTTAAAACATAAAATAAACTTGCAAAACAATTTATATTTATATTTTGAAACGATTGAAGTATTCTTTTCCATATATAATTATATGTTACATATTTGGAATATCTTAGCCTAGTTTTCAATTAAAATATATTTCACGTTTTCCAGTATGATCACTTGAATATCTATAACCATATAGATGAAGTTAAGCTAGAACCACTTTCTCTCTTTATAATCCGTGACCCGAAATAGTTTGTAAGACTCTCCAAAGTAAGAACTATATGTTTAAGGGTTTATTATTTCTTGTGGAGAATATTGCAGAAATATTCTACATCCCAATGACATTTTCCTATATAAAACTAAGCTAACTAAACTGTGGAAAGAGTAACAAAAATTTACCATAATCAATCATTTTTGTTAACATATTTAGTTTTTTGTTGGAGAATAATGTTAACATATTTAGTTAATATTATTTTTTTATCACATGTAATATTCAATATAAGTTGGATGGTAATACAGTCATAATATTAATAAAACAAATAATTACACTACACATGTTTTGATTCACTCCCTTATTTAGCTTCATTTTTATATGATTTTTTAAAGTGCAGATTGTTTGTTCCCGAAATTAAAAAATGACACAATATCCATATCCTTTATATTATAAATCTTACAGTTATAAATCTCCGACCATAACCACCAATAACAGTTGACGGAACATATACGTAGTTAAATTTATTGTTGCTTAATTTGTTTTGTATGTATTCTTACATTGAGACACGCATGAGACACGCACCGAGTAGTTAAGTATCCATTCACATTTTTACTCTATAAATATGCATCTCACTCATTGTCTTATACTTCAACCAACTTCTCTCTCGTTTTTTTGTCTCTCTCTCTTTCTCTACATTGTCCTCCATTCATGGCGGCCAATATCTTCACTCAAAACCCTAACTATTCTCCATTTCTAATTAGAGACAAACCTCCTCAACAAAAACACAATCTTGACCATTTTTCTCTCTCCAAGAATACCTCTAAAAGACTTGTAATCTCTTCTTCTATAATGGCACCTCCCATTCCATCTTCTCCTACTTCTTCTTCTTCTTCTTGTTATTCTTCTCCTTCTCTGGTCACTCTTCTTTCTCGAGCACCAGCAGCAACTCTACCGTTGTCTCGGGTTTGGAGAGAGATACAAGGAAGCAATAATTGGGAAAATCTCATTGACCCTTTAAACCCTATTCTCCAACAAGAGATCACTCGCTACGGGAACTTACTCTCCGCTTCTTACAAAGGGTTTGATCTAAACCCTAACTCCAAACGCTACTTGAACTGCAAGTACGGAAAAAAGAGCTTGCTTAAAGAATCTGGAATCCATGATCCTGATGGCTACCAAGTCACCAAGTATATCTACGCCACACCAGACGTCAACATCAACCCTATCCAGAACGAGCCTAACAGGGCACGTTGGATCGGGTATGTAGCGGTTTCTTCGGATGATTCAGTGAAACGTTTGGGGAGAAGGGATATTGTGGTGACGTTTCGTGGAACTGTGACCAACCCTGAATGGTTGGCTAACCTAATGAGCTCTTTGACTCCGGCTAGGCTTGATCCTCATAACCCTCGTCCCGATGTCAAGGTGGAATCCGGATTCTTGAGTTTGTACACATCCGGTGAGAGCGAGAGCAAATTCGGGCTGGAAAGCTGCCGTGAGCAGCTTCTCTCCGAGATCTCGAGGCTTATTAACAAGCACAAAGGCGAGGAAATGAGCATTACGCTTGCGGGACATAGTATGGGGAGTTCTTTAGCTCACCTTCTAGCTTACGATATAGCAGAACTAGGTATAAACAAGAGAAGAGGCGAAAAAGCTGTTCCGGTGACTGTGATTTCATTTGCGGGTCCTAGGGTTGGTAACTCGGGGTTCAAGAAACGGTGTGAGGAGCTAGGAGTTAAAGTCTTGAGGATCACGAATGTAAACGATCCGATCACGAAACTTCCCGGTTTCTTGTTTAATGAGAACTTCAGAGCTTTGGGTGGTGTTTTCGAGTTTCCTTGGAGCTGTTCTTGCTACACTCACGTTGGAGTCGAACTCACCCTCGATTTCTTTGACGTTCAAAATATTTCTTGCGTCCATGACCTCGATACTTACATCAATCTAGTAAACCGTCCGAGAAGCTCGAAATCGGCGGTTAGTGAAAACAATTTTGGCGGCGAGTTTTTGAACAGAACAAGTGAGATAATGTTCCGTAAGGGACAACGTCGAGCGTTGAAGTTAAGAAACGCAGCGACCAGAGCGGCATATCTACTTGGCTCTGTATCCAATCATATGTTGTATTATAATATCTTTTAGGTCTACATTGATCCAAGCTAAAAATTTGGGTCTTTTTAAAGATAGGGCAAAATAATTGTAGCCTATATATCTTTTACGTATAGAGTGAGCAAGTAAATATATAGAGATGTGTATATGCAAACCTAATATACATTTGTGTATATATCCAACTATTACATCAGATTGCAGTAATTATTAATCGGATTTATCCAGTTATCACAATGTGTGAACAAATTTAGTTTCATTTTATTTCTCTTTATGTTTTGTCTTGTTTGTACCTTGTCAAGTATTTTGCGTTATCGTTAGAGTTGACTAATACGATTATACAAGCTAGTCTCTCTATTCGATTTTATTCAAAATGATATTACATGCATGACAATGCAGTTTCATGTTTCTTTTTATTCTGTATTGCCAATCAGATTTTTGGACTAAAGTACAAATATTGATCTCGAGATCTGTAGAGTCAATGTATATTCACTAGCTAGAATTTAGTTTAAGACTACATTGATTTGGTTAAAACTCATTTCATTCAATTCGTTCTGTCACGTCTAACGTTGGCCGAACTATATGTATATGATGAATTCATAGTTTAACAAATTTGTTACCATAAACCATTGTATGAACTTGAATTGCTACAAAAAAAAAACAAAATTAATTCTATAACTATATATTGCCAAATGTTTTAGTGCATTTTGTTGTAATAAGTTTGTACTCTCGCTGTTTCATATTAGTTATCATTCTATAGGCTTAATTTTTTGTTTCATATTATTTGTCATTCTGCAATTTCAATGCACATTTATAACCAATTTTTTCAGTTTTATCCTTATTTTTAAGCTTCTTAATTACTCATATAAAATAAAACATTGTATTAATTAGGAGTAAAACAGATTTTTAATAGACTTTATTAATATGTGTACCTAGAATGACAACTATTTTGAAATTGAGGGAGTATTAAGTTAGACACACATAAACAAATTCATTAGTTATCTTGTTTACTTGACACTGTTACTTTTGCAACTGCTATAATTTCTTTACTTGTTATTATGAGTTCACAATATACATAATACTTTTCTATATATGTTAAAGTTCACATATTTGAATTATAAGATCCGTCAAAACTCAAGATTATGAATGAAGAAAGGGACATCCAATCTAGCGCGTACGTACCAGCATCGTCGTGTAATATCTTTCTATTCTATTTATATTCTAATCCATAGATGTGTTATTTATTTGTTATGATGATTTTATACTAATATAGACGTAGAAGTGATGTGAGCAATTATTATAAACGTAATAAGGTTCCCCTCCAAAGTAGTACATATGGCCAAGGACAAGTCAAAACTTCAACATCGTTGTATGATAAAAATGGCCAAGAAGAAATCATTTATATTTTGATTTCCTTAATGATATCACAGTTTCATACTTCAATATTTTTTCTTTTAAATTTAGTCGAAAAATAAAATAAAAAATGTTAATAGTATATTCTACCATATCTATTTTAATTTGTCTATGTTATTTGTCAACGACAGCAAAGGGTTTTATGTACACAGAGAGAGTGAGAGAGATATACATATCTGCAATCGGGATCTTTTCCATTTTATCTGTGAAGTGTCACTTTCTCGTGTTATGCGAGGATCTATATTTTACATTCTTATCTGCAAGCTTACACAAAGCTTACACTCTAGAGTAAAACAATATTGCCCTTTGTTTGTGTAAAACCATATATATGATTAATTTGATTTTTGCTGTGATTAAGAAACTAGACGTTACGCTTAATTAGAACGATCTTGACTTACGTCAAGAAAACAAATGAATTTTCCAAGTAACAAATGTTAAGCGCCAATGAAGCCATATATAAAATAAAATTGTATTTCAGAGGATTCGATTAATGTCTCAAATCTTAATTATATACTCTTCTAGGATCATCACGGGACACAAAACAAAATCTGGCCTAATCCCACAATACAATTACACTATGCACGTAAAAATTGTTAACCTCGGAAAGTGTTAGAATCAATAAATAAGAAAAGCATGTTATCTAAGGTGGGAAAATTATATTTTTCTTTTGAAGCTATGCAGCTAACTGCCCCAAAATATTTTCGTTTGACAAAAGAAGAACTTCTTGTAGGGACGGGGGAAGAATCTAAGGATTGTGTTTGTAAAAGCAAAGAAAGAAGAAATTTTTTGTCAAAATGCATGAGACTTTGATATTTGGTTTGGTTGTATATGATTGGCGAATTTTTGGGAAATTATATATTCAAAATAGTTAATCTGCACAATTGTCTTCTTTTAGACTTCCGTGGACGATGTTGTATATCTTTCTGACTACAGATTGTTCAAATTTTCGTTTGTGGTATGAAGATGTTCTTATAAAGTCCACACAAAATTTGAAATAATTGAAGACAAAATTCGCAAGAGATCCAGAGAATCTTCTTCTCTCGTCTTTTGTCATATGCGCGTGTGCACTGACGTCGTGTTATGGTCTTGTGGTATGGACAATTTCAGTTGTCTGATTAAACGAACTTTGATGTTCCCTACATAACATATTTCGCACGTGCATCACTTCCCCAATAATTTGTTCATATATATATATATACTCTTATTCCAAAATTTTATAGAATTTCATTTACATTGACTAATATACCGAGTTGGAGTTTGCATACTTTTAATGACAAGTTGATAAATTAAGTTGACAATACCGTACATTAGATTCTAAGATTCAAATTCATTAATAACATTAACGATTGTAACCATATCATTTATTCTAAATATTGATCTTGTGTGTATGATTTTTATCTAGATATATAGTTTCATTCGTTATTGACATTTATTTTTCTTGTGATAGCCAATATTCCAATAATAGTTTCACATTTATAAATGTTGCTTTCACAAGTTTTTTTTTTTTTTGAACTTTTACTTTCACAAGTTGATTCATCTAACTTTTATTATATATATGCATATTCTATGAACGAATTTTACAGTATCAACAAAAGAGTTGTTATCTTCTCTTGCGAAACATTAACTATTAGTTGAGACTATAAAAATTTAGTAACGTCAGCTAAGAATTTGTATAATCATATAACAAATATAAAATTTTCACATTTTATACATACACTTGATGATGACAACACTGGAATTACATAACTAAATTATTTCTGTTACTTTTGATTTGGATTTTAGTTCACGAGGTTTTGTTGAAAAAACAAGAAAATGAGAAAATTATTCAACTTCAGGTTGGAAGTTTGGTTACAGTCAGACCACATCATTCAACATTAATTATGTCGAGAATTATAAAGACACATTAGGGCTGTAACTAATTCAAGTTTCAATTTCTCACGATTCGCATATGGGTCAATAAGGGTGGGGCTAGAAAACACGTAAGCTATACGGACTAATTTGTACTCTTCCTGCATGCGCATCAGATGTGAAAATAACTAAATATTAATTTCACTATTTACAAAATGTTTATTTAATTGTGATTACGTTTACAGAAGAAATAACAACGTCTATTTTGCATGCAAAAGTCGTAAGACTCCGTACGCATCTTAATTATGACTCCATTTTACACTGTTTACGTAGAAATTTTGGATAATTATATCGATCGTTTTCCTTATTTCCTTTTATGGATATATATTTATTGTGAAAAATGATCAGCGGAGGAAGAAGTTTCCATCTTTGTGGGCTCTAATTAAAACAAAAGAGCTTTGTATGGAAATCACAAAAACAATAAGGACAGAAAAATGAAACCTTCATTTAAAAATTAGCATTTTTAAATTTTTTATGAAAATACTTTTGAGTTAACATCAATGTATTTTTCATGAGCTAAAAATAATTGTTGGTAGATATTGTACATAGACAAATAAAAAAATTGCTTAAGGCCTCACATATTTTAACTGTCAGTTTTTGCAAAATAATTGCTTTAAGAAACGCTCATAAATTTCTGAAAACGTTGACAATTTTTTAATAGCTCTAACAATTATAATAGTTCTAACAATTATATTTTGATGTTAGCCCATGAAAACTTTGACAATTTTATGAGAGTTTCTTACAACTTTCAAAAGTTCTTAAAATTCTTAACAAATTTTTACTAAATTTCTCATGTGTATCGGAATTTCAAGGTTTTAGAGCCTTGAAAAAAATGTTTATAAAATTTACTGTACATACATGTTTTCAATCATATAACAAAACTTTATACAAATTTTCAGAATTTTTTTCTCGAATTTTAAAAACATTTCTAAAATAAAAAAACATTCTCAAGTTCTCGAAGGGTTTACAATTTTTACATGTAAAATTTCACTATTTATATTCTTCATTGTCAATGACAATTTTTTGAAATTTTCTCTATAAATCCTCAATTGTACGAACATCTATAAAAAACAAACATGTAAGAGGAGAGAAAGAGAGCATGAGAAGAGAGAAAGGAGAGAGTGAACAGCAAGAAGTATGTTGGGTCAGTCAAAATAAAATTATAATAATTTCCAATAACATTCTAAGAAAAACTTTTCTTAGCAAAGTAAACAATAAAATATAAATCATCTCAATTCCTCAGAAATTCTGTTATCAAAAAAAGAAAAAGAAAAAATCCTTAAATATTTAGGTCTAACTCGTTTTCAAATGGAAACAAGACTTAGTGGATGATTGGTTGGTGTTTAACTCCATTCTATAGTTTTTTTTTTTTTTTAAATCATCATATCTTTACCAATCAAGTGGTAGATTTATTTCTTAAAACTACAGATTTTGTATTATTCTTACCAATCATGATGTAGCTTTCTTTTTTAAAGTTACAACCCAAAAAAAAACCTTTTTTTGTTTGCTGTAACAAGTCAAAAACATAAAGCTCTATTTTTTGGGTTTTAAGAGTTGTGATTATAAAGTAGATTGTTGATAGTAAATAATAATAATTTTCATGATAATAATATATTTTATTATAATATATTTCTCTAAAAACTCATAAATTTTCATGATTTTAAATTTTGTTTTAATTTTAGGATTGCTGGATTTTTTTAATGATGTTACTTATTATGATTCATAAGTTCATTATTTATTATGTTAAAAGCAGCATAAATTTTCTAAATTATAACAATTTTTATTTTCATAAATTAATTTAATTAAAACTATAGCACATATCTTATAGTTACCAATAGTTACAGCTACAGCTTTATATGTACAGCAAAAAAATTTATAGCAAAAAAATCTGCAGTCTAAAAAATGTACAGCTACAGTCAAAACATTTACAGCAAAAAATTTACAGCAATTAATCTACACCTACAGCCGAACCAATCATCCACTTAATTAGACAATTGCAAATAAATTTCCAAATGACACGCGAGACTTTGGATATGGAAATCATTGTGAGACTTGGTGAAACTTGATAGGATAAGTATTTATAAAATTTGTGTCTTTAAAAATGAATAGATATATAACTAATATGAGATGTTAAAAGAAATGATATATAACTAATAATATGAAAAAATGATATTTACTAGACAGATACATTTTCTATGAAACGTATAAGTGTATGATTTGTTGTGGATATTAATTAATATGTGGATTATGATAGATGCATAAAGGAAAGTAGATGGGAACATGATCATTGTTTTTTTTTTTTTTTTTTTTTTTGAATATAACATGATCATTGTTAAAGTAAAATCCCTAAAGAAGGGCACTTGCGGGTCCATAAAGGTTTAGAGTATGTTCTACGATTTTGACACGAAGTGTTCGTCCCTTAAGTTCATTGGGTAAAAAATTTGGACCAACTTTGGACTAACATTTTTGCCTTAATTTTTTTTTTCTAATATATATCAAATATCTGTGATATATATAATATATGTTCACACGGTGTGTAACAAACACATCCCAAGTAATCACTACATATTTTCCTGATTTGAGAAACATAAGTTGATTCCATCTAGATGTGAAAAAAAAGAGAGTTAAACAAATAAAAGCATCTACATATTTCAAGTTTTTCTAAAAAAAAAAAAATATATTCAAGTCACTTTTACATTAAATTTGCAAATTTCTCACTTTTAGAGCATCATTATAAATAAAATTGAGTGAATATCATTAACATTAATTTATTATTATTTTTAATACTAGTTTAATCTTTGAAATTCATTAAAAAAATTTCAATTTTTGTATTTTCAATTATGATATTCAATGAAGTTCTAAAGAATAAAAAAATAATACATTTTTATAAAAAATAAAATAAAAAAAATCAAATTAGTATATATAAATATACAAATTTTATTAAAACTTGAATTTATTATGTTTCATAAATTTTTAAACATATATTACAATCCGTTAAAACAAATTGAAACATAAAATTACATATAGAAAAATAAAAAACGTAGAATGAGCTAGTTTTCACTAGTGCCAAAATTTTGCCAAATATGTAGATGTCTCGGTAGAATACGTGTAGATATCTCTGAGTAATATAATAACCTGTACCCGAACTTGTATATAAATTTTTTTGGTACAATTAATTGTGAGCCGATCTGAACTTGTACCTGAAAAACTCGAACATGTATCCTACCCGAAATCTTATAGGTACTTGTATGGATATAAAATTTCTATACCCGACAAAACTTGTACCCTATAGGACCCAACCCAAACCAATCCGAATATCCGTATGCCCAGGTCTATCCTAAATTTTTATTTTTATTAATGATATTTACTATTTAAAAAAAAAAATTAAAATCTCAATGGCCAAATCTCAAAAAAAAAAAGTCCAACACGTTGACACATTCCAGAGACGTATCAGCCGGTTTACTGGAATGAGACGAATCACAAGAAAAATTCCTTATTAATTTTTTAATTGGTTTTGTTTTATGATACCCAGAAAATATGATCGATAATGATGATCTTACATGTTAAGTAAGCTAAAAGACTCATTTGGAGCACACAAAAAAAAAAGGGAAATGTATATTCTATTATATCATTTTGTTAAAGTTTTTTAAATTTGGAACATTTTTTTATTTGTGCGTCTCATTCTTTCGCGTGGATCTTGCTTGTTAATGTCTAATGTAGCGTTTTCCTAATGACGGACTCATCGACTTCTAAATATAGTCGTGAAATGGAATAGTTTTGTCGTGAATTTATGATATTCTATTATATGGCATCACCGTAACTCCACAACAACAAATGTATCATAAAGACATAAACCAAGAGAGTTAAAAAAGCCTTTACTATTCCGGCCCAAATGTGATTAAAATTGGTACTATTATATCACACTAAAAATATCAAAGGTCTACTTGGATTGGTTCGTTTTATTATTATTGCAAGGTCACGTGAGGCGCATGTGAGATCCAACGATTGGCCAATCGCTGAAAAGTGAAGACTTTTTAATACCCCATAACAAAGCATCTAATCTTTTTCTTTTTATCAAAACCAAACTTCTTCCTTTCTCTCTCTCCATTTGGCGATAGAAGTCATGTACCAATCATCTTCCTCCACGTCATCATCGTCGCAGAGATCATCGCTTCCCGGAGGCGGTGGCGGTGGCGTAGGACTGATCCGATACGGCTCAGCTCCGGGATCGCTTCTAAACTCTATGGTTGACGAAGTCATCGGAGGTTCAAACGCTCGTGACTTCACCGGTGCCGTTAATTATCCGCCGCCGGATAACTTCCTCGGTCATTTCTTCACCGGAGCTGATTCATCCTCGTTGAGATCCGATTCGACGTCTTGTGGAGTCAACTCATCGGACGGTCATAAACAGCTTGATAGATCCTACGGTGGATTCAACGAGATCTCGCAACACAAGAGCAATGACGTCGGAACCGGAGCCGGAGCCGGAGCCGGAGGAGGAAACAGCTCTGGATCTTACTCTCTAGCTAGACAACGTAGCTCTCCCGCCGATTTTTTCAGCTACCTCTCCGGCGAAAAAAACAGTCAGTTTTTCATTTTCTTGTTTTACTATTTCTTCTGAGTTCTGATCAAGAAAATTATTTTGAGGATTATATATCTATATTTACTCAATATATCAGAATATATTTAGAATTGACCAAAATCGTAATGTAGTTATGAATAATAGTGATTCAACTAATTAGCATAATTCATTTGGTGAAATCTATCTTGTCACACACGAGGCTGCTGAGGGTATTTTCGGTATAAATTTGTAGCTTTGTAAATTAGTTTAGTGTATATACTACGTTATAACAAGTTGACATTTTGAGATTAGGGTCGTTCGTAATTTAGCTGGTTGGTACTTGTGCAAGACGTGATCCTCGTATTTTGAAATGACGAAAACGCCCTTTGATCCGAACCACGTGCTTCAAACTTTTTACACAGCAAACTATGGCTCGGTTGGGAACTTGGGATATTTTATTTATACAGATATGTGTGTATAATATCTTCGAGGAACCGTATATGCCAAGTTGCATTTCTTTAAAAATAAGAGGATGGGATTTTTTTAGTTCGTGACCAATAGTTATGTCTGCATATGTGGCGGAATATCATTGGTTGTTAAGAAGATTATTCAAATGGAAAGTGATAGATTTTTAGTTGGTGGATTTCTTTTTTATTTCTTTTTTTGGGTCCTTTGGATTTGATTGGTGCTTTAATTTTGCCTCGTTGTTATCTACATAATATTAATAATATCTTGCACCAAGCCTGGATGTGACTTCCAATACATAACCGATCTGAACCGGAACTGAACTAACCGATATATCCATATAAAACCACTCTTACATTTGTTTGATTATCGGTCAATTCGTTTTGTTAATTATCTACACTAGTTTGGTTTCTAAATTTTACGTGAATGTGAGTTAATTTTAAAAAATTTCACATTATGTCATTTATTGTAATTCAGGTTTCTCGTTGAACCAACCAACTAGTGATTATAATAATCCGCAAGGAGGGTCTAATGGAGGACGAGGACAATCGAGACTAAAGTCTCAACTAAGCTTCACGAGTCACGATCCTCTGACTCGAATCTCCGAGGTCAATGAGACCTCTGCCCACGATGGTTCGGGCCATTCGTTTTCCGCGGCTAGCTTTGGTGCCGCTACTGACTCTTGGGATGACGGTTCCGGTTCAATAGGGTTTACCGTGACTCGACCCAATAAACGATCCAAGGACATGGAGTCAGGTCTCTTTTCACAGGTACCACTTGTTTTGATGTAGGGTTCGATTGTTTCTTTACGTCTGCGGTTACTTTTACATGTTATGTTACAATTTTTCGATTTAAAATTAAAAACAGTTTTTTCTTAATGTTTTTACCAAACATCGTATAAAATTTGCAGACGCAGCTAAATTTGTTGATATTTCACATTTGTGTTTATAATTTCCACATCTGTTTTATTGATGCGGCAAACTTTTACCATGTATTGTTGTTGTTGGGCTCAAGGGTTCTTTATCATTGGTTTTGCAGTATAGTCTTCCTTCAGACACTTCAATGAACTACATGGATAACTACATGCAGCTTCCAGAAGACTCTGTGCCCTGCAAAATCCGGGCCAAACGCGGCTGCGCCACCCATCCGAGAAGCATCGCCGAGCGGGTCAGTTCAATGAACTCTTTCCTCTTATTCCAATGTTAGCTATGGAAATGATAATTTATCTCTAATCTATCTCAAAATTTAGTATAGTAAATAACTACTGAATAAATATGTTTTGCCCTCCTATTTTACAATCTGTTTTTATATACTTATGATATATATAGGAGAGGAGAACGAGAATTAGCGGGAAACTAAAGAAGCTACAAGATCTTGTACCCAACATGGATAAGGTTATTTTGATCAGATCAAATTTAGTTTTAGTAACATTATTAAACAAAAGTGTGTATTTACTTAGACAATATTACTTTTTAATGATATGTTATTAGCAAACAAGCTATTCAGACATGCTGGATTTAGCTGTACAACACATCAAAGGCCTTCAACACCAGCTTCAGGTTCCCTACAAAGCTATTAATCATCTTGTCTTTCTATTTACACCATCTGAATCCATTTCTAGATTTCTCTCTAATATTTCATTAATATATCTACACACATTTTCATCTACAACACACAGAATTTAAAAAAAGAACAAGAGAATTGCACGTGTGGATGCAGTGAGAGACCAAGCTAGCTGCAACCCTGACGGTAGGGATCTTCCTAATCTTATTTTTGTTATTCGTATTTTATTAGAAGCCATTTGAAAATGTAAGGGAAATAGAGAAGATGTAAATAAATAGATTATCAAATGCCTAATTCTCTTACAAGCTTCTTAATTTTTTGTTGTCATTATAATATACTAGAACATATTATCACAGTTGTCCATTATGTTTTTTTTCCAAGTGTTATTTATCTCCTGAATATTGTTTATTTTGGAAGGAATTTGTTATGAATTTTGAAACTGTAGTTTGAGTTATGACGTTTGAGCAAAGCAATATTTTGGTATTTTATTTCTCTCTTCCTTTTTCTTTATTTTTACTTTTTCATAAAGTAATACATGGAATAACAGAAGAGCGAAAGCTTGATACCAAATTTGTTATCGAAAACAAAATTTAAACAAATTAAAGTATTTTCATTTGCTAGCTATTACTAATATCAAGACAATTTTGGAATGAATTTTAGTATAATTAGTAAGAACGGTGATTAATACATACGTTGTGAACTAAATTATCAAAAATTAGTGACTGATATTATTTTTTGCGAATGAGGCGCCACAAGATTAACACGTTTGAAATGGTATTATAAGTTGTCTTGAATTTTACAATATATAAAAATAAGTCAAAATACAAATTATAGCTACGTTTTTATTTGTTATATTGCCTAAACAGGAATACTCATTTTCGTCGAATATGTTGGGATCAGCCTTCCTATTAACCTTACTAGTTACTAGCGTGTATGCACGTTACAAAACTAAGACTCAACCCTATTTAGATATATTTTTCCTTAATTATGCATATATAATTTAGCGTACTTTTGTTTGTAAATTACGTTAAACTAATGATTCTAAACATAACCTCGTCAAGGGCAAAACCGAAAGTAAAGATAAACATCGCACTCCTACGTTATCAATTTCTACTAAGAAGTCTTGCAACGTAGTGGAGTTTAAAATAAAGCCAAAAAATACAAATAATGGGAAAATCGTAATATTTTTCTTGTGGTTATTGGGAAAGAAAATGAGAAAATAAGAGTAAGTTGTATCACTAACATCTAACTGTCTTAACTTAATGACATTTGCAACAAAAGCCTAAGAAAACAATGTTGTTATTTTATCAATAATATGCAATACTATAGAAATTTGAATTTGAGTAGTGAATGATCGTACTAACACAAACTACTAGTCGCCTCCACTAAAACTGATACATTTTGTATTACCAGCCGTAATCGTTATAACAAAATTAAGATTAATAAATAAATTCCCTAATGAAAACTGATATTCGGACAAAAAGAAAAAGGGAAAGAAATTAAAAGACTTTGAAGAGAGCACTTAATGCGCAGTATGTCCTCTTGCCAGCTTGTTGCACCCTCCTCCGTCTCCTCACCTTCCCCTCTCTCTCTCTCTTTCTCTCTCTACAAACCAGAAGAGAAGAAGAAGAAGAAGAAGTCGAAGGAGCAAGAAAACGATGTCTTCGGACGACGAAGGAAGAGAGGAATATCTGTTCAAGATAGTTGTCATCGGCGATTCAGCCGTCGGTAAATCGAACCTTCTCTCTCGGTACGCTCGTAACGAGTTCAGCGCTCATTCAAAGGCGACGATCGGTGTCGAGTTTCAGACACAGAGTATGGAGATTGAAGGTAAAGAGGTTAAAGCTCAGATTTGGGACACTGCTGGTCAGGAACGGTTCCGTGCCGTTACCTCCGCTTATTACCGTGGCGCAGTCGGTGCGCTCGTCGTTTACGACATTAGTCGCCGCACCACCTTCGAGAGCGTCGGTCGTTGGCTCGATGAGCTTAAGAGTAAGTCTTGGTTCTGTTTCTGAATTTGATTGTAGATTTGATTTGTAGAAATCATGAATCTGGATGATTGAATTAGGTCATTGGTGTTGACTAGAATCGGGAATTTGAAATTGATTTTGGTGGAATTCTGAGAATTTTCTTGTTCTGACTTGGTAGAATGATGGTGAAATGCTAATTAATCACGATTATTAGTCCTGTTACATCTCTAGGACTTTGTGACTTGAACACTAATTTTGAGGCTCATATATTCCCACTTTCCCAGTCTCAGGATTCTTGTTCTATATTTGTAGCGGTTGCGGTATAGATAGATTCTGGCACTAGATTGTTCTTGAACCGCTTGAGAAAGAGTCGCCATTTCATAAGTTATTAGACCATTGGCCTATGAAATGATGTTTAGTGTTTTCCTTTACTTCCTCTTGATTCTCTCTATCCGCCTGTACGATTCGAAAGAAGAGATGAGAGTAATTGACTGTCCTTTTCAATTTGTTCAACTTCTAAATGGCCTAATTCGTATGATTATTGATTCATTCGATCATCGATTGATATACCAAACCTATATGTGGATTCTTTAGACTTCATTTTACACATGTTCAATATTTTTCCTTTTACATAAAAGCATCGCTCATTGTAAGATCTAATACTGATTCATTTGCTCTTTTCTTGTTTTTGTCCAGTCCATTCGGATACAACGGTGGCGAGAATGCTGGTGGGAAACAAGTGTGATCTAGAAAACATAAGAGCAGTGAGCGTGGAAGAAGGCAAGGCCCTAGCAGAAGCGGAAGGACTCTTCTTTGTGGAAACATCGGCTCTGGATTCCACAAACGTTAGAACAGCTTTCGAAAAAGTCATACTTGATATCTACAACAACGTGAGCCGTAAGCAACTAAACTCAGACACATATAAAGATGAACTCACCGTGAATCGGGTAAGTCTCGTTAAGGACGATAACAACACTGCCTCTAAACAAACCTCCGGTTTCTCTTGCTGTTCCACTTGATAATATCCCAAAAAATATATATATATATCTTTTTATTTCCTTTTCTTTCTCATTGTAACTTTACATAAAAATTTCTATTGTTTTTTTTTTCCTTTTCTGATAGAAAAAAGGGTCAAAATCCATGAATTGTAATTTATAATTTTGGCAGATATTTATCTATTCACTCTATACTTCATCTGTCTTTTCTTTTCGTTGTATTCTCTATTTTAAAGCATGGAAACTAAATTTGATTGGTTTTTGTGAGTTTTTTTCTTTTCATTACACATTTGGAAATTGGTGTAAAGCGAGGGAAACAAAAATCCAAATAGGAAAAAAAAAATCTATTAAAAAGGTTGAAATAAAAAAAAAGAAGGCTTTTCACAGAGTTTTGTAAGAAGGAAGATGAACGGAGAATAATTCATTTCCCTCTTCTCGCTCTTTTTGTTCCTTTCAATTTTTTTCATCTCTCTTTCCCTCTGTTACGGTGGCGATGTCATTACCTCCGTTTAACTGCCGCATTCTCGCGGCGGCGTTGGCTCTCTATCTCATCGGTCTGTTCTGCGTTGGTGCCGGCGGCGATGCCACCGCTCCCAAAATCCCTGGCTGCTCCAATGAATTTCAAATGGTAACTTTCATTATTCGAATTTCAAATGGTTCCATGGAGAAATTTGGTTTAATGTTGTTCTTCAATTACCCAGAATCGTTAACCAGTTTTGCGTTTTGTCGAACGCAAAATCCTCTCTGTAATGCAATCAAATTCCACAAACGCAGTTTTTGTTATTAGCGTCTACTGTTTTCTATTTGATGTTAATTTTAGGTTTAATCGATCTTTGGGTTGATGGTGATTGAGAATCATGATGCAATCAGTTTACTATTGATTTAGATTACTTGATGCAGCTACTGATTTATTAAAATCGAATATTGAAATATTGACCAGGTCAAGGTTGAGAATTGGATTGACGGAAAAAACGGTGAAGCTTTTACTGGCATGACTGCTCAGTTTGGTGCAATGCTTCCTTCTGCTAAAGACAAAGCTGTTAAACTGCCTCTTGTTCTTACCACTCCTTTGAACAGTTGCTCCAATTTAACCTCAAAGGTTTTTTCTTTCCTCTTTCTGAGAATATGGACTTTGCTTTTCCAAAACCAAAACCTCTGTTTTATAATGATGTTTGTTCTCTGCAGCTATCTGGTTCTATTGCGTTATCTGTACGTGGCGAATGTACTTTCACTGCTAAGGCTCAAGTTGCACAGTCAGGAGGAGCTGCAGCTTTGGTGTTAATAAACGACAAAGAAGGTTGAGATTTTAAATAAGTTTGTTATTTCTTGCTTTGCGCGGTCTTTTGTTTCCGATGAGCCTTTAACATCTGGTTCTCTTATCTTTGCCTTTTTAGAGCTGGATGAGATGGTTTGTAATGAGAAAGATACCTCCTTAAGTGTTTCTATACCTGTTTTGATGATTAAAACGTCAGCTGGAGATGCCTTGAAGAAATCCATTATGCAAAATCAAAAAGGTAAGGTCTAAGCCTTCTCTATCTTGCGACGCTATTATGGATCCTTATATCTTCTAGTACTTACCCACTCAAACTGTAATCATTAAGTAGACAGATCTTTAATAAAATTTAGATGATTGACAGAGATTAGATTGGGAGGGCTGAAACTGACTCTGGTCTTTATTACACAATATCTATCCCTAAAGTTTTTCTGAATCAAAATTGAAATTCTGTAATGCAAATATTGTAATCCTCAAGTCTCACCTTTTTCAGGATAGTCTATCTATTTTTTAACCGTTCTTTTGATGGCTATTTCGTTGTCTCTATGATTTTTTTTTTTTTTATGCAGTGGAGATTTTATTGTATGCTCCAAAAAGCCCAGTAGTGGATTATGCAGTGGCATTCCTCTGGCTAATGTCTGTTGGAACAGTGTTCATTGCTGCTGTTTGGTCACATATCACCAGTCCTAAGAAGAACGAAGACCAGTACGATGAATTATCACCAAAGGTTTACCACACTGCATTTACTGAAACTAAACTTCCTTTTCATATTTGAGTCTAGATGAAATCATGAAAATATGTTTTGCTAAAAGAAGTAACAACAAGATATGTATATACAATCTTATTAGCTTGTCCTGCCTCTTATATCAAGGAAATTATTGAAACATGTCTTTGTTATACTCTAATTCTTGTTCTTTTCCTAACATCTTAATTTTCTGGCAGAAATCTTCAAATGATGCTTCCAAAGCTGACGCGGAAGACGAAACTCTTGATATCAGTGCTAAGGGTGCTGTTATCTTTGTCATATCAGCGTCCACATTCCTCATTTTGCTCTTCTTCTTCATGTCATCGTGGTTTATCTTGATTCTGACCATATTTTTCTGCATTGGTGGTGTGCAGGTAATGTTGGCTAATTTTGAGCATACCTTTAGTTTCATGGCTCAATAGGTAGAATTATGATCAATGTCGGTAACAGCTTGATAGTAAAAATTTCTTTAGCATTACAAAACATGATGAGTTCTTCTTGTGAAATGAAACAGAGACTAGCTGAAGCATTGTTATGTCAAATTATAACGTCCTAAAATTATTAATAAATTTTCTATCTCAGGGAATGCATAATATCATCACTACCCTTATAACAAGGTATTCTCAGAGCTCCAGCCACTAAAAAGCATCATGTATTGCTTTCTCTTATTCATTGGTTTACATCTCTGCAGGAGATGCAATAAATGTAGCCGGAAGAATGTGAAAGTCCCTCTGTTTGGCGATGCCTCGATTCTCTCACTCGTGGTTCTGTTATTCTGCTTTGTGGTTGCTGTCTTATGGTTTCTGAAGCGCAAAGCTTCGTATGCATGGGCCGGCCAAGATATTTTTGTAAGTTCTCTTTAGCCTGGCAATTTTATAGTTGTCTAAAGCCAAACTATTTCTATGTGTTTTGGTTTTTCTTTTTAAAATTTTCGCTGTATATCTATACAAACCCGTTGGCTTGACGTACTCAGCATTTACTTCCACCTGTTGTTCAAATCCAAGTCAAGGTTCTTCCGTTTTCATTTAGACATTTATCAGTAAACTGCAAATACGTTGCAGTTGGTTTATTGGCATTCCTCTTCATTATTTTTCTAATTTGATGTTAGCATGCTTCTGGTTAAGTATTGTCCTTAGTTGGCTTTCCAATTTTGACTTGTCGCGTGACAGGGTATTTGCTTGATGATAAACGTCTTGCAAGTGGCTCGGCTACCTAATATCAGGGTAAGTTTTCTGTATGCATTTTTCAGCTGTATTTCTTTTGTGATCCCTTCTGTATGTTCTAATGGTGTCTCACACTTTAGGTTGCTTCCATTCTTCTCTGTTGTGCATTTGTCTATGACATCTTTTGGGTATTTATATCACCACTAATCTTCAAGCAAAGTGTAATGATAGCGGTGAGTTTTCGATATCTTCCTTCATTTAACAATATAATCTATAGATTCAAACACCTAAAGATTGAGCTTGAAACATCTTAACCTTAATCTAAACGTACAAGTTGGATACTTGCAGTCATATATTCTCCTTTTTGTGTGTAATCTATGGCATAGGTTGCTCGTGGGAGCAAAGACACTGGAGAATCTATTCCCATGCTTTTGAGAATTCCACGGATTTCTGATCCATGGGGTGGTTACAACATGATCGGCTTTGGAGACATTCTTTTCCCAGGCTTGCTCATATGCTTTATTTTCAGGTAACCCATCTCATACATGGACTTATAATCACTATCGGCACCAACTGTATGCATATAAACGCCGTCTCAATTTATTTCTATTTGCTTCTCAGATATGACAAGGAAAATAACAAGGGATGCTCGAAAGCATATTTCCCGTGGTTGATGTTTGGCTACGGACTTGGCCTTTTCTTAACATACTTGGGATTGTATGTTATGAACGGTCACGGTCAACCTGCGTTGCTCTACCTCGTCCCTTGCACACTCGGTATCTCGTGAAATTTCGATAGAGAGACACTAGTCATATAATCCGCTATGCGTTTCATTTACGTTTCTCATTGTTTCCAACCTAACCAAATGCTAACTTGTTCTGCGGTTTCGAAAAACACTTCAATTTGCAGGAATTACGGTCATACTCGGGTTGGTGAGGAGAGAACTGAGAGACTTGTGGAACTACGGGACTCAACAGCCTTCAGCTTCAGATGTAAATCCTACTCCAGAAGCATAGATTGCTCTAACATAACTCAAACTCTGGAGACCAATGAAGAAGAAGAAAAAACATATACAAATAAACATGATTCTGACATTTTTTTTCTTTCACTCACAAATGTAAGAAATCTACACAAGGGATTGACCCTTTTCTGCATATGCATGTAGTTGAGCCCTCCACACACATATAAATGTAATGTATATGTGTATACATATTCACCAAACTTCTGTATTTTAATGAAAAAAAACAAATTGTATCTAAAAAATAGTCTTGAGATTAAAAATTTAATTATTCTTTTTTTTTTTTTTCTGAAAAGAATAATGGTTTGATTTTGATATTCATTCCAAATTAGTACAACAAACTAAATTTAACTTAACAAAGTATTCATAATTAAGAGTCTAACCCACTAATCACGTGTCTTGTTTCTAAAAGGAAAACTGTAGCTTTGTCTTTTTACACATACATACATACATACAGTTTGACATGTGTGTATCGATGTAGAGCTATTAAAAGTGAGAGAGAGAGAGAGAGGATCAGATCTGGAACAAAGAAGTATAACTTCCTTTAGTTAATTTTAGCCGGCGGGAAAACGGATAATTTTTGGGGGAAAAAGAAAAGCTCTCCTTCTTTCCCCTTAAACCCTAAATCCTAACAATTTCGATTTCAATTTCTTTGTATCACTCACTATTAGCACGAGCGAGAGAATCTTTACCCAACCCGAATGATTTCAATGGCGCGCGTCTCAAAACCCTTAGAGGAGGAGGAAGAAGAAGAAGAAGATACCCAAATCAAAATCGAACTCCACGACCACGTCGATGTTCCAATTCGCTACGCATCTCTCGAGCGCGTCTACTCTGTTTCATCTTCTTCCTCGTCGCTGTGTTGTGTTAGCGCCGTTGGTTCCCACAATGTGATGTCTAAGAAGGTTAGTAATACCCAGAAGCTTCCAATGAGCGATGATTTTGAAGACTACGGTTCTCTGGATGGTTTCGAGTTAGGGTCAATTCGGAGACCTGAGATTGTTCATGTCTATTGTCGCCGGAAGAGGCGGCGGCGAGAGTCTTTCGTGGCTAGGGACGAGGAAGTGGAGAGAAAAGATGGGATTGTGAAAATTGATGAGGAGGACAAAAAGCCGAAGAAAAGGAGAGTTGGTGGTAATGGTGAGCTGATGAAATTAGGTTTGGATTCGAGTAGTTTAAGCGTCTCTAGTACACCGCGTTTAAGGGGATGTAGAATCAACGCTGTTTGTAGCGGAAATACGCAGAATGGATCTTCCCAGAAGAAGAAGATACTCCCAGCTTCTGCTACGGCTAAGAAATGGGTCAGGTTAGGATTCACCTATCTTAGAGACAAGTTATTGGTTCATGTGTGCTCTGTTGTTTTGCCCTGATTTACGGTGTTCAGTGTTCTTACTTTAGATGTTTTATTGTATGATGGGTGACTTTTGGCCTGGCAGATTGAGCTTTGATGGTGTCGATCCTACAACTTTCATTGGGCTGCAATGCAAGGCAAGTGTTGAGCTATAAAGTTATGTGCTTTAGGTATTCCATTCCATGATTTATGAAAGGGACCTGCTAACACTTGATTGTTATCTAATCTCTAGGTTTTTTGGCCACTGGACGCTAATTGGTATCATGGTTCTATCATTGGATACAATGCAGAGAAAAAACATCACGTAGTAAGTTCTGTCTATTGTATCTGGCCCATGCCATAATTTTTTTGGATTTTTGGTTACTGTCGGAATGTCTAAATGCTTGTTCTTTTCACCACTGTTGAAAATATTGCACAGGTTAAATATGGAGATGGAGATGGCGAGAAGTTAAATCTTCATCGTGAAATGATCAAATTTTTCATTTCTCGTGAAGAGATGGAGCTGCTAAATCTGAAGTTTGGTACCAATGATTATAATGAGATGGTTGCATTGGCTGCTTCTTTTGAGGGGTGCCAAGATTTTGAGCCTAGAGACATCATATGGGCGAAACTAACTGGTTAATACTCTATCCTCAACTGATTTCTGTTTTCTTGTACATGCATTTGATTAACTTTGTGTAGGAAAGATTTAGGCATATATATAACCCTCTTTATGGTATAAGAACATTTGATGCTGTAAGGAAGCATAAACCTTACCAGGGTGTTCGAATTTCTGGGTGATTAGTTAGTATGTATTG
This sequence comes from Arabis hirsuta, assembly GCA_964056655.1. Lineage (NCBI taxonomy): Eukaryota > Viridiplantae > Streptophyta > Magnoliopsida > Brassicales > Brassicaceae > Arabis > Arabis hirsuta. The sequence goes on from OZ053305.1 coordinate 2,529,975, forward strand.
CCTAGCTTTCAAAAATTCTGGTTTCCAAAAAAACTTCTGAAGAAAAGCAAATATGCCAACTGAGAACCATACTGCTATGGTTGTTAACTTTTCCGGACAGGTCATGCTATGTGGCCAGCAATTGTTGTGGATGAATCTGTAGTAAAGCGCAAAGGTCTAAACAACAAGGCATCTGGAGGAAATTCTATCCTTGTACAGTTTTTCGGCACTCATGATTTTGCTAGGTTAGCAAATCTTCTTAAAATCTTTAGAGATCTTGCAATACTACCAAATTGTTGAAATGAATGATACACATCATAATTATCAAGTGGAAATTTACATTTTATCCTTTGGTTTTATAGAATACAAGTCAAGCAAGCGATCTCGTTTCTTCAAGGGCTTCTCTCACAGTCTCCTTTGAAGTGCAAGCAACCTCGGTTTGAACAGGCCATGGAGGAAGCAAAAATGCAAGTTCTCTTGCTTTACTGGCATTCTTCTATTTAACTTTCCAATTTCGTGAAGTTGTTAACAAATAGACCATTTCCCTATGTTTATCCGAACATGAACATGACGCCTGCTAAATTGTGTAATTGACCTTACTCAGGTACCTAAAAGAGTTTAAGCTTCCTAGAAGGATGGATCAACTTCAAAAAGTTGCTGATTCTGATTGTTCGGAAAGGACTAATAGTGGAGAAGAGGACAGCTCAAACTCTGGTGAGGATTACTCAAAAGATGGAGAAGTCTGGTTGCGACCAGTAGAACTTGGAGACTGTTTGCATACAATAGGAGATCTGCAAATAATAAATCTTGGTAATGTATGAAGTTTATAAGTATGTTGTATCATCTTTGGCTGGAATGGACTGCTCATTATGCATATGCGTATGTCAATGGTCTTCCAGGAAGGATCGTGACAGATTCTGAATTTTTCAAGGATAGTCATCATACTTGGCCTGAAGGGTATACAGCTATGAGAAAGTTCATATCACTAAAAGGTCAAACATTTTCCAGTTTTCGTACTTTTTTATATTAATCAGGCATTTTTTGTCTTTGGTTGGTTGTACTTAGTTCATCTATATGTGCGATTTTATTGCTTTGACTTTAAGCAGATCCTGGTGCATCTGCCATGTACAAGATGGAAGTGCTAAGGGATGCCGAGTCAAAGACGCGCCCTGTTTTCAGAGTAACGACTAACAGTGGTGAGCAGGTTCGTTTTCTACTTGGAAGGTTTGTGTGCATAGAACTTTGTTATAACCATGTGTTACATTGATAGTTGATATTTGGACAGTTTAAAGGGGACACTCCATCTGCCTGCTGGAGTAAAATATATAATAGGATAAAAAAGATACAGAGTGCTTCTGATGGTCCTGATGTTTTGGGTGAAGGACTACATGAATCTGGTACAGATATGTTTGGCTTCTCCAACCCAGAAGTTGTTAAACTTGTACAGGTATTTCTTCATGAATCTTAATTATATGTAGTTGTTTTAAATTAGTCGCTTTTTACTCCATTCACTTGACACTCAGAAGTTTTCGCTAGATTTTCCGTTGTACACATTTTGGGGACCCTGAAAATACCGTGGTGCTCTGCCTTCTGTTTTGCTGTTAAAACGCATCATTAGGCATCTTTTACGTTTAGTGTGTTTTAGATTTGCAGTTATATGCATTAAATCTTTTCTGCGCTCTTTACTCTCAAGTTTCTTAGTTAAATATTGATTCTTTCCCACTCGATGCCGTATGATAAGCTTTGACTTAACTGGCAGGGGCTATTACAATCCAGACCAACTTCCAAAACTTCTCAGCGCAAATATAGTTCGGGAAAGTATCAAGATCATCCTACTGGTTACCGACCTGTACGGGTTGACTGGAAAGATCTTGATAAGTGCAATGTCTGCCACATGGATGAGGTTAAACGATGCTACTTCTTCGATGGAACGTTTAGTATGTTCATCTAATCTTGTACGCTTAATAAGTTAGTTCTGACTTAGATTTTCCTGTCTGCAGGAATATGAGAACAATCTGTTTCTGCAATGTGATAAATGTAGAATGATGGTATTGCTCTTTCTCTGAGTTGCTTGTTATTATACATCCTTTTAGATCTATACTTCATAGTAGCTGGCATCCTTTCTTTTTCTGGATGATGCTCAGTTCAAATATTTTTTCCTGGACTAGGTCCATACTGGATGCTATGGGCAGCTGGAACCTCGTGATGGCGTTCTGTGGTTGTGTAACTTGTGTCGTCCTGGCGCTCTTGATATTCCTCCACGATGTTGTCTTTGTCCTGTAGTTGGTAATTTGACCAAACTCTTTCGGTGTGGAGTCTTTATACTTTCATTATCATTAGTGACCAAACAACAAAAAAATCTTTCAGGTGGCGCTATGAAGCCGACAACTGATGGGCGCTGGGCTCATCTGGCTTGTGCCATATGGATCCCAGGTTCAATCTTGACCATTTGTTATGTTATTCTGCATGTGTCTACTTTCTACTATGGATTTAGGAGGCTTTACTTTTATTGTCCAAGATGTGTGATGAACATTTTTGATATTATCCAGAAACATGCCTATTGGATGTCAAGAAGATGGAACCCATTGATGGGGTTAATAAAGTCAATAAGGTTTGAGCTTTTCATTTTCAGTTTCCTTTAAATCTGTTGTCTCAAATAGAGTCAATGGCTTTTGCAGCATAGGCCCATTTCTACTAGCAACATGATGTCTTCTTTTCTTAACACTTCGAAACAGGATCGTTGGAAGTTATTGTGCAGCATCTGTGGGGTATCTTATGGAGCTTGTATCCAAGTAAGAATTCTTTTGATGACAAGAACAAACTGATTCACTGTGTACCCTTCACATGACAATATTTTCTAGCAGAAACTTCCCAGTGAGCTGCCTAGGAGCATAAATTTTCTGATCTTTCCTAAATTTGGGGTGTCTATTGCTTCCAATGCTTAGACTTCTACATGTATATCAGTAACTGAATAAAGTATTTACCTAGAAACAATGATCCACATTTTCAGTGTTCAAACAGTTCCTGTCGGGTGGCATATCATCCACTATGCGCACGAGCTGCTGGTCTCTGTGTTGAGGTACTTTCATATCCTACAGGGGATCATGTGATTCTGCATTCATTCATATACGTTTACTCAACCACCCAGAATTCATCAGAAGAGATGGTTCTAACTATGATAACGTTCTTGTACTGTTCTTATAGCTTGCGGATGAGAATAGGCTTTTTCTTTTATCAATGGAGGATGATGAAGCAGATCAGTGCATCCGCTTACTTTCATTTTGCAAGAAGCATCGACAAACAGCAAATGACCACCTAGAAACAGAGTACATGATCAAACCTGCTCATAATATTGCCGAGTATCTTCCACCTCCTAATCCATCTGGCTGTGCTTGTACTGGTATGCACTTGCACTGATAAATACCTGCTAGAAACAAAGTAGATTTACAGCACCTGTTTGGGAGGGAACTTTTTTGCTAGTTATTCTAGTAGCTCAGGTGTAGCAATTCTGTCTTTGGTTTATCTGTAATGATCTTTTACTTCATTCTCTTGGACTTTATATTTTATGCTCAGAGATCTAATTTTATAGATTTTCACATTTTGCTTGCATGTATTCATGTTCACATCTAAGGGGATACTGTATGGGTAAGTTTATTAGCTTTCTCTTGTAGTATTATTGATTTATATATCCTATGTTTCTGGTAGAGCCTTATAATTGTCTTGGAAGAAGAGGACGAAAGGAACCTGAAGCTCTTGCTGGTGCTTCTTCAAAACGATTATTTGTTGAGAATCAGCCGTACATTGTTGGTGGATACTCTCGACATGATTTTTCAACCTACGAACGCATTTATGGATCAAAGGTGTCACTGATAATTGCTCCCAGCAATATTCTATCTATGGTTGAGAAATATAGATACATGAAGGAAACATACAGGAAGAGATTAGCATTCGGTAAGCATTCATTCAGCAACCGTAAAAGATGTTACTACTCGTTCAAATTTCTGCTATGTTGCCTCAGTTTTTTCATGTCTTTGAGGTGTTTTGAAAATCATACTAGTGGAATTTCTTGTAGGAAGATATAACTAGTCGGATTTTTGTTCTCATTGAATTCTTGGGATCCATGATGCATTTCTGTGATGGGTCTCTGAATATAGTGATCCTTTTTACTTATTATGAAATAGACGGAAACGTTTCCCATAAAGCCTAACATATCCCTCGAAACTAATATTCTCTGAACCTTTTATTTTTCCTTTAAAATGGTTCATTTTCTTTTACAGGAAAATCAGGAATTCATGGTTTTGGGATCTTTGCAAAGCTTCCGCACAGGGCAGGAGATATGGTTAGCATTCTTAACTTGAACCGTCTATTCTTGTATGTTAAAGCGTTCCGTCATGAGAATGTTGTGAATTGGGTGGGTGCAGGTGATTGAATACACTGGTGAACTTGTTAGGCCCCCAATAGCTGACAAGAGAGAACATCTTATATACAACTCAATGGTGGTGAGTATCTGACCTTGTACATATTATACTCAATAGAAGTTTCTATCAGCAATATTGGAACTAATTATCAGCACATTGATCAGTGGCTTTTCTCATCTAGAACAATATAACAATTTGGCTCCAGCACTAAACATTATTTTAGTCTTCCCTGAAGTTAAGTGTGTCGTTAGTATCTACACATCTTCCTAGCTTTTACTCGCTGATTTTTGGGCTCTATTGTTTTTTGGTTAGGAGTATTGAATTGTTAGATATCAATTTACAAATATTTTCTTTTATGATATAGGGTGCTGGGACCTACATGTTTAGAATTGATAATGAGCGGGTCATAGACGCAACAAGGACAGGAAGCATTGCCCATCTGATTAATCACTCATGTGAGGTATGGTCAAGTAGTGTTTGACAATGGTATTTGATTGGTTAGCGTCTGCAATATCATCACGTCACTTATGAATTTGCTTCTTTGCAGCCAAATTGCTATTCAAGAGTCATTAGTGTTAATGGTGAAGAGCACATCATCATATTTGCTAAGAGGGATGTCGCAAAGTGTGAGGAGCTGACCTATGATTATAGGTATTTTTTTTTGCCCTTTATTTCTCATGTGCCTATGAAACTCCATGATCATTATGCTGCTTTTTTTTACCGTGAAACTTGCAGGTTCCTTTCAATTGATGAGCGCCTATCATGTTACTGTGGCTTCCCAAGATGCCGGGGTGTTGTTAATGACACAGAAGCGGAAGAACAACAGGCAAATATTCATGCTTCTCGCTGTGAGTTAAAAGAGTGGACAGAGACTTGAGAGGTAAGCTATATCTTCTAATATGTTCAACTTTAAAAGAGTTTGTTCTTCGTAGCTTATGAAAGCTAGTTTTCAGGTTAGTAGATGTCTTTATCTCCATCGGAGATTATGAGTGCTTCTGTGCGTCTTTATCACTCTGGATGACGACGGTCTAATTTCATGGTGAGGCCAGTCATTTGTGTTGAACATATGGTTACACTAGTCACGAAGATACAATTATTTCAATGGGTGTTTTGTCTTGTTCACAAAATCCTTTTGGTTTCCATTGAATGTAAGTTCCTAACCATCTGTTCCAAATTGATTCAGATCTTCACACCTGCTGTTGCTACATGAGATCTCTCTGAGGACGTCACAACTTTGCAAATTCTCATGATTCTGGCTAACTTCCCACTCTATAGATGCCCATTAATCTCCCTGAACATATACTGTAACTCTCAATATTCTTGACTTGAGACCATTCAATTCTATCCCAAGAATTTTGTCACAATCCATTGTTTGTAAAGATACTAATTCAGGTTTATACATGATTGTTCCATTTGTATGCATAATGCTACAAAACAGCTGATATCAGTTTAAGTATCTTGTAAGCACTGTGATAAGAGATTCATTCAACAAGGGATTAAGTTTAGAAATAAGAGGTTCAGGGTTTTCTTCAGTCTGACACAACATGTGAATGAAAAAGTCTTTATCACTTCTTTAGTCCTTTGTATTGTTCACTTTATTTCCACCTTTTTTTGGTTCTCCTTGCATGTGACCATTATTGGTCGTATCCCTTGACCCATTCCCCTCACACAAACGCATGTGTATATGTTTGTGTGTTTCACTGTGTATGTGCATATATACTCGGGTTTGGAGTTTAATCCTTTTGTAGTTCTGGCTTGTGTCCAAAAAATGTCGAAAACTCTCAAGTTCCTTCTTTGGTCATCCTTTGCTCTCTTGCTTCTTCAAATAGGTTACTTCAAATATTCTATTCGTTACACATAGAATTATGTATATAGATACATGTGAATGGATGCATGTGTATATAGGTTTTGGAGAGAAATGTGGGAGCAAAAGCAGGGAACCAATGGTGAAGCAGACACAGGTGAAGTGGAGAGAAGGAAGAAAGTACAGAGTTGAGGTAATGAACAAATGTCCAATGTGTCCAATCATCAACCTTCGTCTGAAATGTCAAGGATTTCCTCAGTCCCTTGTGGACCCCACACTCCTCCGTGTACTCTCCTCTTCCGCCGGAAACTGCGTCGTCAACGACGGCTTGCCCTTGAGTCCAATGCAGACTCTCTCTTTCAACTACTCCAACTCGCACCAGTTTGCTCTGCGTCCTCTTTCTTGGTCTTTTCAGTGCGAGTAAATCAATAAAATAGTTAAGATCAATAAATATAGATCTCTCTCTGTTCATCAATCTGCTTGGTTTTTCTTTGGATCATCTTTTATATTCAGACCTTTTTTTTACCATTTGAGCAAAATGTTGAATATATATGTACAAGAGAGACTATTAAAGAGTCTTCTAAAGGAATAAAAGAGTTATGAGGAGAAGTAAAGAAAGTAAAAGCAAAGAGGTTTCTAAAGGAAATGCAGCAGAGATATAATGTGAGCCTACTAGATGAACTGTTCCTGTTCCTTCATCTTTTACTTTTATGCTCGATGAGCCTGCAAAGAGAGAGAAAGAACAAAAAGATGAATTGTTTCAGATTCAAAATCTTTCACAATCACTATGAGACATGAATCTTGATCTAACACTTACAGTTGTACTCAGTCCACCCGATGACCTGATTTTCTAGATCGTAGAGAACAAGCTTGTTTGAAAGGACCAAATCTGCAGAAGAGAATGTAAGACATTGTGGGCACTGGATTGAATCAAACATGGTCTTTTTCCAGCAACACAAGATCTAGAACTAGGTATTGCAGGATAACCCCTTTAAACAGTAGTGGAAAGAAGGATCAGAGGTGAATAAGGTTAAATGAGTATTCTTAAGGTACCTCCCAAAAGTGTCATGTTTCTCCTATCTCTGGATTGCATTCCGCTATTTTGCCAACCAATGCACCACATTCCTTCCTGTGAAATTTTGGTGTTGTTAGTACTGGATGATATGCAGGCAAGATTGAAAGAATCAACCATAAATACTTTAGATGCTTACATAAGGGAACAGATAGTCATGAGGATAAACCCTGAGGAAAACCGAGTTTTTGAAGTGGAAAGTGACATTTGGAAACCCCTCATCAACTCTGCAGCAAAGGTAACATGTGGTTTTATATGAAAACCATTGTAATGTACATTGACGTCGCACATGAGCAGTTGCTTACATGAAAAAGATATTCTCGGTAGATGCATTTGAGTCATAAGACTAACCTTCCAGAGTACTGAAAACATTTATAATCTTTATCAACTATGTGAACTTTCAGAGCAGGCTCCTGCGAGGTTATCTAACAAAAGAACCAGATTTATGAGAATAATCTCAGCAGGTAATAAATTCTTTTAGAATATGAAATTTTATTGCAGTGTACCATCTTCACCAGCGGTTCATAGATTATCTCTGGAAGATAGGCTAAGGTTGTACCACTGTCAATTATTACTCCTTTTCTATCTCCCGCTTGAAATAAATCAGCTGGAATGTCGAGAAACTCCTGACCAACTTGAACTGCTGTCATATTGACATTGTAATGTGGTCTACAATTAAAAACAAAAATAGTCTGTTAACAGAAAAGAACTAGAGAACGACTTCAGAAGAAGCTTTCCAAGTAACATAGACTAGTTTCAGTTCATCCCCCCTAACAGCAAACACAACCAATGTACTCGAACGAGCTTTCTATCTAGGCGAGCAAACGTATAAGATTCGTCTCAAGCAGGACTATAACAGGAATATCATGGTGGCTGCATCTAGCAGTATCTTATTAAGCTTTTTATCCAGTTTGAGAACGTAATTATTGCATTTGCAGCATATGATTGCAAAAACGCAAGAAAAGGTAAAACAATCTTGACATACTGATTGGGTACCAATGGTGTCATGTTTACTTTTGGTTGCACAACACGTCCAATAGCAAATATGCCTCCTCCATTTCTTCCATCTAAGCAATGAGCAAATATCTTTTTCACTCTCCCTGATGAGGCCAGCTGGGAAATCATTGAGGAATTAGCTTTTCCAAATCCAAGTATTCCGTCAAGTGCTTCTTCATTAGAAGCGTCAAGATCTCCTGACTGCCGAGCACCACACCTTCAAAACCATATAAAAACATTAAATGGAAGGGGCAATGAAGAATGACGGATTAGGCTTCCTTGCAAGAGGAATGATGATAAATTGTAATGGATAACTAGAATACTAGATACATATGAAAGAAAATAAATGAGCTGTGCTCAGTAAGATATCTAAGCAAGATAAGCAAACCAATCAATCATCATAATCAAAAGCATAAGATACTTCGGTAAGGCATATGGTTTATCTGTGATACTTCACTCGATGAGAATATCACTATACATGGTGGAGAACTAATTCACATGTTACTTTTAAAAAAAAGGAGTAGGTACCAGAATCTTAAGATTTGTTCTCTAACCAATCAAATTTTATCTGTTTGGCCTTTGTATGTGTTTTAAGCATTGTTGCCAACTAATCAATGCTACAGCCTTTCCCATATCTTTTCTTTTGTTCACTTGACAGACAAAATAAAACTCTGACCACAAGCAAGGTGAACTTCTGCTCTTTTCAGTGAGAACAGAAAGAAATTCTAACAAAGCTACAAATTATATGCTGCAGCACTTTGCTAGTATAATAAAGAGAATTCAATTTCATGTAAAGCGAGATCGTTAAAAGTAACGTACCCAAATATGACACTCCCATTAGCTGTTTTTGTCTTGAGATCCCCAGCTACACTGTCATACTGCACAATATCTTGTACAAAATAACCCGCAGTAGAGCTCCCATCTCCATATATCTCAAGATAAGGACATGACATATTAGCTTTGCACCCTGAGAGAGGACCACCACTTATCTGGTAGCAAAAATCTTCATCACAAGAAACTAACTTCCCGCTGTTCGATTCATTTATGTTGTAGAGTGTCAGCTCAATCTATATAGAAAAGGAAAAACCACACCTATTGAGTTTGAGCAACGAATGGCAAGCCAACTGACAAAATGTATACAAGAGACTTACACCAAGAGTGCTTCTTCTTGGACATTGTTTGCATTGGATGCAATTAACCCACATAATATCACTCCCTGTGTCGACTTGAACATAATAGCTCTTTGCAGGTGTTCCAATTTCAATTTTAGCATAATAAAGCCTGAACAGATGAAAACAAGACATGAAGGAGATGCATAAATGCCTAAATTCTCACTGCAACTCTCGAACAATCTAGGCTATGCATCAGTGAACAGACACTAAATCACCAGTAAGGGTTTCATGGAAGTCCTTGGTCAAACGAGTGAATCGGGTTTAAGAATCTGAAACTGAGAGAGAGAGAGAAACGAACCCGAGGATATCAGGGCGACCAGTTCCACCGAGAGGTAGATCGATTCCGGCGAGAATTGTGAGCTGACGCCGGTCATCGTGCTCCTTTAGGGCACTAAGGGAGCCTTGAAGCCTGGGATAACGATACTTAACATTGAAGACGCCGGGATTAGAAGAGACGGAGATAGCGAAAACGAGGGAGAGAAGAGAAGTGAGAAACGAAATCAAGGAGAATCTAGGCGAAGAGACGATTGATGAGGTCATCTTCCTTCCTTATCCCTCTCGCCTAATTAAATGGCGTCTCGGCGGAGGAGTTGAGAGTAACCACCGGACGGGCGACGGCGACGAGGGAAAGGAGAGAGGTTGAGAAATTTTCAGAGTTTGTTTGTTGATCAGTTCGACCAATACAGCCTTTTTACTATTTTATTTTTATTTTATACGTGGACTTTCTAAAAATCTTCATAAATTAAATTTTTGAGTGAGTGACTTTCTCTAAATCGAAATTTTGCCAGATTCGATTCCTTATTTAGTTATTTGTCTTAATCCATCTCAAATTTCGAATATTTTTCCTTAAATACGTGATTATGTATGGTACACTGTGAAAGTTCACAACACAAAAACTCGTGAACAATTTTATAACAAACGAACAGAAACATCATTGCAAACCTTACAATAATGTTTTTTTTGCTTTCTCTATATTACACACATTCTGCAAATACAAATAATTAAATAAGGTTTTACATACAGAAAAATATTAAATTTTGTTTGCATATAAGTTCTACAGGGACAAAAAGCCCTTGACAAAAACACACATTCTTTTTCACCACAAACAATTTCATTTATTTCCGTAACATTTCTCCTCTGAAGGGAGAACAATGGCGATACAGAGGCTTTACGAAGTGGCAGAGGAAGGTGCAGTGGAAGGATTGAAAGCTTTCTGCTCGGCGCAACTGAGCTCATCGCTTGGTCCGGCGTCTTCTCTTCCAATACCCATCAGGTCAAGGTAGTATAAGTAGTGTGAGATTATGTTGTTCATTGGATCAATGTCACCTTGACCACAAGTGAACTCTCCGTACAAGACGTTCATCGTGCTGCCAAAAGTCGGGCCACGTTTGGACAAAGTGTCGTTCTTCGATGGTTTCCAGTTTCCAACAAAAATGTCGTGAGCCGAGGGCTGAGATTTCTTGATTGGTGTCATCCATCTCCAGATTGCAGCTTGGAAGGCAAGTGTCGCGTTCTGCTCAACGTACTCGGGGTGGTTCAAGAGATCAGCCTTAAGAGCTTCTCCAGCTGCACCGTAGTTGAAGTTCCTTCATATAAACACAAGTAAAAACACCTTAGCATCGAATGATCCTTGAAACCGAGAAAAATAAAAAGAAGAGAAATGTATACCAGTAAATGGGTAAGGCACCACGTCCGTAGTATTCAGCTCCAGGGCTGCAAGGGTACTTGAATTTCCACGTGTCGTCACAGTAAGACTGGCTTGGGCTCATTTCCCTGTTATAGCATAGTCCCCAAGCTAATGGCCCTCCTGTTGCAACTCCGTAGCCACCTATATAAGACAACACAGTAACACTCATGCTAATGCAAAGCTTCTTACAATATAGAAACCACAAGAGCTATCTTCTTAAATTCACAGAACTAAAACCAAGGGAACTTACAGGATGTTTTGCTGCCGACATGACCGAGGAACGCAGCCATTTCTTTCTGTCCCATGAGCTTTCCTCCAGTGGTACCAAACCCGAGAGGCTCGAAGAGAGCAGCAGCGGTAATGAAGGACTGGTAGTCCCAGAAACCGACGGCATGAGCAACAGGAGTGTTTCTTTTGGAAAAGAGTTGCTCAAACTGATAAACCTGAAAGTAATCTGATACTGTCTGGTTACAGCAGAATTTAGACCACCAGCTACATTCCCATCCTTGTGTGCACACTTTCTCTCCCCTCACTTTCTTCACTTTAATCGTTTTGTCTTCCCCATTAGCAACCATGACCAGGCACGATACAGCCAGCAGAACCAGAATAAAGACCGAACCACTCCGGATGGTCACCATAGCTTACAAGAAACAAGTATCAGTTACAAGATCATAGAAAATAGTTAAAACGAGTTTCTTGTTCGAATTGTTTGCAAAAATAGAAACTTTCATTGTTCCTAACAAGCAAATATTACTCCTGAACAAGCAATAAACAAAAGAATCTCAACGTTCACCAGGAAGAACACTCGTTAATGGCAAAAGAACAACACACATTAAATTATAACCATATAGATCTACAATCAACAAGAAATTTGAGAACATGCTAAAACCAGAAACACCAAATCCAATTCTCGAATTCTACTTTGGAAAGATTGGAATCAGCAAAGGAAGAATCAAATCAGCAAACAAACCGAAAACATGAAATTCTTTAAGTAAAAACTAACAACACTTGACTAATAGCTGTAGATTGACCGGAATCAAACAAAATTGGAAAGGATGATGTATATTAGATTAGAATCAGGAGTGTTACAATTTGTGAAATACTTCAAAATGTAAATGTAGATCAGAGATTATGATATCACCAAATCAACAGCGAAACAAGATTCCCGAGTCAAATCAGCTAAATCGTTTACCGAAACTAGACTCTAAAGCTGAAAGCAAAAGCGTTTACCTACAAATGCTGATAATCAGCTTAGATCCAGACAGACCGACAAAACTAGTTTAGCTTCAACGGGAAACAACAAAAAAAAAACACTTTTTCTTTTGCTTCGTTGCCGAGAAAATAAGAGATTCTCGGGAAAGAGAGAGAGAGAGGAAGGTAGGAAAACGAATTAACAAAGGTGACGGATCAGCAGTCTCTATCAACCGTTAGATCTAAATGGTAATCAACGGTGGAGATCGCGTTTGGTGAGATGAATGTGTCGGTATGACAAAACAGCCTGGAACGTGTTTGTGGACGGTGGACCCTACTTTACTGAAGTGGAACCTCCACCGACAGCCGCAACAATTTTGGCCCAATGGGCTTTTAGTTAGGCCTTTTTTGTAAATTCCTTAAAACAACAATTTCAACTACATCGAGTGAATTTCCCCAAAGAAGGAAATTCTCCTCTCTCCTCTCTCCTCTCTCCTCTCTCCTTCTCTGAGTTACTTCTCTCTCACTATTGTGACAATGGCGTCTGCTTCGAAGCAAAACCCTTCTTCTTCTTCGAAACCTCCAAAGCATCCATCTCCCAACACTGCTTCAATTTCAATAAAATCCGGTGTATCGGAAGAATCCCAATTTCGAAGCCCTAATAATCCCACCACAAGCGTCTCGAATTCGCCGATTACGATGGCTGTGGAGGATCAGATCCTCGGGCGTTCCACTCACTTAACACGATCGGAGCTTCTCCGACGCCGATCTCATAACCTGAAGCAGCTCGCTAAATGCTATAGAGATCATTACTGGGCTCTAATGCAGGATCTAAATGCGCAACACAGAGAGTATTACTGGAAGCATGGTGTTAGTCCTTTCAGAGAAGAAAATCCTCAGCAAAACAAGAGACGTAAAGTTGGGATTGAAGGTGAGATTATAGATGAAATTGGCGTTGAAGGTAGTGGAGACAATGATAACAACAATGGTGGTAGTAATGGTGTTAATAACTGTGTGGCTTGTGGTAATGGTTGCAAATCCAAAGCAATGGCACTCACGAATTACTGTCAGCTTCATATTCTATCGGATAAAAAACAGAAGCTTTACACTTCTTGTACTTATGTCAATAAAAGGTTCGTTCTGATTTCGCTTTAGTTTTCAAGTTTTGATTCGCATACATTCTCATGCTAGTGTATGCTTGTTGGAATCAGACTATACATGTGATGGTTACTTAACAAGCTCTATTCTAACTCGGTATTGTTATATTTGTATATGCAGAACTCAGTCTAAAGCAATAACTTGTCCAAAACCAACACTTGCATCGACTGTTCCTGCTCTGTGTAATGTGCACTTTCAGAAAGCGCAAAAGGATGTTGCTCGGGCTTTGAAAGATGCTGGTCATAATGTTTCTTCAACAAGCAAGCTTCCCCCAAAACTCCATGACATAGTAGCTGCATTTGTGCATCATATTCAAGGGAAAAGAAAAGATCTACGGAGAGAGGGAAAACTAAAAAGCATAGTAAAAGAAGAAAATACAAGCTAAATCGAACAGTTGGAGTGCGGAGAAGTAATTTGTTTCCACAATTGTGCAAAGACGGAAGGTAAGATTACTGGCTTGCTATATCAGCACAAGTGAGAAAGACAGGTAGTCATCTATGCTTGGTAATAAGAAAAGTTTGATCTTAGCAAAGCAAGTCTGCTTTTAGAATGAGTAGCTTCTAAGAGGTGTCTCATGGTTTTCATTCTCTTTTGTTGTGTGATTTTTCGTATTGGTCTTAAGATGCGACTGCCTTTACTTGGTTGCTACTTACAAGGAGATTCAGCCAAGCTGGGAGCAACATTGACTCGAATGAGCCTTACAAATGTTGTTTGAAAATCTTTGGGCACTATCTAGTTCTATAATTAATCGATGTAAAATTCCTTACTGCTTTTGAATCTTGTGACAAACTAAAGATGATTTGATCCATATAGCAATTAACACTTAGCCTTGTCACAATGAGGCTGTGGCTTTTGGTTATTAACGGTAGCCTCTTCCGATTCATGGGAGCGATGCATCCTTGAAAAGGACTTGAACTCATAACATCAAAAACTTGCACAATATTCTTCAGTGTCATGAGTTGTTCAGAATTCACTGATTAAAAGGCTATGTAATTTTAAATCAACATTGGGCTCTACTTTTATATTGGAGACTGAAACAATGTTGTCACATATCATTCATCAGACGCAACTTTAGCTTATATTCACACGCACTCACAGGATCCAGAAAATGCATTATTCATCTAGGATCTGTATCGACTGTAACCAGCCATCCACTCTTTTGCCATTTTGGTTAGTTAATGAAGAACAAAGATGATGAAGACACATTATCTGAAATCCATCTATCTTCCTTCTTTTCCTCCCACTCGATTGTTCATTGTCATCAAAGGAGCATCACCAAATTAGGCAATTTAGCCACAAGATTGTAACTTCAACACGCAATCAGGGGAACTGGAATGAGTCAGAGGGTAGTTGTAATGTCATTATAGATCTAGTTACCAAGTTAAGATTAGTTACCTCAACAAGTAGAGGTCCTTAACCAGTTAGTGATAGCTCACATAAACATAAGTCTCTCACCACTGCACAAGGACAACAATCCAGCTTTCATATCTCACATGTAATAAGCTTAACACATTCATTCACGAAATGATATGGCAAAGAGGATAATCATATAAAACATCACACTAAGTTAACAGACACAGTTAGATCAGTTACCTCAGAAGGTCCATGACCAGTCAGGTGAGTGAAATGAATGCTCTTTTAAAAAAAACATAAGGTTCTCATCACTGCATAATGACAAGAATCCAGCTCTTAAGATGTCAGATGTTAAGCTCTAGATGCTGAGACCAACAAGGAAATAGAAAGAATTTGATGTTTTTATTCATTGATACCTTTATTTCCGTTCATAAATGCATAAGACTAGATACTACTACTACTACACATACATAGAATTAAGTCAGGAATCATTGTTAAATTTCAGACCTTCCCAATGCCTTTCCAAGAACTCCTCCTCAGCTAACAATGCCTGAGAAGATGTTGCTCATGTGATCTTCACTAGAATTCCTGACAAGGATTCATTCAGCTGCACAATTGGACAGTACAAGCAACTGCTTGTGCCCAGTATTTGAGCCTAGCTTTCACATCATCTGGATTATCACCTGAAACACACAAGAATAATGAAAACATTCAGATCATCATCAGATTGTAGCTCGATTCCTTATACTCTGACACTAAGCAACAAACCAAAATGAAATCAGAGATAGATCACCGAATCAATCAATGGACCGAACAATTCATGATTAGATACATTACCGGGGCTAGAGATCTTCCAGTTAGCAATCGGAGGAGACGGAGAATCGTCCACCGACGAACTTTCCGATGATCTGTTATTGTTCTGCTTGTCGTCTAGGAACTTCTGGCTCATTGAATAACATAACTCTAAAGCAGGTAAAGTATTGCAGAGCTCAGGGATCTCGTCGTAGCTGAAACCAAATCCTAGATCTAAACAACCTTTGAGATCTTCGAGATCGTCATCGGTTAAGCTCTTGGATCTCATCAGATCGTCTTGATTCTCCACCGTGGAAGCAGCCTCGACGTAACCTTCCACCAACACCTGGCTCTTCTTCTTCTCTAGCTTCTTCCAACTATCCTCGCCGGCGACAAATGATCTCCGGCTCGAGATCTCAGCCCAGGCTTCATGGATTCCAGCTTCATTGTCTTCCTCGTCGACGTATTGGGAAGAGTATTGCCATGAATCTGATGATTTGCAGCGAACACGCCCCATTATCACTCACTCTTTCTTTCTCGGCTTTTTTTTCATCCGAGTCTCACGAGGCGGTTTGGTTATTTATAGAAGCCGCGATTACTGGCATGGCATGATGATGATGATGATGATGGTGGTGATGGTGGTTATTGTCGTCTATTAGTGGGGCCCGAACGTAAAGATTTAGCCATGTTAGGGATTTTATTGGAATAAATCATGGGATTTTAATTGATTTGAAGATATTTTTAACTGATTTGGATTCAAAAAACAAAAATGTTATCACTAATTTCCAATATTTTAATATTTAATGTATATATTCAAATTGTACGATTCTAAAATACAAGATGTGAAATGTTTACAGAAATTGAAATTTTAAATATAAAAATAGATAGACAAATGTTATTTGGATCATATTCATATGGAAAATTTTAAAAGTCAAATCATATGGTTTTCAAATATTTTTTTAAGTATGTTAATATCAGTTAAACCATCGATTAAGTTATTTAAATTATTATCCAACTCTAACATTGAAAGCGCCATGTATGTAATATGCGATGATACTGTATGTGTATGATGCATATGACACTACTTGGTTTGTGACAGATATAATAATACAGTTGGTCTTGTTGATCGATACAAGTGGCGGATGAGGATTGGAGAGATCCTAAATTGGAAGATGAAAATGGGCCAACAAACCCACGAGGCATGTCTTGGTCACTCAATAATTTAGCCGGTAGACGTAAGTGCAGACCGGATATCCAAAAAAAATGCAGTATTTATGATTTAATCCGATTTATTTTGCTTCAAAAACTTTTGGATATTTGGGATGACGGATATCCGGATTTTTTCTGGATCTTCGCGGATATCTGTTTTAAACAAAAAAAAAAATGAAAACACAATAATATATTTTTTTTAAGTTTTAATATAAAATTTAAACTAATTAATTAATAAATATATAAAATGGATCTAATTTTATTCGATAAATTATTTAAAAAATGAAAATTGAAATATTAAAACAGTGAATATCTATCTATTTTTGTAATAAATATATTCGCTAAATATATTTAAAAGTAAAAAATATAAATATACGTTATAAATTTACCATATTATATGTATATATAAGTAATATATGGATCGGATCGGATATTCGGATTTTTAAGATTAGTATTTGTGATTTGCTTCAGTTTAGACAGATACTAAATTTGACTATTTGTTTGCTTTGATTCAAAATGAATATCCAAAATTTTCGGATTGGATAGAAACGAATATTGAATCGGATCAAAGTTATCAGATCATTTGGCCAGCCCTGGCTGGTAGGAAAAGATACAACAAAGTCGCATCATTGTTGTTGAACCCTCATAATTATTAACATTTCCCCCTTTTTCTTGCATTTATATATTTATGTATATATCACCGTTTTTTATATACCGGATCTGTTGAAAAACATTCTAAAAGAATTTATACTTATTAATTCTTCCAAAAAAATGTCATCAACTTAAAACACTAAATGATGTTTAAATTTTGATATATGATCAACGTCTATATTATACTGATAAGATGTTTTATTTAGTAAGAAAATTCAAAATTCTCGAATAACATTAACCTTAGAATTGAAACTAACTAGTGTGTCCAACTTTAATAAACAAACAAATACAAGATAATTAACAACTAGATTGATTTTTTTTCATGTTATCTGATGTTATTGATAAGGTAAACCGAAACTCAAATACATAAGTCTTACATCATAAGTCGGCGAACAATTACATAGTTCTCGAAAGCATAAGCTGACGAACTACGAAATATCCTCGGAAGCAACAACCCAAAAGAGGGAAACTTATAAACTACCGGTTATGAAAACACTAAACTAAACCGTTAGATAATATACAAGCGAAAAATGACTGAACTAAGAATTCTAAAGACGAGGAGACAAACTTTGCCGAGAACCAACGTGAAGACCGGATACAGAACACGAGTCGAAAAAATCCAAGTGGCCAATATAATAGAAAGAACCACAAACTCACCTCAAAGTATCTAAACCAAACACCGAAAAGATGGGAGATGCTAATTGCTTTGACATCCGCTTTTGATGGCAAAACCCCAAGCCTTAAGCTCCACACGAAAACAACACTCACAAAGTCGAAAGAACAAGACACAAGGCAGGTGAATCATGAAGCCGACAACAAGTGCAACTATGCCGCAATGCCAACAACTTCGAAGACTTGTAAAAGCGGCACTCGCCTTAACATGAAGACCAGAACAAATGACTAGAACCGAAGCTTCAACCAATAGAGAACCCTTTAGAGGACAGCCATAAACCACTTGATGCCAACTAACACTAAAGCCTAGAAGAAAATAACCAAAGATGCAACCTACAAAAACTGAAGAACAGAGCCAGCAAGGAGAGCGACCCAAGGCGAGAAAAGAAACTAGATCTAATCTTAAAAAAAACGGAAGCCGCGAGAAAAAGGAAAGAACCACCAGTCTAAATATGAAGAGTTAGCAGTCTAGTTGTTAATCAGATTGCAAATTAACAACTAGATTGATTAGAAACTAATAAAGAATATAATAGAAATATTGTACGAAATGAAATCTCACAATATGAAATTTGACGTCATATGATAAAAGCAACACAGCGAAAAAGAATAATTCAATAGTAACGATTTTACCACCATTGAGGTATTACGTATTAGTATTTGTGTTTATTTGAATTTGAAAAGAATTACTCACAATTATTAAGGTATTCGTAGTTCTTATACTAGTGTTTGGTATCCCCATTATTAGGGTATTGGGTTTGGGAATGACCATCATTATTGAATTTTGTAAAAGAAGTCACCATTATGAAGGTTTTATTTTCTTCTTCATCACTATATTAAAGGTAACGAATTTTTTCTTCTAAAAAGCGAATAATATACTAATTAATTTTGCAACACTTGCACTCGTGGTGCGAGCCACAGCGGAGACACTGGTAGGATCCACATGATCTAACGCTTTCGACTTTTTCCTTTTAGCCACCGAAACGTTACACACGTCACTTTTCACAAACAAATTAAAAACACATTAAGAAGACACAAATTAAATACTACTAAGATTATAAATTCGAAGTTTGTAATAATTATATGTAGGGAAGATATGAAGATCAAAGCATCATTTCTCTTCGATCGTCTAACTTTTTTTTTTTTTGAATTATTAAATCAATAACAAATGAATATTACTAAGAGTGTGGTGGACTAGTGGTTAACACTTGGAGTTGGTTCTATTATGTCGCTAATTTAATTTCCTTGGAAGGAGGATAGTCTCAAAGAGAGTAGACTAAATATTGATTCCAGATCCACAGAAATTAGAGTTTCGGTCCGAATTTTGAAGTTATTAAAAAAAATGAATATTGTTCCTTATTCATGTAACCATATCAGTAAATATATATGTCTGATATCGACATAACCAAGTGTACCTTCTTAGTCAACCCAAGTTTTACTTGAGTTGAGAACGAATCCAACGAACTTGTATGACAAATTCTTCAGATTTTGCATCTATATTCACACGGTGGCTTTGATCGGGTCATCTGAACACATCTAATATAAATCGTTATAGCAGATTACAACAAATTATAACAATTTTATCTAAACAAGTTATTATACACTTGTATCAAAATAAAAATGTAAATGAATGTATTTCTTCTTCAATACAAAAATTATCATTCTTAACGTGAAGAATCGAATCAACTCGATTCGAAACTCCGTAGACTACGCATATGCGAACGCTACAGAGTTGTGGTCTTTCACCCGATCGTAGCTCATATCCATCATCTAATTAAATTTTTGTTTTTTTAGATATTCAACAAAAGACACATTTTGTACAAAAGCATTTGATTGAATAAATTTAACATTCATTCAAAAAAATATCATTCTTAACTATTGACTTTGTTGTAGATTTATATTTCTTAATGCATATTATGGACTCGATTCAATTTGTATTTGCAGGTCGCATAGCGTTGATGTAATATGTCTGGCCTTGTTGTTGTTGTATGGCCCTCGTTTTTTTTAGATGTTGTTTCAAAATATGTTTTGTAATATTGTGTGTTTTAGACCCCTGTACTGGTTGCCTTCTAATTCAAATAGATGACAAAAAAAAATTGACTCAGTTCAATTTGACATTAATTCATTCAAAAAAAAAAATCATTCTTAACTATTGACTTTGTTGTAGATTTATATTTCTTAATGCATATAATGGACTCGGTTCAATTTGACATTGATCATGCTTAAGATTTTGGAGTTCACGTAGACTTATTTATTTTTATTATATTGACATAAAACCTTTAATTTTTAATATTGTCAAGAATGGTAAATAATCTAGTGTAGAGAGAGTTCTTCTTAGCATGAGTGTTGAGTGTTGGATTCCTAAGTACGAAGAAATTCACACATACTCGAGAATCATCAATTGTCCAGATCCGTCGAGCATTACATACCAATCCCATGAATCATATCAAATAGGTTTAAGAATATCATCAGCATCACTTTTAGTAGCCACGAGAACTGTATACTCTCTCAGCTTCATCGAGGCTATCATTGACGCAAACTGTGGAATCGAAGTGACAACTAAGAAAGTGGTAATGCATCAATTTCGTTTGATTTATGCTTAAAATAAGTTGTAGGTGGATTCTCGAATTTCAGTGGATCAGGAAGAGAAAAAAAGAACATGTATAAAAAACTTGAAATGTATACCAAAATAACATCATAACTTTTAAAAAAAAATTATAAATCAATGTACCTGGTTGATACACAATCTTACGTTCACAGCCGGTGGAGGAATAATCTAGAACTCTTTTCTCAAGTTGGATTTCTCAACGTGGAGGTAATCCAACTTGAGAAAGTGATTAGTTACTAGGTGCTTATAACCATTGAGATCTCCAAAACAAAGACCGTCGTAAATCGAATATTTAGGATCACGTCGTTTAAGGCTAATTTGATGTTGCGAGCAAGGCTGGCCAGATGATGATATCTTTCCGTAAACCGGTGGAATCAAGATCCCATATCATGGATATTTGATTTGGACCCGTAGCCTTTTTTGAATATCTGAATCGCCTTTTCCAGAAAGAGATTCGATTCGGTTTCACTAAATGTTTGGACAGGCTTTGCACCATCCTCTGAAGAGAAACAATCATTAGATCGCATAATA
This sequence comes from Arabis hirsuta, assembly GCA_964056655.1. NCBI lineage: Eukaryota > Viridiplantae > Streptophyta > Magnoliopsida > Brassicales > Brassicaceae > Arabis > Arabis hirsuta. Next base: position 2,551,265 of record OZ053305.1, read on the forward strand.
GCAAACCTGTTTTCAGAAAAGAAAAGAAGAAGGAGAAAGTATAATCGAACTTAATTATGTTTTTTGTGTTTTTCCCTTTTTCGACATTAACAAAAAGGAAATAGAAGACAAAGAGAAGTGAGTGGAAGCTCGATGATGCTTTGCATTTTTAATTAAATTATTCATTTCTTACAAATTCATTAATGTTTCAATAAATTAATAATGTTTGATTAATAAATTAATAATGTTGGGAGTGAAGTAAATTCACAAATTGTCTATGTTGATGATTACATGTTACAAGTCTCAAATGTATAAATAGTGTTCACATATTGTCTATGTATATGAATGATTTTCTAAATCTATAACATATTGCGAATCAAGTAGTATTATGAGAAGACAATTACATAGAGACGAACCAGAATAAACGACTTGTTCTTCTCTAATACCACATTTTAGAACCCAATGAAAGGAAGCTATTTCTCATTATTATCAAAAGAATACTTTAAGATTTTGTGTACAAGATAGAAAACCTTCATTAAACGTAAATACAAGACAAGATATTGAACCAAAGCTAAAGCAACTAAATCAACATTAAACCATGATCTATATATACTCTATTAAATACAAATGCGTGGTTTATACATTTATCAGACGTTTTACAGGATATGGTATGATAAATTTGGTATTCAACTTCTGAAAGTAGGGAATTCAAAATCTGATAATTTTAATTTTTATACTCTCTTTGTATCATATTACTTGATGTTTAAGGTTTTTACACACAAATTAAGAAATCATTTAATTTTTTTATTTTTCAATATAAAACATTTTATCATTAATTTCAAAAAAATTCAACCAATAAAAAACAATATGCAGAATTCAAACAGTCAAAATCTACAAAAACACAATTAATTTTACATTGAAAATTGAAAACATCATCTAATTTAAAACAAAAAAAATCTCCAAAACAACATCTATTATGATACGGAGGGAGTATTGTATATGCATATCATCTGAATCACATATAAAAATGTAATTTTACACCATAATATTTGATAAATTTACATTTGAATCAAATGTTTTTAACCCAAAAAAATCTAGGAAACAAAATTATTTAAAAATATAAAGAAAAAACAAATAAGATTATACACACATTGTAATATTAAAATATTAAAATAGTGGTGTTTAAATAATGGGTACCTACCACATAGTAATATTTCTAAAATAATATTTAAAAAATAACAAAAACATAAAAGTAAATAGCTAAATCAAAAATTTGTCGTTAAATTTAATAAAATTATAAAACAAGAGTCAATTCTAGTGTTAACAATTAGAGAGATAATACATCATATTTGATATTTCAATTGGAAACTTAAGGTACAAATATATTTTCTACTTGTTTGGGACATGCATCTAGTTTAAAATTGATATATCAAATAAAACAACAATGGTCCCTTCCGAGAATTTCTCAAGCCCTAAGAGAGAATCATACCAGTAAACCAAATGACCTTTCGCTGACTCTTGCTCGCCTTCAACCTTTATGTCTCTATCTTAAACCCACTTTACTCACAATAGACCGTAGCCGGTTGTTCAACATTCGGTTTTTAGGAAGAATTATAGCATGTTTGAACCGCCTTATTCTTCTTAGACACCAATAGCAATAGGTGAATCGGATTAAACCGGTATCCAGATGTGGATTGCAAAACAATTATGAACCAATGCGACGCTAAACTCGGTTTCTAACGAATATCCAACCAACAAATTAATGAGATAAATTGTAGCAATTTACATTTACTAGTTAATAGTTACAATTTACATTTACTAGTTACAAATGAGATAAACGACCTCTAAATCTCCAACCGGGTTAGAAAAGAGTCGTTACAATACGTAGAATAAATTATTGCGTATTACATTCTCTATGGAATGCTCTTTCTTAGAAGAAACGGAGAAAATACAATAATCCCAATTGCATGCGTGATTTAAACATTCTAAGACTTTTTTTTTTTTTTTTTAAAAAGCATTCTAAGACTTTTCCAACATCAAAATATCACGGTTAGGATTGATATCAGGATTTATCTTTAAAACGAATATGATTTATAATGATAAATGTAGAAGTTCTATGAAATTTACATGAATTGATTGATGATGTATGATGATAATTGATACAAATGTGATTATATTAATTTTAAAATTGTATGTAGTACTAGATAAAGGCTATTAAATAATATGAAAAAGAACAAAACAATCATTAAAAAAATAAAAGCGAGCACATTGACATAAATTATACTAGCATATATGAAATAAAGTATCTTATTAACCATATTATAATTTGTTTAAAATGTATCCAAATTGTTTTTGGTAAACTCTTTGTTTGATGAGAAGTAGTCAAGTGTAATTTTCCATTTGCGTGTTTAAAGAATAATATGGGAATTAAAAATGAGAATGTGAGAAATTGCAAACCCTTTTCGCATCTTTAATATATACAATTCCAACGAATTGGTCTTCTTCGATTGACTTATTTAAACAAGTGAAAAAACTCTTCAAACTTCACCTCTCTCATTTTGTTCTTCCATGGATGATTCTGTGGTCAGAAGAAGTCTGGACAAGCTCCATGTCAATCCAGATCAGTTCGACTCACCTGATCAAGAAGATGATCAGACCGAAACATCTAACCAACAACAGAGTTATGTAACTGTTCTGAAAGAAGAAGATATTTGGAGGAGTATGGAAAAAGATATTCAAATTGTTACAGATGTTTCTTCCCTCTCCAAAGCTGAAGCCACACTTGTGCTTTCTCACTTTCACTGGTAAGAAAAAGCTTTAATTGCGTCTAAAGATTTTGTATTTATTTGTCTACAAGAAACCCTTTTTTGATCTCTCTCTGTTTCTTTAATTCATATATACTTAGGGATGTTAGTAGATTTGAAAATGAATGGTTTGATGATGCTAAAAGTGTTAGCAAAAGCGTTGGAATATTGGAGAGGTCGCTTGATCCACATTCTAATGACGAAGAAGTAATTACTGATCTTCGAATCCAAATGTTTCCGTTTTCTCTCGTTTTTTGGTCTAATTCTATAAGTTTAACACAAAATCTCATCTTAATGTTGGTATAGTTCTTCTGTGGAGGCTGTAACGAAACCCGCCCATTCAAGAAGTCTGCATCGGTCTCTTGTGGTCATCGTCTATGCAATAACTGCTGGACAAGTATGTATAATTCGAATGTTTATTCTAATTCTTTGTCCGACTTTATTATATTCATGTATAATGTATTGACATGTAAATTTATAGGGCATATAAACAATATTTTCAATAAGACTTCAGAATGGAATGTGTGGCTGAAATGTCCTTACGTACCTTGTCAAGCTTCTGTTGGTCGAGATATGATTGAGAATTTTGCTTCTGAGGAAGAGAAGACTAATTACGATCGATATCTCCTTAAATCTTATGTTGAAGACAACAAAACGGTATAATTAGGCATAAAGAGAAATATTTAAAACCTAAGATAGATCTTAGAGATCACCATGAACATTTGTTTCTTAAAAAGGTTTAACTTAGCTTTTTCTTTTTTTGGCATTAGATGAAGTTGTGTCTTCGTGTTGCCTCGGGGCGTACTTGCGCAGTTGATCTTACTCCTGATGCTTATGGAAATTCCACTGTCTATTGTGTTTGTTTGCTTAAATTCTGCTGGAATGTGAGTTTTTTCTTGTTTTGTCTTCAATCCTGTTTCTATTACTGGTGTAATTGAATATTTAGCTTCAGTGTAGAAAGGACGTTCATAGTCCTGTGGACTGTAAAACAGCTGCAAAATGGTTAGCAATGACAATGTCTGGTTACCAAAACCCGAACAGGTAAAACAAAAAACCGAAGTTTCGGTTTTATCTATCTTCCCATTTCTATAAACCTTGAATCTTTCAAATGTCACAGTATTTTTTGGATTGTGATTTTAGGCCACTGGCCAATTCGGTGCCTTGTCCTAAGTGTAAGCAAAGAATCATAGAAAAAGAATACGTGATCGAAGAATTTTTTTCATTGAAGATGACATGCTTACCTTGTAACTACGATTTCTGTTGGTATGTCATCTCTGATTACTTAATTTCTTGTGATTATAATTACATTTAAGCTTTATTTTCATGAAATTTACTCTGCAGGATCTGTCGTGGTGACTGGACTGAACATTGGGAAGCAACTTGTAACAATGATGCTGTACCGGTACTTTATCTAATCTTGAAATTTTTAGTTTTATGGTTTGTGTATTAACCAATTTCTCTTTTTTTTTCTTTTATCTTTTCATATAATTTAATTTTTTCTAATGTGTTTTATAGTCCGAAGAGGTTGAACAGCAGTGGAAAATGGAAGAATTTTCTGTACAAAGATACAATGATTGTTATAAAAATTGGAATAGTAATGATTTGGTAATAATACATATGCATTTTACTACTTCTGAACTTCAAATCCATTATTCACTTATTGATTTGTTTAGTTGGTTTTTGGGTACATACAGTTGATGCAAAAAGCAAAAGCAAAGCTGCAGCAACTACGCACTGTTTATGTAAGAGACCTTTCTATGTTTGTCTTATTACTCTCTTGTGTTTGTTTCAGTCTCTGTAGATTAAAGTTGAATCTTTCTTGCAGATTCCGGAGCTAAGTAAAATACAGTTACCAACAAAACAACAGCTTGACTTCATCATAGAAGCTGGATTACAGATCATTGAATCTATAAGGATCCTAAAATGGACTTATGCTTATCAATATTACCTACCAGAGGATAAGCATAACCTCTTGAAGATATGGCAAGGTCTGTATAACTTCCTTACAGTACTCACTTTTTAAGATTAGTATATTAGAATTCCTTTTGTAATTGAGAGATTATTAAGCAAACATTCTTCTGTTGAACACAGACAATGTGAAGCTTTTTCTGAAGAAGCTCGATGATTATATAGAGACAGAACTGCCACGGTTTCTTGAAGCGCATGGAATATCAGAGAATTTCAATGACTTCCGCATCAAGTTAACTGAGCTAACTAGGTTTTACTCAATCTATGTACCTTGTATATTTAAGCAAGATCCAACAGTTACAACCTTAACTTGATTAACCTTTTTTTTGTTTTCCATAACAGCAAAACGCGAAAATACAACGAGACAGTGATAAGAGATCTTGAAGATGGCTTAGCTTAGCTAAGCTAATGATGTCTCTGCTTCAAGAATGTCGCCTAAGGGCATATAACAGTGATCAAGCTAGTGGTTCGGGTCTTAACCATGACGATTAACGCTAATTATTGATTTCAAGTTTATTTACACATTTATTTTTTTCCAACACACACACATTTTATTACCGACAAATTTATTTGGCAATTGCAGATTACAGTCTAGGCTGGAATCTGTTTTGTTACTTATATTTATTTATCAACCCGATACATCTTTTTAATGTTTGAATTTCACTATATATATTGGTGTGAGTTTATTTACATTTAATCACTTTACATTACTCCAAATTGTATTAGTGGATGACCTCATAAACGAAAACATCAATTTTTGTGTAAAAGAAAATTAGGAAAAAACATTTACATTTTTTTTTGTCACATTTTCTTAATAATTTAGTTGGGTACTTCACAATTTCATATTTATGAAACAATTTCATATTTATATAGACTTTATACATTGAAGTTATAATAAAATAGAAACTTTACAAATGATACCAAATGTGTGGTGGTGTAGTAATAATAGAAAAAAAATTAGTTCTTGGTTCTTGGGTTTAAACTCCCTTTAGTAGGAACAATTATTTTTTAAATTAAAATATCTAAAATTGCTTTCAGATATTAAAAAAATTATGAACAAAGGTTCGAAATAACATTCATAATTTTTTTGTTTTTCTACTAAAACCAACTCTCAAGCCGACGAAGCCGAAAGTTGTAGAAGTCCATATCTCATCTACTCGATTTCTGAATCGCGAGCCTGGCGTGGCGATTCAGAATCTTACCTTCAGTTTTTCTCCATCAATCAAACTATCCAATTCCATTCCCTTCCCTTCCCGTAAAGTTGTTTACTTTACCTTCCGATTCTCTCTCTCTCTCTCTCTCTCCCCCTATAAAGCAGGGACCTTTTTTGTTATTGAGACCTAAACCCTACTTTGTCACAGCGAGAAAGGGGAAGGTGAGGTTTCGTCTGATTCTTCTAGAAATCTCAAGCCGAGAGGAAAAGGAGAAGCTTTTTGATTTGGGGATTTCATTGATCATGGATTCAGAGGATGACATGCTCGATGTACACGAAATGGAATCGGTAGATGATGATTTCTACAGCGGCGGGACTGATGATTACAACGACAGCGATGAGGATGAACCAGATTACGGGTTCGTTGAAGAAGATGTTGATGATTCCACCATGATCGCATCGCATCGCTCTAAGGTGGGTTTTTGATTACGAGATTGACATTCTTCTTCGATTTCTTACTTTGCGCCGTTCTTGCTTGTTTGGATTCTATTGTCTTTAGAACTTGTTTATGTGTGTCTTGTTTTCGCAGCCGGCAAATGTTGGAAGATGATTTTAGTATAATGGTCTTTGTTGATTTACCCAATTTGATATTAGTAAGCAACTAATGGTTGGTAAAACTTGGAATTTGTTGCTGTTTTTGAGCTTACTTTTAGTCTTTAACAGTTAATTTTTACCAATTGTTTCGGCTATACTGGGGAATGCTGAGCTTTAAGAAAGGTTTTTTTGTTTGTCTTTTGCATTTTTCGTGCAATGCCTAGTCTTGTAAGTTATGGATAGGTAGATCAGAGACAAATTTAGGTTTTTAGATGGAATTTCATTGCTATTGATTGTTGTCTTAGTGTAGTAGCTTTGATGGAAATGTTGTGATTGGTAGACTCTTTATGTACTCTCTTTTGTCTATCCTGGTTCCAAGAAGTAGTTTCACATTGTGTTTATTGTTCCTTATTCCACTCCTTGGCTATAGCTGTTACCAAACTACAAACTTAACTACTTATTGGGCTTACTTTCTTATATCTAATTGTGGAGTTATGGCATGGCTGATAGTTTTCTATCTGTTTATTTCACATTTGCTCTTATTTTACTGTGACTTTGATGCATTTTTGTTCCAATGTTGCATGCTTCCAGATAAGTTATGCTGTTCTCAAGGAAGAAGATATTCGCAGGCATCAGAAGGAAGATATGGGACGAGTTTCCATGGTCCTCTCCATAAGCGAGGTTGAAGCGAGCATTTTGCTTCTTCACTATCACTGGTAAATTCCCTTGACATTTACCGTGTGATTTTGTTATTAATCTCGCTGTTTCCCATGTTTTCGGTTATATATATACATATCTGGGACGATTTTTTATCCTCAGATTGTTTCAAAACGACGTTTCTTTTCAATCAGATTGTTTATCTGCTACATTAAATAGACTCTATAGGTTCTTTGAAAACATATGTCGATGTCCATACATGTTGGCTTTCGTTAGTTTCCTAATGCTCTGAGAAATGTGTCATTTTAGGAGTGTTAGTAAAGTTCATGATGAATGGTTTGTGGATGAGGAGAGAGTTCGGAGAACTGTTGGCATATTGGAGGGACCTGTTGTTCCGACACCTGATGGTGGAGAAGTAATTCCTTTCTACTTTGAATTTTTCCCAATATCTCTCACTTGGTAATTCATTTTTCACTGACGCATTATTTGATGTTTAGCTTACTTGTGGAATATGCTTTGAATCGTTTCCTCCTGAGGATATAGTGTCGGTTTCTTGTGGTCATCCTTTCTGCCCTACATGCTGGACAGGTATGCTGTATTTTTTATTTTCCTTACATCTATAGCTTTTCAGAAACGGGGACGATTTGTAATTTCTCTTGGATTTGTCTGAGTTTATATTTAATTAGCATTTCGGTTATACAGTTTCAAAGAAATTTGCCTACGACTTCAATTGTTAAGCTTAGTTTCTTCCATGCCGCATGGAATTAAGTTCTGTATTCTATTTTTCTGCTATAATATATCTTTTCTGATACCTTTCCTTTTATATTGTACACTTATTTAGGCTATATCAGCACAACCATTAATGATGGCCCAGGATGCTTGATGCTAAAATGTCCCGAGCCTTCTTGTCCTGCTGCTGTTGGTCAAGATATGATAAAAAAATTGGCTTCTGAGGAAGACAAGAAGAAGTTTTATAGATATTTTCTTAGGTCTTATATTGAAGACAACAGAAAGGTAAGGTATCAGACTGCATAACTTAGCGTAAGGAGCAGAAACTGCTTGATGCTCTTGCATGTTATTTTACTTCGTCTATTAAATTTAACCTTTAAAAGTCATTCCTTATCTCGTGTCCTTCCTACGATGTTTTAATTGACAACATTTCCCCACAAGCTTTTACTTCTTTATGTTGTGAAGTGACTATATTTTTTCCAGCATATTACTTGTACTGACAGATAATCCTCTCCGTTCTCAGATTTACCTATTTTTTCCAATCTTGTATGGCTTGACAGCCAGTTTTTGTTTTTCCTGAATTAAATCTCAATGATCCAACCTTTCTTCAATGTCGTTGCTTTGAGCAGACTATAGTACTTTTTCCTTCAATGCTTGTCTAGTTTTAAAGTTGCTCCCATTTGTTTTTTTTCTGCTTCAGATGAAGTGGTGTCCTGCTCCAGGATGTGAGCATGCAATTGATTTTGCTGCCGGTTCTGGCAGTTATGATGTTTCCTGCTTGTGTTCGCATAGCTTTTGCTGGAATGTAAGTTCTTGGAGTTAAAGCCATCTAATTTTGCTTTTCTGTGACTATTTAATCATTTTGGTTTATCTGTGGAATTGTGATAATTCTGAAATTTCAGTGCACTGAAGAGGCTCACCGTCCTGTGAATTGTGACACAGTTGCACAATGGATACTTAAGAACAGCGCTGAATCTGAAAATATGAATTGGTATTATTCGTGTTCATGCTTCCTTTTCTTCTGGTCATTTCTATCGTATATCTTGCATAACTATGTTTACCACTGCAGCTATGTCATTTTTTTCTTGCATCCTCCATTTCTATTGTATTAGCTAATCAAATTTTGCCTCCTCATACGTAGGATACTTGCCAATTCAAAGCCTTGTCCGAGGTGTAAGCGGCCAATTGAAAAGAATCATGGGTGCATGCACATGACATGTACACCACCTTGTAAACATGAGTTTTGTTGGTAAGGCTTTATCCCCTTCTCTGAAGATGTCAAGTTTGGTTGTTAGCCTTTCTCTGCAATGTTGAATAGAAAGCCTGTTTCTCACTGATGTCTTAGGATTAAATCTTGTGTTGGAAGTGCAAGAAATTCTAATTTATGTCTTTATATGAATCTTTAGGCTTTGCCTTAATCCCTGGACAGATCACGGGGAAAGAACTGGTGGTTTTTATGCCTGTAACCGGTATGAGGCAGCCAAACAAGAAGGACTGGTAGACCTCTTGTACCTATTTGATCATTTGTAGTGGTATTTTCTGCAATCACTGATTGTTGGTAATATTGTTCTGTTGATATCATTTGATTTGTTTCTGTTCTAGTACGATGAGGCTGAAAGGAGGCGAGAGATGGCAAAAAATTCGCTAGAGAGATACACTCATTATTATGAACGCTGGGCAAGCAATCAAACGGTATGCACCATTTTTTATACTTATGCTGTAGAACACGTGAAAACTTGAAGTGTTATATATAGTTTAGTTTCTATGATAAGATAGAGAATCATGAGATATTTTGATTCTCCAGTTGTGAGCAAATCAGTGTTGCTGTTAAAAAGAAACCGGAGCAACATTATTAATCGCATTATTATGAGCTTGACAGGATTAAAAAAATTGTAGCATGTTGGAGCGAACTTTGATTGTCCATTTGCTTTTTCCCGTTTGTGAGCCTTGGCTTTTGTGAACATTGAAAATGTGAATCATGTGCAGGGTATGGTTAAGTAATCGCTTTACCATCATGTTTCTTCTAGTTTATAAGGGGAACCAACTAATGTATTTTGTTGGCTATTTACAGCTCATAACCAAGATAGTTTTATAGTTGCGTTTCTTACTTGGCTTCCATACTTACGAGACATTATTTTCTATTCCTATATATTTACTTTTTTGTGTGATTTGGCAGTCGAGGCAGAAAGCTATGGGGGATCTGCAGAAAATGCAATTGGAAAAGGTAAATTGTTAATCTTATTTTTAAATTTTACTTTCATGATGATCTTTTATCTTCAAAATGCTATTCCCTTTTGCGTTTATTTGCAAAACCAAATTGTATCCAGACTCTAAGTATGGACTGCATTGTTGCTTCGTTGATTTTGATCTGAATTTATGGTGCTTATACATGTGGGAAATTATATAGAATTTTGAACGGAAGAACGTTGTTGGCAGTTTCTCACTTACTGTTGTCAAAAAAAATTTCATTGTTCTGCTAGCTTGAGAAGCTTAGTGACATACAGTGCACACCAGAATCTCAGCTCAGGTTCATTACAGATGCGTGGCTTCAGGTTAGCAGCTAAAATATTTAAATAACTCTGAGGTTTATGTACAACATCTCTCTGAATGTTTCCTCATTTAATTTATACCTTTGCAGATCATTGAATGCAGACGGGTACTGAAATGGACATATGCATATGGGTACTATCTACCTGATCATGCTAAGAAACAATTTTTCGAGTATTTGCAAGGTTAGAATTCTCATCTGTAGATTTGGCTGGAACAGTTAGTTGTGTCAGTGCCCTTGAAGTTTGAAGTTTCTCTTGTTGATCTGATCAGGGGAGGCTGAGTCAGGTTTGGAGAGGCTCCACAAGTGCGTAGAGAAGGAACTGGAGGTGTTCCAAAATGCTGAAGGCCCTTCAGAAGATTTCAATCAATTCCGTACAAAATTAACTGGTTTGACCAGGTAAACATATTGTCTAATTTACATGTATACTGCCGTTTCGTACAGAACAAGAATAGGCTTCTCAGAGAGATCAAGATAGACTCTGTCGATTTTAATTTGAGTCTATCCAGTCATAAGTTTGTGCTATATTCAGATTGATGTTGCATCTATAATCAGATTCTGTCGTAGGTTTGGCTGAACTAGTTGAGTCTTTGAACAACCTATGATTGCTAACCCCAGTGGCTTCTATTGTGTATAAACAGCATAACGAAAACCTACTTTGAAAATCTGGTGAAAGCTCTAGAGAATGGTCTTACCGATGTGGATTCGCAAGCGGCTACCAGCAAATCAACAAACTCTAAATCTTCTAGCAAGACAAAAGGGGGTGGGAAAGTCAAAGGAAGCTCGAAAAATGGCGGATCCAGCCGAAACCCAGATGACAACTGAGATCTCTCTGGTTTCAGTTACATCCATCTCTGTCTCTCTCATTAAGAAGGTCTAAATTATTCGGAAGAAAAAGAATGACTTCTTAAGCGTTGAGCAAAATGGAGAAAGGTTTGGTTGGGTTTTACAATACTTTCCAGTAGCCTCCTCTGAGTTTGAAGGCTGTTTGGGCACAGGACTGCACGCACAAGTGAACTATCTCTCTCTATCTTAATGGGTTGATGATAGTTTGTAACTTATCCTAAAATATTGTATAGTTGAAATGAATATGCACATTGTTACTTTGGCTTTTGATTGCCTTGGTCTCTGCTAGTCCAATGTCTGCAAACCAAATTGGAGTTTTCTTGTCTGAAAAATTTCTCAATCTCAAGAGCAAATGGTACCTCATTTGTGTTAAGTCTCTTTCACAAACTATGATCTTTACATTAAATTGCTTGTGTTATTATAGAATCCAAAACACCTCAAGAAAGTCTAAAATCTATCAATTTTTTGTGGGTTGGGTTCGTATGGTCATTTACTTGGTCACAATCATTTTTCTTACGATAGATTTCATTATAGTTTTAATAACAGAAGATGAGAAATATAGTATGCTCAATGCACCTAAGACAAATGTCAACGAGAACGTTCTGTCTAATAAGCCACCTCTTTTAAATGATACAAACATAAAATTTTATTTGCTTTTGTATGAACGCGCGAAAATACAACAAATAAGATATTTGTTAAGAATTGAAAAAAAACAAAAAATCTTCTTAATCTAGAATTTGAAATTAGGACTGTCTGAATCAATCTCATAGAGTATTTGCACGTTCATTGTCTCATGAAAATGTAGAAGATTAGAAAGACTAATAAAATTTGTTGTTACCATAATTTAACTCATCTAATGTAATGGTCAACTGTTTGTTTTGTGTTTTTCTAAAGCTTATTTGTGTTGACTCCTTCAAATTCTCCACAAAGTTAGTGGTTGGTGTGTCTGTCACTATCTCCATTGATTTTCTAATGTAATAACTACATGTAATCCTCAATCTATAATCTCAATGTTTGTTACTAAAACTTCTCTTGTCTGATATTTTTTTCAGGCTTAATTACAGAAAGTGATTTGGATTCTTCAATGGCTTTCACTAATGGGAAAGATGGATCTAAAGGATTTGTGAAGAGAGTAGCTTCATCTTTCTCAATGAGGATGAAGAAGAATGCAACAAGTACAGGAGTAAGCGATGTACCGAAGTTGCTTCCAAGATCGAAATCAACAGGTTCTTCTACTAACTATGAATCCATGAAGCTACTACCATCAAAGAAGATTTCAGATGTCACAAATAAAACAAGGATCAAATCATCAGCTAGCGTAATGCCGCTACCAAGAAGGGAAAAGATCGATGATCGCGGTGTTGGTGTGACGTGTAAGAAGAACTTTGGAAAATTCAGAAGCTTTGATGATAGTGATTCGATTTGGTTATCTTCAGATTGTGCGTCTCCTACTTCTCTTCTTGAAGAACGAAGGTTTTCTGTTTCGTTTCGTGAGAGTGTAGTCTCTTGGTTATCAAACCTTGCCAATTCTTCTCTTTCTCTGAATCATCAAGAAGCAAGTTCCATTAAAGACCCTCGAAGAATCCCAAGGAACAATAAGGATAATAATGCAGGGAACATTCAGAAGAATGCTTCTACTCAGAGTTCACAAGGAAAGAAAGTTAGCTTCTCACCATCTTCAGGTACAACAACTTCTTTGCTTCATGAGAAAAGTGAAGAGATTGTGGAAGTTAAGAGCAGTAGTAATGTTGATGAGCCGCTTTTCTGGCCATACGAGCAGAGGTTTGACTGGACACCAGAGGATATCTTGAAGCATTTCACCATGTCGCCTCGGAGAAAGAAGTTACTGAATGCCAAAGTTTCTGCAGGTACATCTCCAAGATCCATGAGAGCACAACTTCTCCAGACAAGAAAAGTAGATCTCAAAGATGGGAGTAAGAGAAAGCTTGTGTACAATGGTTCTGTAACAAATGCATCCAAGTTTCCAGAACTCAAACGAACAATCAGCAATAACAACAAGAAGAAAAACGACATCATCAAGAACGAGCCAATCAGGAATTGCGTGAAGAGGAACAAAAGTTTACCATCAAGATTGAGAAAATCGAGTAAAACATGTTCAAAGGTTGTACCTATTGAAGTGGCTGAAAAAGAAGTGATTGCTACAGAAAAGGCTCAAGCTGAAATAACAGCTAGAAAGCTTCATTAACCGCAGAAGCAAGACAATGTTGGAAGACGATTTCGCATTGATGAATGATTTCTCAATCGAAAACGCTGTGGGGCTTGGCGAATTCAAGGGCCGAGAAGGTATAGATTCAGAATTCAACTCTGACACTTTCTTCTTCGACCACTCTCTTTGAAACTAGAGTACTTGCCAAAACAAAAGCCATGATTTGGCAACAAATTTTGTTCCTGAATTTTTATCATTTTGCACTTTACACTCAGTTTTCAAATCAGATTCTCATTTTGGAGGAACTTTGAGATAAATTACAAGAAATGTTTAGTCCAAAACTGATGGAGCGGATAGAACTAGATCCGTTGATTCTGAGAATACTCAGAAACTAGGGTTTGAGAGTTTTCCTCTCAGGGCTTTCGTAAAAGCTCTTAGAGTTTGTGAATACTCTTCACAATAACTGAATACAATAGAAGCATAAAAAAGCTATATATAATAAAACATAAAATCTTAGAAATTTCTTGAACATTCCAAAATATTCTAAAAGATATTTATTAAAATATAAATATAAATAATTAAATAGATAATAATGATATTTGAAAACATAGTAAAAGAAACAACAGAAAGAACAAGTTACTAATAGTAGAGTAGAGAAATCCCAACAATGGTAGTAAAAACCCAACTTTGATAATTACACTTGCAAGAAGTTAATGGATCAAAACCAAAAGGCCACCAAAAGTAGATCAATCAAGTTATATAGTCTGAACAAAGACAGAAATTTGTCAGATACAAAGAGCAAGAGAAGAGCTACTCTGTTCCAAGGTGGGAAGAGAAGGAACAAGAGCAAAAGAGAGGACTCCACGCCACCTGAAAGACCAAACACTGATGTAATCGTTCGCTTTCAATCCGTTTGCCTTAACGACATCGTTCCAACCACATGTCAAAGAGTAGTTCCAGCTTCCACTTCCTGTCTCTTTCTTCATCTCCCATCTCTTCAACATCACACCGTACTTTTTACACATTTGATCCACTAGAATCGCTCCTACTCCGGTCTTGTTATCGTTGTTGATGTCTTCTTCAACCGGCGTCAGGAAATCGCTACGGATTAGATGGTTGAATGTCATTGAGAGACGGCTTTCTCCAGGGTTTACATCGGTATGGTACAGATCCCTATCAAAGATCAGCTTCAGGTCGGTTCCGTTCATGTTTTCCATCAGCTAGACGTAAAAGAAAGACCAACTATTGCTTTCTTGAAGTTACCATTACTTCGCTTTCTCTGTTTCACGGCACGTCTCTTTCGGCTTCTTTAGTGTATCTTTCCGTTCTCTGTTATGCACGAAGACGGAGACGATTGAGAATTAGGGTTTGATGGGCTCTTTGTCATCTCCATCTTTTCGGAGTCAGCCTTGTTGTAATCAACGCGTAAGGTTGAAGAAGAAGTAGGGTTTTGTAGGGTTTCCCTCTTCGAATCAGTTACGATCTTGTATTCTTCGAGTAACAACGATGATGATGAAGAAGAAGAAGGCCATTGAAGAAGGTTTCGTGGGTTTGAAGCAACGAGGATCGTGTTAAGGTCAAGGAGCGATGAAAAAGTAAAAGCACCATTAAGGTTTCTTCTTGTTCTAGTAACAAACTTGTTTCTTGTTTTTCTTGGGAAGAGATGGAAGATTCTCTTGTCGTTCTCTTCTTCTTCTTCTTCTTCTTCGTGTTGCATTTGGAGTATTCTTCTTCGTATAGCTTAACCGCTATATCAGCCAAAGTACATAAACTAGAGCACATCTTTCCCTTCTCCATAGCCGCGAGATCATCGTAATACAGAGCCATGGTTATCGAACAGAGAGAGAGAGAGGGAAAACTTGAGGAAGAAGGAAGGAAATAAGAGAAGTGAATGAATCGAAGGTGAGAAAGAGAGTGCTTCTCTTGCATTATATATACTTTGTCATTTGCTTCTTCTTCTTTTTTTGATTTTTTCCTTTTAGATTAGTATATTTAATTACTGTGAACAGAGTCACTAATTATGTTTGTTATGAAATTTTCCTTTTCGTTGATAAAAAAGATTAACAAGTTTTTACTTGAGTCGAAAGCTATCGATCAAATTACAACTTATGGTATTTCCATTTTTCCCAAAAGTAAATTAGTGAAATATTTTAGGAAGCTTCTTCATACTTTTTTTTCCGGGGTTAATTCGTTAATTGTAATAAGTTTCATCAGTAAACATTTTTTTTCCTTAAAAAATAAAATAAAACTATATAGATAAATCTAAATTTTCTGTTTTCATCTTAAAATTCTAAAATTTATTTTTGGTTGTCCGCAGAATTAGAATGCAGTTATTAATGGTTCATATATATTCTTCTAAAAAACAAGTTTTTAAAAAAAATCATTTTAAAATTTTGTTAGATTTTTTTGCTTTGATATATATTATAGTTTTCTATAATGCCTCCAAATTTTGTGATCCACATTTTTCATGATCAATTATACAATTTTTTTTTTTTATTATTATCTACGCTGAAATTTTTTTACAAATTTTGCTTCCATTATAATTTGTATTATCCGGAACTAGAATTCCATACCTATACAATTATACAATTTTGATCACGTTTATAGTAATTTACAAACAGGCCCAATTATATATTAGTATCGGCAATATGAATTTCCAATAATAAAAAACGTAAAAAAAAAACTCTCCTCGATTACCAATTTTAATTACATGAACCTTTGACAAAAATATATAAAAAAAATTACATGAACCTATGAAATGAACTTGTCAAAATGATTTGTGACCACGAAAACAAGAATTTGAGCAGGTTTTGATGAGCTCTATGAATCTCATCCCTGCCGCTCGAGCTTTATATGCTTTGAATGTACGCTACTCGCAAATCCCTAAATCTTCGTTCCGATTCCAATTCAGGTTTCATCTCTCTCTCTCTCTCTCTCTCTCTCTCCGAATTTATGGGAAATTTTGTATTGATGAAACTTCGCTGCTTAATGGGTCTAATGTTTCTTCGATGATTGTTTTGGTATCAGAAGCAGCTAATGGAGCTTCTGAGTCTGAGAATCGAGTCTCTTTAAGGAAGAAGAGGCTAAAGCAGGAAGATTTGAAGCCTGTGGACCATAAAGTAAATATGTCTTCACTTTAGCTTGCATTTTTTAGAATAGGGTTTCGGAAATGTTCAAATCCTGTGTCTGAGTATGACAATTCTTGACTGCTTTTAGAGATTTGTAGCCAATTTGTTGATTCCTTGGCTTGTTAAGTTTCTGGAAATGAACAAACATGAATTGCTAACTTTCTATCTTCTTAACCAATCTGATGATTCTTATGAGGGAATAGCTTTTCTCAGAAAAAGGTTTTTCTTTATGTAATGATGCAGGAGATGTGTGGATTACCTGATATAGAAGAGTGTTCTTCTTACAAGAAGACAAATGGATCTCCTTTATCTAGTAAGTCTCACCATCTCTACTTACATTTTTCCCTCTTTTTTGTTGTTGTTGACATTTTCCACTTTCTATAAAAAACAAAGTTTCATATTCCTGATTATCTAAGTCACATTCATGAGTCAAGTCTTGAATAATATTTGTAACCGGATTTCAACCATAAGGAGATGTCTACTGGATTGAAAGAAATAAAGTGACCGAGCCAAAACTTGTTCTCAATACTCTTCAACTCGTAGCATAACTTCATCTCTGTAATGGTTTTGCAGAGACGTCAAAATTATACTCATATATAACATCAAAACAGCAGGTTTTCTTTCAAGAAAAGTGGCATTATTTTGAAAACGGGATTTCCTAACATGTTATTTTTACTTAGGTAGACCACCCGAAAACTGGGAAAAAGTGCTCGAGGGTATACGGAAAATGAGATCTTCAGAAGAAGCATCAGTTGACACTGTAGAGTGTGATAGAACCGGAAGCTTTTTACCTCCAAAGGTAGATATATCTTACTCTAAATGGTAATTGAGGTATCCCTGAGTTTGTGACTATTGGATTTACATGGAAGTTATGCAGTGAGATATGCTCATTGCTTTCTCAAATATTACTTTCCATTTGTTTTTCGTTATTACATGTGATTCTACGCATAGATTGGGAACCAAGTTCCAAGTCTTTTACTGTGAAAACACTAATGTTCACTATGCTACTGTTGGAACTTGCTGATCAGGAAGTTCCTGGTAACAAATACTAAATTGATTCTTGCTGCCTTTGTTTTTACTATATAATTTTCTTTTGCTTGATTCTTGCTGGCTTTGTTGTTTTTACATTTCATAACTTCATATGTATGCTAAAAAGGAGGGAGAGATAGATTGCGTTACTAGTTTTTGTTTCTGACATTATTTCTCACTATTTCTAGGAAAGGCGGTTTTATGTCCTCATAGGAACACTCCTTTCAAGTC
The DNA here is from genome assembly GCA_964056655.1 of Arabis hirsuta. Taxonomy (NCBI): domain Eukaryota; kingdom Viridiplantae; phylum Streptophyta; class Magnoliopsida; order Brassicales; family Brassicaceae; genus Arabis; species Arabis hirsuta. Next base: position 2,569,098 of record OZ053305.1, read on the forward strand.
AGACTAAAGATCACATAACTGGTGGTGAGTTTTGAACTGCTTAGCCCATGTTGAGAGAACGCTTAATTTCACACTTCTAGTATCTCTGATATCATCTGGATTTTCAAGTTTCCTGATCTAATATCCTGACGCTTCTAATATGCAGCGGCAGTAGAACGTCTTCATCAAAATGGCCTTCTCACCCCCGAAGCCATTGACAAAGCCGATGAATCAACCATAAAGGAATTGATCTACCCGGTAAATTATCCCTTAGTTATGTTTTCTTGTTATTGAAGGCCTCTTTGACTTCGACATGAGCCCATGGTGCCATATTGTTTGCGAAAAGTTTTCAAGAAATGGAAAAAGGAAAGGAATGAGAAAGACTAAAAGAGAAAAATGTTGTTGTCAGTTTAATTTCGATCGGGTTCTATAATTAGAAACTTACTTGTCCTTTAATTTTAGGTCGGGTTCTATACTAGAAAAGCTACTAATGTGAAGAAAGTTGCAAAAATTTGTCTCACGAAATATGACGGTGACATTCCAAGATCTTTGGAAGAACTACTCTCACTTCCAGGAGTTGGTCCTAAGATTGCTCATCTGGTAAGACTGGCCATGTTAGTCAGTTTTGTAAGAGAATCATGTTTCAAAAGTTCTCAAAGGTTTTTTGTCATGTCCTGCTACAGGTTTTGCATATAGCATGGAATGATGTTCAAGGGATATGTGTAGACACCCATGTGCATCGCATTAGCAATCGACTTGGTTGGGTGTCTAAACCAGGAACAAAACAGGTGCTTCTCATTCTCTATGAGATTAGCTCTTAACACACTCATTTAACTTTTTTGCTTCATATTATGTCTGTTTTTTTGTCACCTATTTCTAATTTGGTATTGAGCAGAAAACGTCATTCCCTGAGGAAACTAGAGTAGCTCTGCAACAATGGCTTCCAAAAGAAGAATGGGTTGCTATTAACTTTCTTTTGGTGCGTAATCCTCAGAGATCTTAACTTAATAGATTCTTGAACATACATAAAACAATCTACTTGAGCATTATTATGAACATTTCATATGTCAGGGAGATAGATAGCTGAAACTTAGATTACTTCACTGAATCTTCACCTTCTCCACATTTTGTTGTCTGAAATTTTCACAGGTAGGTTTTGGACAAACGAAATGCACACCGCTAAGACCACGATGTGGAACTTGTAGTATCAGTGAGCTTTGCCCTTCTGCCTTCAAGGAGACCACAAGCGCATCATCCAAATCGAAGAAATCTACCAAAAGCAAGAAGCTTTAATTGCTTTGGCTCTGGATTCCCTTTCTAGATCATTTTTTTTACCCATTTTGTGATTAGTCCACTGTAAAAGATAAATTGTATCCAAGAAATTGTAAAGCTTTATGAGGCTTAAATTGCTGAAACTTGTAAATCTCTGATAGTATACTACTAATTAATTTATTATAATGAAAAACCTTAAGATATAATTCAAGAACCTTCTAAGGTGTTTTCACTAAAAGCAAGAGTGATTTGGACTCATCCTGCCTTGTAATTTATTTAAATTTGTTATCAAATACCAGCGTGCCAAAACAACCTCAGGTGTTAGTAGTTGATATTCTAATATTTTTATTATTTGTTTGTTTTTTTTAATTTCATATTTTTGTTGTTAAAACGTGTTTGCTTGAATATTGAACCTTATTTTAAAAAAAGATCTTTTAAGGATATTGATATTTTGTAACGGAGGAAAATAAGGGATTAAAGCAAAAACTTTCGAAAGCTGGTTCGAATAGAATTGATCTTAAACATGGCTATAGTTTTTAGGTCTAATTTAGTGGTTGTGTTTTTTATTTTATTTTTTGTTATGAATAAAAAATTTGAAACATCGGAAGAATATATGATTGGAGGTTTTTTTTTCTTGGTTATTATGAAATAGATCTGAGCTTGAGATTGGTGAGATATGCGAATACAGAGGTTTTAGCAAAAGGAAATTGCATGTGAGACAACTTCACCAAAATGTCAAGAAATTGTTATTGTAAGATTGTCTCTGGATTGATTAATGTAGATTTAAAGATCGGGGTTCTATCACTTCACTAGAAGTATTTGGTTTCTCGGTAAATTACATCTTATTATATAAACAATAATGAAGAAGTTAATAAGACACATAGAGAGAATGATGAAGAATGGGATCAAAGAGAAGCAAATGAATAAACAATAAGAAGATTACGAGTATGAAGAAGAATAAGAAGAGTACAATGAAAAATACACTCGAACGAAGATGGCTATTCTAATAAGAAGAATAAGAAGTTAACAAAACAATGATAACAATAATAATTTAAATCACAATAAAATTTTTAGAACTATATAACTATTAAAACATGAGATACAAAAAAAAATATATAACCAATTATCAACATAAATCGAGGTAGGTCAAGCAAACACTCATAAACACATACGAAAACATCACTATTAAAAAGTTACAGTTGTAAATTATTTTCATCTTACAAAATACATTTGAATCTGCACTCACCAATCATAATATAAGATATACCTAAACATTAATATTACAAATTACAATAGTAAATTCTAAACTATTCTTATAAAATATACTTTAACCCGCACAAGGTGCGGGAAGTCACCTAGTTTCCTTTATATAGAAGTCAAGTAACTGATAGTCTATGTTAAAAGATTATCAACAAATGAAATTTCAAGACAAGAAAGAACCTTACCGAAGAAATATGTTAATGGTCATTAAAATTTAGTTATAACGTAAGGTATTACAACTTCCGTAATTTAATAAGAAAATCCGCTGTAATTGGTAATTTGAGATTTGGAAAAGACTGAATGGAATGAAGTCACGGGGCTAATATATGAAATATGATAAATTATGGGGAGTAATTTGAAACTAATTCAAACTTTTGAACATATCCACGGACTAAGACAAGTAGGGATAGAGTTATCCTTGCATCCAAACAGAGAGTGGGTTAGAAAAATTTATTAAAGCAGCAGCCGGAATAAAAAAAGAAAAAGGGAGAAGGAGCAACGAAGACGGACCAGCAAATTCTGCAGTCTCCACTACGAGTTCTAAGGCTAAATGCAATCGGATAAATAGTCGGTGTAGCTGCTGATTATCGATAATCTGTCTTTCGTTCTCGATAGAAACTGTGGATTTGATTGAACTGATCGCTTCCAGCTTTAGTTTCTAGGGTTTGGTTTCGGAATTTTTATTGTTGAGCTCGGAGGTTTAGTGGCATCTCCTTTGGGCTTTGTCTCCGTGAATGCATGTCTATTAGGAGTTAGCTTACCAAGATTAAGGCGTGGCTGTGAGAGAATGTTAGTTGTGTTCCTTCTGGGGTTATATTGATTATATTGAAATGTGAAAAATGGTTTTACACATTTTTTGTTGTATGAGTGTTTCTACTGTTCGTTTTCTGCTGGCGACGGTGCAGAAATGTGATCTGTGAATCTTGAGTTTGTAGTTTATGGAAGGAGGCAATCATCAGAGGTAGCATTTCTCTATGCATCCTAAGCGATCAAGTCAAGGAGATGGGTCAGGTGCTAAGCCAGTTAGAAGTAGCGATAGGCTTAGGAGGAGGCCCAAATTGTATGGTCGCTCATGCTATTACTACTCACCAAGCATATTACATAATAGGAAAAGAAACTCAAACACAAGAACAGCAGCCTCACAGATTGCAAAGATGCTGCATAGAGGGAACCGTCCTGCACGGGCATCAAATGCCACGGTAAGCATCAAACACCAACATGTAAATTAGTAGGGTATTTTTTTCTCAGCAGAAAGTACCATTGGATGCTGTTGTCTATTTATGTGAATAAGTGGAAAGAGGAGTTAGTGCTATTAAGTTTGGTCTCTGATCAGTTTCTTATATAGGCTGGATATTTTAAAGTCATATTCTTGTTTGTTATGTGATGCACCCTGACGGCTGGTTAATATATGCATTTTAAAGTTTCTGTTTTACCAGTGCTTGGTAATTGAACATCTTATTGAGAATGCTTGAGCCAGCTAAGCACATTAAGTGCATTTCTCTTCCCCCCGAATTATAAGTAGAGGCTACCTTCTATGTGAGGTGCCTATTATTTATGCCTCTATGAAATTTCTTATCTATAGATTATTCACTTTGGAGAAGATGATCATTATTGTCCAACGATTGGGTTTGTCATATGAGTTGCTCTGTTATGCATACCTTTTATCTTTAGTCTGATTAAACCAGAATGTTGATAACATTGCTAATGACATACAGCCAATTGCATCCGACCTTCGGCGTTCCACAAGGAAGAGAAGAATTTCTGTAAATCTTGAGGACTATACTGACAGTTCTGGAGCGGAGGATGAAGATATGATGGTCAGGATATTTTCTTCTTGAACATGGTTCTTCGATTATGAAACTTAAAGCTATTTTGTAAGTACTGTGGTATGCCTTTTGAGAATAAGTTTCTGATCTTTTTCAGAGTCCAGCATATCGAACTTTGAGGAGTCGAGTCAATAATGGAGTTCATCAGAATTTCTCAACTTCAAAAAGTAGAAAGGCCATGGAAACTGAACTGGCACCACGACGTGAAGGTCTCCGTCCTCGTCGTTCAAAGATAATTGCTAATAAACGACTTAAAACAGAATCTGGCGCCAATCAAGATACATCAGAAGAGAAAGATGGCCAAGATGAAACCGAGAATGGAAATGAATTAGATGACAATGATGTTGATGATGGTGAAAATGAGTTTGAGGGTGAAGACGAGGATAATGGAGAGGATGAGGGTGATGGCGAAGATGAAGGTGAAGAAGATGGTGATGATGATGAAGAGGGTGATGAAGAACAGGAGGGAAGGAAGAGATATGATCTGCGAAACCGTGCTGAAGTACGTAGGATGCCTACAAAAGAAATTAACAAGCAACAACAACCTAGATCTTCTCGAAGAGTGTTGCATCAAGGCATGGGCACCAGGGCTGGAAGGGATGTTAGGAGAGGTGGGTCTCGGCTTCACAAGCGCCATCGCTTTACAAGAACAGATGATTCAGATGATTCTCTTCTTGTGGATGAGTTGGACCAGGGCCCTGCAATTCCCTGGGCTCGAGGTGGAAACAGATCTGGACCACCTTGGCTATTTGGGGGTATGGACACATACGGGTCAAGTTCATTGGGGTTGAATGTTGGAGCCTCTGGTTGGGGTCACCAGAGCGATGGTTTAGCAGCGTTAACTTCCGGGGTTCAGACTGCTGGGCCAAGCTCTAAAGGAGGTGCAGATATTCAGCCACTGCAGATTAATGAGAATATAAGTTTTGATGACATTGGCGGGCTGTCTGGATACATTAATGATTTGAAGGAAATGGTTTTCTTTCCGTTGCTGTACCCAGAGTTCTTTGCAAGTTACAACATTACTCCTCCCAGAGGTGTACTGCTGTGTGGTCCTCCAGGCACTGGTAAAACACTGATTGCTCGAGCATTGGCATGCGCTGCTTCAAAAGCAGGACAGAAAGTTAGCTTTTATATGCGAAAGGGTGCTGATGTCCTTAGCAAGTGGGTTGGTGAGGCTGAGAGACAACTAAAGCTTCTCTTTGAAGAGGCTCAGCGAAATCAGCCTTCGATAATCTTTTTTGATGAAATTGATGGTCTTGCTCCTATAAGATCTAGCAAACAAGAACAAATACATAATTCTATTGTTTCAACTTTACTGGCGCTGATGGATGGCCTTGATTCTCGTGGTCAAGTTGTTCTCATTGGAGCAACGAACAGAGTAGATGCAATAGATGGAGCATTACGCCGTCCTGGCAGGTTCGATCGAGAATTCAATTTTTCTTTACCAGGCTGTGAAGCACGAGCTGAAATATTGGATATTCACACTCGTAAATGGAAGAATCCTCCTACTAGGGAGCTGAAAGAGGAACTGGCAGCTAGTTGTGTAGGGTATTGTGGTGCTGATCTAAAAGCTTTGTGCACTGAAGCTGCCATTCGTGCTTTTCGCGAGAAATATCCACAAGTTTATACCAGTGATGATAAATATGCCATAGATGTTGGGTTGGTTAAGGTTGAGAAGAGTCACTTTGTTGAGGCAATGTCAGCTATTACTCCTGCTGCCCATAGAGGATCTGTTGTGCAGTCCAGACCACTCTCTCCGGTTGTATTCCCATGTTTACATCGACACCTCCTTGACTCCATGAGTTTGATATCAGATATTTTTCCTTCGTCAGCCATGTCATCGGAGTTGACCAAGCTGTCAATGCTTTCATTTGGTTCCGCAATTCCTCTCGTTTATCGTCCTCGACTTCTGCTGCTTGGTGGTGAAGGAGTCGGACTGGTAATTGCTTGTCGTTTCTTGTGATTTTGTCAGCAGGTTTCCTTATTATGAACTGAATTCACTTACTTGTTAGCCTAACAGGATCATCTTGGGCCTGCTGTTTTACATGAGCTAGAAAAATTTCCTATTCATTCTCTGGGACTTCCGTCTCTTCTTTCGGATCCTGGTGCAAAAACCCCGGAGGAGGCGTTAGTACATATATTTAGTGAAGCTAGGAGAACCACACCTTCAATACTTTACATACCAATGTTTAATAATTGGTGGGAAAATGTAAGTGTGTATTTCTTACTTTTCAAATTCATTTTGCTGCAGTTACTTTGGGAGATCATGTTTGCATGTTTGCTTAATATAATGTAGTAGGTTGTCCTGTTGGCTGTAGCAGGAACTGCCTTGAGTTTTAAGTTGCCAGTCTAATGATCTTAATACTGATGACTGCAGGCGCATGAACAGCTTAGAGCTGTATTTCTGACTTTGTTAGAAGAATTGCCATCAAATCTGCCCATACTATTACTTGCTACATCTTATGGTGAATTATCTGACATGGAAGAGCAGTCAGTATTTGACAATCGATCTGTGTAAGTTTATGCTCGACCTTGTAATCACTTTATCCAGTACCATACTACAGCTTTACTATTACCTTTTCTTTTGCTTTTCCAGAAAAGCTGGTAGGTGGCTTTCTTTTGTTACGAGCCAATTTTTTAATAGGTTCTCAGTATAATATGAAGCTGTTGATGCTTACGTATGTTGTCCATGTTGATGTTTTTGGTTTGTCTGATCTTGATCACCTTAAGCTTCCTTAACACCAGGAAAGTATTGATCAGATAAGTTATGAACTTATATATTATATTTGACAAATTACATGGAAGGCCAGACAAATTTCTGAGAATTGGCATTGCCTTTTATTGGTTTCATATGCCAACTTAACATACTATTTCCTAAACTCTTGTTATGGAATTAACTTTTTCATTCTTTTGGTTGTCCATGTAATAGCCCTCACACATGTGGTTTATTATTCAGTTTCTTAGATCGTGTACCTTTGCTTTCAGCTATATAGTGGACAAACCATCAGGCGAAGACAGGTCTTCGTTCTTTGACCGTTTGATTGAAGCTGCTTTCTCAGTCATTTCAGGCTTAAATGACAAACCTGATGGATCACAATCCCTTCCAGAACTTCCCAAGGTTCCAAAAGCACCTACTGGTCCAAAACCCGCAGAAATAAAAGCCAAGGTGGAAGCAGAGCAGCATGCCCTTCGACGATTGCGTATGTGTCTCAGAGATGTTTGCAATAGGTAAATGTGTATGGGCCGTCACTTTAAATAAATATTCATTCAAAGTGTGTTCCCAACGCATAATCTTTTGGTGATTGAGGGCCCACGCACAAGTCCCAAATGCTCTGTATATCTAATGCTTATGTGATATAATAGCTGGTTTGTAGATTAGGTGCACTTAAAATTGCTGAGATAACCGGCATTTGGAAATACTTCTATTTTTTCTTCTCTGTTTTATTTTAATCTTCGTTGCAATCCACTGAAAGGCGTGCAGTGACTTCATATTGAAGCTTTATTATTGTCGGATTTTTACTTAGATCAAGAAGGCCGTTTACTTTTTGTCAACAGGGAGGCCTAGATATGATTTTTTTTTTTATATAACAGTACTTAATTTAGCTCTCAAAGTTGTACATTTGGTAGTCTTGCCAAGTCTATCATGTTGCGAGTTTTCTTGGGTATTTCAGATGTGCCTGTTTTAATTGTCTCTTGTTATTCTCTTTTCTTATATTATAACTTGTGGGATACTTTTGCTGTGCAGGGTACTATATGATAAAAGATTCAGCGCATTCCACTTCCCAGTTACTGACGAGGATGCTCCAAACTATCGCTCAATATTCAATCCAATGGATACAGCTACTCTGCTGCAGCGTGTCGACGCTGGGCAGTACCTCACATGTGCACCGTTCTTGATAGATGTTGATCTCATTGTGAAAAATGCCAAGGTGCCCTCCTATACTTCTCTTTTGCATGGCTATAAAAACCTTGAAATTTTTGAAAATGTGGTCACTGCACTAGCAAAGTAATAAGGAAAGAGAGTCCCACCCATTTGTGTTGGATTTTTGTTGATTGGTGTGGACACTATCCTTTTTATCATTTTTTTTTCACTCGTTAAATATGTTTTCTAATCATTTGATATATTGAGGGACTCGCTGTTTTCATTATTATCAGAATGATATGCACGTTCCAAATGAGTGCTAAGGAATGAGACTCTTACCAATGAAATAATGTTTTGTTGGTGGCTGACTTAACTTTTCCTGTCGTTTATCCAGGCTTACAATGGTGATGATTACGCTGGGGCGAGAATTGTCAGTAGAGCCTATGAGCTTCGAGATGTGGTATGTTTGCAACTCTCTTTTGACTGCATATATAATTTCCTGCAAAAAAAATTGCTGCAAGCCTATCTCCCCCCCAAACTTATATCTGAAACCATAATTATCTTTATGTTTCAGGTGCATGGGATGCTGTCGCAGATGGACCCAGCACTGCTAACATACTGTGATAAGATCGCAGCTCAAGGTGGTCCTTCACAGATACCAGATGATATGAGTGGATCTATCGTTGGTTTAGCTCCCGTGGTACAGATGAGAACTGTTACTAGAGCCAGTGCCCGTCTTCGAAATGTGCAGCCAGAGGTTGATTTAGATCAAGCTTATGAAGGTCTTAAAAAGCCCAAGAAAACTGCTGATGCTGTCTGTACAGGTAATGCCCACTGCAACCATAGATTTTACAATGTCGGGATCCCAGATATAGAACAATTCTTGACAATGAGACTTCTGACTACTTGTGTTGTGTGTTTACTTTGTGATGAACAGATTCAGCTGCAGACAAATCACAAAACCAAGATTCAGGTGACAAAGAAATGACATCTCCGGAAGCAGCCAACTCAAACTCACCAGCTCCTTCTTCAGCAGATGGTGGTAAAGAAGACCAAAGCGAGCCGCCAAGAAAAGAGGAGGAAGAAGTGAGTGGTGATTGTTCCCGAGATTCCGCCAAGTCAGATGAAGAAATTTCGAGCGGAATAGAATCCGTTAAGGGAATACTCATGGAGCGTACTGAAAACTATAGCATCCCGCAGATGGAGAGGCATTATACTCGAATCATGAAGGGTGTTCTGGAGACTTTGGACAAAGGGTTTCGTGATGATAAAAGCCCTAAGCATTCAATTTTGAGATTTTTGTCGGAATTCGTTCAGCGTCAGGCGAATTTCTGAGGCTAAAACACTTTCTCATATCGGTCACTAGGTTAGGAACAAAAGATTTTACCTTTTTCTATAATCCGGATTCTTCTTTGACTGAAAAAGTTGCAAGAACACAAAGTAGTAGTTTATCAGTAGGATCCTCTTGTAAAGTCGAACTTGCACACCTTTAAATCCAAAAAAAAACAAACAAACAAAAAGATTTCTCAATTAGACATGTGTTTCTTGTACCACTATCTCATGTGTTGTCACTTGCTATAAAAGCAATTTCGGAAGGGAACTGAAAGATGAAAAAAAACCTAACAATAATATTACACAAACGGACCAGTTAGAAAGTGATGAACTCATCATTAGTTCGTAAATTGTCTATTTTAGTAAAAAGAAGAAAATAATCTTTGGGTAGATTCTTAATGGAGGAAACTCTTTCTCACTCGTACACCAGAGTTTCTGTTATGACCGTTGGAAATGATTTTTAGCGGGAAAATCATCCTTAACGCACTGAGATTTTTATCAACACTTAAAACCCAACTTCTTGGACGATTTTCAAGATTCAAGAGAAACTTTTGTGAAATTTTTCCGCGTCTATATTAATTGGCAATATTTGTCACCATTCTCTCTCTCTCTCTCTCTCTCTCTCTCTCTCTCTCTCTCTCTCTACCATACAGTTTTCATTCACTAGACATTGAAGAGAAGATGAGATTCTTGAACACGTCGCTGAATGATCCACGCAAGAAGAAGATACAGAAGAAGACTCCCGAACAAAGAGAAGCAGAGTTCATGTGGAGAGTCTTTGATCTTGTCCCCAGAAGAAAAAGATCCCTTCGAGCACACGAAAAACACCCAGACTTTTCAAAAGTCCCAAGAAGAACACGAACTCCTTATACATACACCAAGACTCCTCCCAAATGGATCATCCGTGTAATGAAAGACATGAAGATACTCGATGATAACGATCCAAAGCTAATCATAGAGAAAGCTCTTGACCTAAACGATTTCGATCCACTCCAAAACCGTCTCTCAATCCCTTTCGAAAGCTTAATCACTAAAGACTTCTTGAACTGCGACGAATCAAGAATCATTGGAGACGAAGACGTCAGTAACGATGGAACGATTGGTGTAGGAGCGATTCTTGTGGATCAAAGAACTGTGCAGTGGTATGTGTCTTTGAAGAAATGTGTTGTGACGAATGATTCAGGGAAAAGCTTGGAGAGTTTTCTGTTGGGTGGTGAATGGAGTAATATTGTTAAAGCTAATGGATTGAGAGACGACGATAACATCGGTCTTTGGTGTTTCAGGCGCAATGGAATCCTCTTCTTGGCACTTGATTTTGCAGGTGATGCTATTGATTTTCTTGAGTAAAAAGCAGAGGTTTTGGTGACTATTATGATATAGATGGTACTAGGGTTTAGGTACGAAGTTAGGATCTTGTAAGTTTTCATCATTACTACTCATTGATGAAAGTTTCATTGAAGCAGAAACTTAAGTCGTTTGCTTTCTTGTTCAATGGAGATTGTCACTATATACTCTCTGTTCATATGAATTGTATACTTTTGACATGACTTCTGGTTTGTTGATTGATCTACACGTTTTCAGGTTATGTTTTTACTGCATTGGTCTCTAACTATATATCTTTGATTTCTTGTGATATATTCCATCAAAAACAAAAACAAAATTATTGGAGGTTGTTCACCGAGTGGCTGTAATGGGCCTAAACTCAATAATTTGACTGGGTCCACTCTCATTTCAAGCCCAATTACAGCAATCGTATGTCCATCAAATCCAAATATTAGGCCATTCACTGCAGTAATTCTATTTTTCGCTAATATGTGTGATAATTAAAAAAAAACTATATGAACAAATGATGATTCTAAAAAATACCACATATTAAATTTTTAATTCTAAAAAATACCACTATCAGTTTTAGATTTGTAACAATAACACAAATTTAATATCAAAATGATTCAAAACTTTTTTCTAATGGGAGAAATCTAGACCCTAAATCAAGAAAAAGAACCCAAATATAATGTTTTAATTTTGTTTGTAATTTATTTAGAGTAAGAAAATATTAATTTAAACCAATAGTGTTGTATTAAGAATAATTTTTTAAAATGTGCTATTTAAAAGTATTTTTCAAATTAATGACTATTTAAATTAATTACCACCAAAAAAGGAACATCTTTGGCACGTCTTTTTGTGCATTGCCATGCCACAATTTCTATTTACTTTGTAGTAGTAGTAAAATACACACACACACACACACATACACCTAATTATTGCTGCAAGAAAAAAAAAAAGGAAACTTGGTTATAGTTAATGAAAGATTTAATCACAATTTATTACAATCCTAACTAAAAGGAGAAAGGAGAAGGGAAAAAAGGAAAAAAGGAGTAAATCAGAAGTGGGTTTGATGATTGTTTATCTGATTAGTAATTAGACCCATTAAGGCAATTAACTATTTAAAGGTCAACAAAAGGGGTTAGGTCACTATCTATCTCACATTTACTTGTTCCTCACGAAGAACTCGAGGGTTAGGTCAAATCACTATGACGACATACGGTGATGATCTCGCCAAGTCCATGTGGTCGAACCTCTTTAAGTTAGCTGATGTCTCTGCTATGCTTTACGATGAAGAACAACTCGCAAAGTCCTCTGAGGAAAACAAAGACCAGAGTCTTTATCCGAGACAGTCAAGGACAAAGCTGAAGAAACACAAGAACGCAGCTAATTCTAAGGCCAAAGCCCTAAACACAAGAAGAAGCTGCAAGAGACGTGCCGTGCAAGAGAGAGAGCCTACTAGTGGTACTGGTGAATCCAAGAAAGCAAAACTTGATCCTCCTTCTTTTACATGGAAAGGGAAAGAGACACCGAAGTCGCTTCTCCAGATGATGGAAAAACTTAAAGGAGAAGCTTATGAGCCAAGGCTCATCTTTGAGAGGACTCTGACTAAAACTGATGTTGAACCTGGACAAAGCCGTCTCTCAATGCCTTTCAATCTTCTAATCCATAACGATTTCTTGACGCAGGTTGAGTTGAGAATCATTGAAGAAGACATCAACAACGATAACGAGACCGGAGTAGGAGCGATTCTCGTGGATCAAATGTCGAAAAAGTATGGTGTGATTTTGAAGAGAAGGGAGATGAAGAAAGAGACAGGAAGAGGAACCTGGAACTACTCTTTGATATGTGGTTGGAACGATGTCGTTAAGGCAAACGGATTGGAAGAGGGCGATTACGTCAATGTTTGGTCTTTCAGGTGGCGTGGAGTCCTCTCCTTTGCTCTTGTTCCTGCTTTTTCTCCTGACAATGGAACAAAGTAGTAGCTCTACGGTTCCTCCCTGACAAGTTTCAATGATTGTTGAGACTATGACTTGATTGATCTTTTTCTTTCTTTTGCATAGCCAACTAATTTCAGGTGCGATTCTAGAGGTTTTGGTTTTGTTACTTCTTTCCTTTTTTCTTTTTTCTTTTTGAAACATTGGTTTTGTTACTTCTTGCAAGTGTAATCTATCAAACTTGGGCGTTTTAATACGATTGTTGCGGTTTATCTACTCTTTGATAAGTAAACTTGTCCCTTGCTCATGTTTTTCAGGTCTTTTCTTATCTCATGAACTTTAACATTTTGACCTGAATCTTGTTTCTTGTTTGGTCTACTTAACTTATTGCATTGATTAATACCTTCCATTTAATATATCTCAAAGTCTAAACAGAGGGATGGAATTGGTCCAAATCGTGCAATTGTTTTGGTACATTCCTCCAAAATGCTAGATACAAACAAAATCAGGGATTGGTTTTCTACAGCCTTTTCTACTCATGCTAGAAGTTAGTTTGGATTCTGAGTAGCTCTTTGGATCTCTCACTCAATCATGAGAAGTTGGATGTTATGTTGTCGAGTAATCTAGTAAGCAAGCGAGCTGCCGCAGATTCCCTAGCTTCCTCAGCATCAGACTTAACCTCTCCACAGAATGTATACGCGAAAAGAGTCTCCTTTATTCTTACTTCAGCTTCAAATCCACCTTTTTGAACATAAAAAACAACAACAACATCAACATGAAAATTCTGAGTTTGTTAAGGAGCTGAACAACGGATTTGACATATGATCTTAAAACTTTACCATCTGATGGAGACACGCGATAGTTTGGTAACACCCAGTTATTCCCGAGGCAGATCTCATCGAGTTTCTGCAATAAATAGGGACAATGAATCTTTTTATTTGAACATGAAATGATCAAAGTTATCATGAACTTACCTGACACAAACTTTTAGAAGGAAGAGGTTCACCGAGCTTCGCCCTTTTGTTGCTTAGGCATGCTGACTTGTCAGGAGATTCTTCAAGGATACGCCTCGGGTATGCATCGTTACAACAGTCAAGTATTGTTTCAACTTGCAGCTCCAAATCACCTTCTGTAACACCCATTAGAATCACTCAATTTCATGTAAAAACAAAGCTGTGGCAGAAAGGGAAAGTATATACATACCTTTGATGTTCTTGATGCTATTATCACATTTAGCAAGCTCGTCTTCTATGTACCGCTGCTGAAGAGACTGCAGCCAAAGAAAGAGAGAGGCTCTTACTCATAAAATAAATATAAATGCTAACTTTGATCAAATTCTACGGTTATTACCAGTTTATCTCGTTTGCAAAGAAAAATTTTCAGCGCAGTTTCGGATAGTGATGTTGCTCTAGAAAGAAGAGAAGTCTGTAGCTCCTCCAGGTTTAGGTTATAGTTATGAGCAGAAGCAGGAGCTGCTTTACGCTTAAGAAAGCTGTTAAGTTTGTCCTCAACAGCTTTCTTCTTCTGAATACCTCTTTCTCTGTGATCATTTGAGTCAGATCCAACCTGCATTTACAAAATGGTGATCAAGAATACTTGAAGATAGAATTGAGATTATATAATTTGTTATTGTAGATTTCAAACTTTACCTCAAAACCACTTTTCTCTCCATTCGAATAGCTTCCCTTACAAGGGCTCATTTCATTATCCACATTCTTAGCTTTCAGCGCAAATACCGTTTCCAACTGGCCATTGGTTTCCTTTGTAGCATTTATCCTTCCTCTCAGGTTACGATTTTGTATCTTCAGAGGAACTTTTTTTCTAGCTCTAGGAATGCTAAGTGGAGCAGCACCTCTTTTGGCCTGCAATTTAGATTCCTAAGTCACTTTCTGTAAAACCATTTTCCTTAACAATCATTACTCCTTTATGAAGCAGCATTTTCTCCTCTTACAAGAATGTCGAGAATTTCTAACTCCTTGGTTGCATCTGCCTTTCCATTGCTTTCGATATCATCACATACAGCTTCTACTTCTTTCTCTATCTCAAATTCAGTATCTCGCCTGAAAAACATAATCAATTTCCGTTGCTGCACCTTCAGGGAAAAGGTGCCAAATAACTCATAACCGATGCAAAAGTGTACAAATAATAAACCTGGAAAACCAATCTGCTATAAGATTGGCATATGGAAGAACATGAAAGTAATCCACTCTGGAATTCGTAGCCCATTCAGAGAAGCTCTTCTCAAATAAAGGACCCTGCATGCTATTTATGTAGAGAAGAGCAACAGAGGCTGGTTAAAAATATCAATGCCTCTTTGTACTTACAAAATGAAAATACTATTATCCAATCATGCAACTACTGTGAAGTAAAGTGGGTTCAAGAATAAAAAGCAGAAAGATCATCTTGCCAAATTTTGAGTCAAATCTTTAAATATGAACCAATTTCGATAAAGTGAATGTAAGTTCCTTAGGCCTATCCTTACAATGTCAAAATCCACTTACCAATTAAGTGCTTCTTCGATGGGGCTTTCTCCAGGAAAAATGTCTTGTGAAATGCTCTTCATTATGTAAAAGCGAGCCGTTGTCTTATCTTCACTCAAGGAGGATACCAAATGCCTCTCCAAGATCACAATGTCTTTGTGATAAACACCTGAAAAAGACTCAAATTTGTTATCTAAACTAACTTCCAGCAAGAATGCTACTACAGAACTCATATGATTAGTCATTTTTTACTAACCAGTAGCTTCCTTAATAGCTGCAAATGCAACTTTTTGAAAGATGACCTCTTCACTCTGATCCTGAGCAACAGTTTTCTCCTTTTCAATGGCTTTTTCAAGTAGTGACCACACACCTTGTGTGATTGAACTGTGTTGAAGATAACAAGTATTCTTCTTTGAGTCAACTAAGAGAACTGCAACTTTCTTTATGGGCCATTTCTTCAAGATAGAAAGATCTGAAGATGCATCCAAGCTCATGGATGAACTGCATGCATCAACAATAACCTTCTCCAGTAACGAAGTTTGTTCCGAATCACCATCTCCACTAGATTCCTTCAAATGCTGCATCAGAGCAGGTCTCATAACAGTAGTCAAGCTACGAAACGACTCAAAAGACAAATACTCCAGATGAGTATGCTCTTTCCTGTGGTAGTAATTGTACAGCAACACAACTGCATGAACCTGAATCAACAGCAAAACAGAAATTAAGGTGTTGCTGTCTTAATTAGAGCTAATCAGAATACTAATTAGAGACATTTTGAAGTCTAACAAGAGAAGAAATCACCTGTTTAGCCACAGATTCTCGAAGATCCTTCGAAGGGACATCAGTTGGAGAAGGTTTTAATGGAAGCAAAGGGTCGACTAAGTTTTCTAACAAAGCTCTAATGGCGTCCTCTGTCGGACAAACATCTGAGGATTCCGAGGTGGTCTTATTGACCGGTAAACAGCAATCTACCTCCTCCATAATCTCAATCACCAAGAAAAAAGATTCGCTGCAACCAAAGAATTAACAAATGAGAGATTTTGCAGAGTAAACCTCAAAAGAGCTCACTTTTCGCGTTATTTAACAAAAGGGCAAACCAGATTTATGGAAAAATAAGCATTGGAGTAAAAAAATCGTCGAACCCATAAGAGGGAAGAACGAAAATTGCAGAGGAAGAAGACGATAACAAAGCAAGGAGCGAAGAACGAGAAGAATCGATCAAAAGAGAAGATAAAGTTTAGATTTTTGTTTTCCGGTGGAGAAAGTGTCGAACTTTACCGGAAAAGGAAAGCCCTAGAGTGTGTCTTCAAATTTCTCCGATTACCGTTTATGGTAATGAGAAGAGAGAAGGAAAAAATATAAAAAAAATGTGTCAGTGACAAGAGAATAGAAGAAGAGGAAGAGAATAGAGATCATATAAACTTCGTGTGTTGTTGTATTTTGTTTATTTATTTTATTTTTAATTACAATGGAAATTCGAAAAGGCGCCAATTCTTATGTTTTCCCCTACTGTAATATTGAGTATCTTTCGAGGGTATTTAGGGGATCTGATCTTTCTTCCTTTGGCTTCCTCTAGTGATTGATACGACTTTGACTTTTGATTGTGTGTTGTCATAAAGTCGTTTGGATTTTTTTTTTTAATTCTCTGAAAATTGTTGATTTTTTTTTTAGTTTACAATTTTGATAGGCTTTTTAAGTTTTTTACCTTTTTAGTTTACAATTTAGATAGCCTTTTTAAGTTTTTCACCTTTTAAGTTCTTTTGCCAAACTCAAAATCAAATTGGAAAGTCATACTCCAATATCATATTAATACACTAGACTTTCAACATTGATCACACACTCATATTAGCAAAAATTTTAAAGAAATAAAATGATTAATAAAAATAGTGATTTTTAGCAAATAAAAAGGAAAATATTGCATGTAAGAGTAGTTTTTTCTTGATTTATTTCATAAGCCAAACCAATTCATTTACATTAAGCATATGAATATGAATAAGAAGTGTTTTCCACGGCAACGGTTTTCATCATACCTAAAGCCTCGAAGATGAGATCACAAAGGTGATGTGGATCTGAAACCACGGCTAGATCAACTCCAATATTGAAGATAACCTTGTTTACATAGCTTTGAATGTTGATAGTGAGTGCCTTAATTATCCAACAAATAACATAAATATTAGTCTTGTTATTGATGGTGTAGAGTTTTCCAGTGCAAAATAAAGACAAACAAAATCTCTAATTTACCAAATTATTTGGTCAAAAAGACAAATAAGGGATTGTGTAATGTAGTACCTGTGGCAGACCAATTGAAGTTGCGCCAATGTAAGATATTTGATGATAAAAAAAACTTATTTCTTTTGTTGGACCGATCACATTTGAGAATACTATTGTTGAACGACCAAAAATCCTCTTTATACAAATATTGAGTGCCTCTTTTCAATCCTCACTAATCAAACTATATCCATCATATATATATATATATATATATACTGATATACATGATATATAATAATAATATACAAAGGTAACACATATTGATTTAGAATATCACCTTGAATTCGAAAACGATTCCATGATAAATTTGAGCAAAGCATATGAAAAAAGAGGTTCAAGTGAGAGCTTTTTCCGATCCATTGTAGTTTTGGCTCGTCAAATGTATTCGAGTATATCATTTTCCGACTTCATCCATAAAGGAATCATAACATAACTCATCGAGTTTCCCCATCTAAATTTTGAACTTCTTAGCCAGATCCTGCACGCGTGTATGTATGTATATGTTAGATTATGATCAATATGTTTAGTAGGATAAAAAGAATCAAAAGACTGTCAAAAGGGTTACTATGTTTAATTGTTTGCACCTCAATGTCTCTATTTGGCCTTAGGTTAAAGAAAACAGCACCATGAAGACATAATCTTTCTAGAGATTTTCTTGACTTGTAAGCTGTTTCAAGATCTGATTACAAATCCACAACAACAAATGTAAGGCATTCACAAATGCATTTTTATTATATAAACAAGGGTTACTTAATTAGTGATTTACCATATCTTTGAGTCAAATACCGTCGAAGGCCAGCTTGCACCATTCCAAGAAGAACATCATTCACTGTCTATTAAATACCAAACCAAGAAAATGAG
This sequence comes from Arabis hirsuta, assembly GCA_964056655.1. Classification (NCBI taxonomy): domain Eukaryota; kingdom Viridiplantae; phylum Streptophyta; class Magnoliopsida; order Brassicales; family Brassicaceae; genus Arabis; species Arabis hirsuta. Next base: position 2,587,501 of record OZ053305.1, read on the forward strand.
ATGAAAATTTTTCATAGACGATAATTATTTTGTTTTAAGAAAAATAAAAAAAAATTAACCAAACGACGTACCGCATTCATTGCGTTCTTCACGAATTTGACATCTTCCAAACTAATGATTCGATGAATAAACTTATTAGGGCAAAGTGTAGCACCAATTTACCCATAAGTAGAGTTGAAGTGTCCCCACCAAAACATGCCATAACCATAGACTTAAACACTCCAACACAAGGGTGAAATATTACTCTTACTATGTACCAAAACCAAGCAACATTCGCCCATACCAACAAGTGTTTATCGTAGCGCTCGCATTAAGTTTTTTTGACAGGCTAGCAAAAGGGACATAAGAGACATCCCATCACCCAAAGAATGATGGAATCTCGCAACGGCCACAGATTCTGCGTGTGATGTCTTCATTTTCAGTAGATGAAACTCCCATAATGGTTTTGACTTGTCCATTGGAGTTATAGCCATGCTTGATGTATAGTCCTCTAGAAATTGATCAGGATTTTCAATGTTGGGATCTATTTCTGGAATAATTACGTGTTATTCCACTTTTACTTGTGTACGAACCCATTTCGCTTTTCTTTTGTGCTCACCATTACCCATATCGTACACAAAATAATATTTCCTAAGTCACACACACTATAACAATATATAACATCATCCGGTGCATATATGAATGTGAGTATTTTACCAGAATGCTAGAGAAGCGTGGATGGTTAATCAATATGTTCTTTAAGCCTTCAACAATAACTATTGGATTACATTCATTTTTGGACCCGATGGTTATGATATTGAAGCAGTCGCCACCCGGCAAGCTGAACAACTACCACTCTTTATCGCTTTAAATGTGATTTAACTATTTCGAAACTATTCATCTTTTAATTTTGCTAACCTTTATGAGAATTGCAACCGTCCGAGATCTTACTGTTTACATTTTGAATGATAAATCTAAAATGAAATTCAATCTTTTGAAATTATACGTAATTACCCCATATTTTCACAAATGTAGTAGAAATTACAAATATTTCCAATGTTTTTATAAATTCTCTCTTACTAAAAACAACTTTTATATTTTACAACAATACCATTACCACCAGCCGATTTTATGGTTGGTAAACAACAATGTTACTGACCGACGAGACACAAACATTGACTGACCAGAACAAGAACCAGTTCTGAACAAACCACCACAAAGCTGGTTTCAAACCCAACTCGTACAACAGAGAACACCACACACACATTCATGACAAACGAAACAATTAATACAACTTCAAATCGATTATGTTCCACCCAAAAATACAAACAAGACAATTTCGAGTTTCTGCACAATTTTTGCGGCGTCTGTTCTTCGACGACAGGTTGATCAGATTAAACAAATGCTTCCTTGGAGGTATAACATTTTTACACAACGGAGAAATAGAATGAATCAATCATAGTTGTTTCCAGAAAGAGCCAAGAGATGACTAAAGAATATATGAAGCAGAAGATTACACGTGATAATATAAATATTATGCCGTGTGTGTGTCTATACTCTTATATATGCAAGATTTTAAGAATGTACCGGTTTAACATCCGGCTGCTTTCAAGAACTTATCGTATGGGCTTGAAGGCGGTAACCGAAACGAATTTTGTTCCACTTCGCGTGAGCAGAATGCGTGCTGGCCTTGAGGTTGGACTTGCGCCACAGTGATTGCCTTCTGATCATCTTCATCAGCTTCTTCTGTCTGCAGCACACAAGAGAAAACAAAAATAATGAATATCAAACCGAATGTTAGGGTTGATGTGATGACAATTATTGTCAATAGAACAGAGAACAAACTTTCTCACCTCCTTGAGAAGAAAGAGTTCTTCCTTTTCGTCGTCTTCTGAGAAAGTTATAGCTTTGGCTGCTTGGGGTTTAAAACTTCGAAGCACGGACATCTTCTGCTGTTTGCCCGTCACAAGAGCTTCGCATTGATTCATCATTTGGTCATAAGGTACAGGAATGGAGGAAACAGGGAGACTTGCAACTTGTCGAGCAGTTTCTGATACCTACACATCATGTACCAATGAAAATATTACCTGAAAAACGACACAGAGGAAACCAATAGTATGAAATATTGGGTGTATGCGTTACCGATTCTAACAACTCGTTGACACTCAGAACATCTGCTGGGTTAGTATTTGTGGACAATGATGTTCTATGGCCAGACTGACTTCCACTAGCCCCCGGAGAAATTCCTTCAAATGCCACTATTGCTGAAAGCTCAACCTGAAGGATCCACACAATTGCAATGAGGAACTCACTCCCTAAGCAAGTTTCTAATGAAATGCAAAAGCTTCACATGAAGTCATTATACCTCTTCAAAAGCTGGAAGTTCTATCTCATTAAGAGGAGAACTAGGTCCTGGTGTCTCCATGAACAATGGTGCACCAAGCGGGTGTGCATCATCTCTGGAAAAATCTGACTGAATTTCCTTTCTCAAATTTGATTGCTCCTCCTAACAGCATTACACAAACATTTACAGAAAAAGGTATAAAATTATTGCATGGAGAGGTTTTGCATGCTCTGTAGCGAGTTTGTCCTACTTTACTTTGTTTCGCTATGAATACATACACTGACCAAACACTGCATTTACGACAATTGACTACTAGAAGACCAGGAGCTTAAGTCATGGTTTCTTTATATTCGATACAGCTTTATCTGATGTGTTGGATATAAGATCAAACACACTTTCCTCCAAAAGTAACATAACTACCATGAATGAATAACACTACTCTATAATTTTAAACTAGATAAGTACCTCGGATAATGTCTGAAATTTCGATGTAAAATGAGTAATCACGATTTCCTTCAGGCGACTATCATCCACGACAGAATTGAGAGCAGCACTATCATCTTTCTCAGATCCATACACTTCTTCCTGTGGAAATCCAGAACATACAGCACGCAATCTGATATCTCCTTCCAGCACAAGATAAGGATCAACCTATTCAGGACATGACGAATTGCACATACAGATTGAAAAAAGCTGAGCAACCAAAGCACGAGATTTAGAAAATGGAAACCAAATGGATGCAATATTTAACAACAGCTCACCATTTGGGGAGTTAAAGATTCTTTGACAATTGTAATTAGCTCCGGAATATTGGAAATATTGGCACCGAAAATGAGCATATATGATGCAAAAGTGAACATTGATCTTCGACGAGAGAGCTGCATACCTCCTTCAGCATCATACAGAAATATATGTCAGAAACAAACTCAATAAAATGGGGAGTTCGGGAGAGTTCAGTTACTCCTTTTGCATTTACAAGGATAACATGTCGTCTCATTGACGTTTCACAACTAAGGCACTTTTAATGAACATGAAAGTTCTAGCATAAGCAAATCTGTGAAGTATAAAGTGTTTTAACAAAACATACTAACTTCTGGAAGATCCTATCCAACATAGCTGGTAAAATTATGATAGAGCCAAAAAGGAACTCAAAAGCTACACTATTGTTTAAATTTCTTGCATCCCCACTAGATGTTTGTTTTACACCATATTATCCTATATTAACAGTAAAATAAGATCAAAGAAAGATACTGATCAACAGCTGCACAATACAAAGGCGAGAGACTATGTATACTAATATTCACCACTAACAAAATCACATACGTAAATCAACAGAAAAAGCATGGCATATCTAATGGAACTATATTCACCACATTAATACAACCAAATGAGATCCATTCATTATATCTTTTTGGGGGAACAAATCTATTTGTTATATAAAAGCAAACAAAATAGGTAATTTCTTAATGAACTGAAAAAGCATTAACCACAATCTTTAACTTACCATTTTGATTTAATGAGAGATTTCGAAGAGAGAATGCCAGCTGAAAACACCGCACCAGAGCCATGTGATTTGATCTCTGCCATTTGCAATCACCAAATCAGAGGGAAAAAATACAAAATCAAAGGAGCCCTCCCATCTAGAAAGGGATGATCCATCAAATAAACATAAGATGCAGCGACTAACCTTTGCTAGTGAAAACAATAGAGTGATATTATACGTTCTGGCCATGGCCTCAAAATTTGCAGGGGTATTCTCGGTAGAAGTTGCTTGGATCCATATAGATGAAAGAAGCATGTTCACTTGGTGACTACTCAGTCGGAGTGAACATAATGACTGTAATAACATAAAATCACACTATAGTTGAGCTAACTATCAAATACACTCAAATCAATAAAAAAAAGTGCAAATTATTTAGAAAACTCATACCTTTATACCATCATCTAAATCCTTTAAGCTATCCAAGGACTGAAAACTAAGACTGGTATCTCGTGATACACTCGGATGAGATATGTGGTTTACATCTTTATGCAGTTCACTGTTAAAGGATTCCTCAACTTTATCCTTCTCTTCCTCCTGTAAACTGGTACTCTGGTTCCTTACTGTACAAGTTCCATCAACTGACAATATCCCAGAAACAGCTTCTGAGGTTTCCTTATGTTGGTCTAACCAAGGTAAATGAAGAGTTCGAAGAAGAAGGACGGAGAAAATATTGTGTGCGTCAACTCTAGTCTCACAATCTGTGTGGGACATCGCAAGGAGCAGTTGGTGAAACAAGGCATCCGGAAATACCTGGGACAGATCACAGTAAATCTGTTAGAACAGAATAATTACTACGATAGTCAAATACAAAACAAAAGTTACAGTCAAAGGTCTCACTTACTTTCTTCTGGTAAGAAACATTTGGAACCATTGATACTATATGTGCAGCACGGAGAATGGCTGATGCTGTGGTTCTAGCAACGACTACATTAGTGGAAATCGTCTCAAGAACCACTGCCAACATATCAAGAATCGGCCCTGCATCCCCAACCTTAAAGCAAAACAAAAAAATTGAACAAACTTAGGGGGATGTGTGTGTATGAAACACGCAAACAGGGGAACACTCAAGAACAGAAAACAGTCCGACTAACCTTATTTGAGAGCTCTGCGATGCAATTTTCTAATGCATGCTCGAGCTCAGAATTCTGCTTCGATTCATCAGCAGACACATTTGGTTCAGCTGCGTTTTGCAGGCATTTCCGCAAATGCTTAATCAAGTCGGCTATTACAGCAGTCATCGCGCCTGAAGGCTGCTGTTTAGCATGTAGCACAAGGCATGTGGCTACATTAACCATGTTAACTTGAAGACCTTGTTGCTTCATTACATTCTTATGATCCAAGTGCTTGATCAAAGAAGATACCAACACATGACAATTTTCCCCTGCTTAAATACTTCTCTAGTCAGTTGCCTTATAGACAAGTTACAAATATAACTGTAATATCAGGATAGATAGCAAATTAAATATCCTCTCTGACCTGATTCTTCCAGACGAGACTGCAGAAATAATAAAACAGAAGAGGCAACGCCTTTTTGTGGAGACCAGTAATTTCCACTGTCAAAAGCATTCAAAAGCGGTTCCAGAACCCGGCGAACAGTTGTGGTTTCCTTTGCTAATTTGGCTATATTGCAAAGGCAAACCATAGACCAGTATGAGGGGCTCTTCGAAATATCCCTGAAAGGATTTAATGAATAAATCAAATAACAAATAGATGATGCATTTCAGTGGTCATAAAAGCAAGTGAAAATAAATTTCTGAAAAGCCTTACATGTTATCCAACTTATAGTCAGTCACAGGATTAGGTTTGAAGGAAACCTTTTTACTCATGTTGGGAATCTTCGTTTCTGAATTTTGACCAACTTCGTTCATATCTTCTTGACCCTTCTCCAAATCCATATAATTGTCCAGAATCACAGAAATAATCTAATTCAAGACGAACAAATGTTAATCAAACTACAACGCACCAGCACTTGTAAACCCTGTATGTAATAGACAAAAAGAAGTTGAAGTATCCAATGACTCACCATATCCAAGTCCATTGATAGTTGGGAATGCTCACCAATGAAAGATACCTGGCAATAACTATTGATTAGTAGCAAAAAGTTTCTGGCAGAAACAGCTAGTAAGGAACTTGCATCACCATAAGATCAGCTCTAGAATGAATGTCAAAGTTAAAACTGGATTCACGTAAAAAGAAACTAACAACAGAATTCCAGGCAGCTGAATAAGAACTAGAACCATTTTCAGTGTATTTCGTTAGTAATGTGAATATTATAAATTAGCTACTATACTCCATCCATGCTTAAAATTTTTCTTGAACAAAAAAATACTCGTAATTAAAGGTGAACAGTTTGCAGATCAAAATTATAACCCATTCCACTAACAAAAATAATTCAAAGTAAAAGCTCTGGCTATCTGCAATAGGAAGAGAACATAATCCTGTAACATGCAGCACATGTCTACTTTTTTAGGATAGGTTTTGTTTGAGGAATCTACAAATCTAAATAGCGTGTTTCCTGTCAGTCAAACAACAGAGAAAGTAAAAAAAGAAGAAGCATTACCATGAATGCCAAAGCCTGAATTCCTGCTGAGCGTAATCGGAGTGATCTTTCATCATCCCCCATTTCTTGAGCAAGTTGACAAAGTTTTGGGATTATCCCTTCTAAGTTGAACATGTGCGAATTCTCAGTCTGAATTTAAACAAATGTGTTACCATACGATGATTACTGTTAGGCAATAAACTTTGTGTAGTGCAAGCTGCACAAGTAGCTTGTGAAGGGACATGTAATGCCTAAAATATTGCCCAATGTACCTGTAAACTTATAAAGTCAACTAGAGTATTGCAACCCAAGATCTGCACTTCTTCCTCTTTTGATTGCTCCAAAAGAGTTCGAACAATGGTTAGCAAACTACACGAAAATAGAGGCCTACAAGAAAAAATTTGTGGTTTCAGCAAATTTATGAAATGAAAAAGTAGCTCCTTGGTTAGTTAGGAATCTGGAAAGAAATCTTTGAAATATAAGAGAATTCGGAAAAAAAATGATCGAGCAACAAGATTGAAGACCCCGGACTTATTTCTGAAGATCTAATTCAACAAAAATTAAGAAAAAGAAATATGATATACTAGTTCTACGTAACCAGATAATGCCACACTGAGTTTACCCTGAAGAAACTATTACTTACATCTGCTCCTTACATGATGAAAGCAGTCTCTTGTAAATGCATAAAACGACTTTAACTGATCCAATATTTCCATTTCGCAATTCTTTGTAACATTTCTGCTCAAGGTACTCTGTAATCTGTCACAAGCAAAGACTGCAACACATGAGAATAAAACTGAGAGAAGAAGTATGCCAAGCAAATACAATAGAGAAAAAATCAGAAAAGAATGCAGCTACCTTTGGAATTCGTAAAGGATTCCTTGACGCATACTCACAAAGCTTGCCTATTTTCCTATCATTAGCCTCAGCTTCCTGCCAAATCAAAACACGGAACCATGTCAAAACCTCTATAATTCTGTGTACCAAAACCCATTTTTAAACTTCCAACAGGGTTATGCGAGAAACATGTATAATCATTCAGAATTGCCAATAGTAAACAAGTAAAAAACTTGAAGACTACCCGTTTTCCGTCTCAAGAAAAGTAACTGGAATCCCTCTACATATAGGAACAAAACTTACAATCTAGAGAATTAGGAAATTGAAAGATGTTCATTAGTGTACCAAAAAATGAAAAGTGGAAGATTTCAAGTAGGAGAGTTGACCTGATTACGAGGGAAGATTTCAGCGAGCATTTTCTTGTAGCGTTTAACGGGATGCCTAGACCTTGCCCTCAAGGAAGGACAGAAGAAACAGAGGTTACCACAGGCGGGTAAAACCCGTCTGGACATAACCCCCATTTTCTTCAAATCCTCTTATTCACCCCTCCCCCCTGCAAAATCCCATTAAAAAAGACAACATCTTTCAGACTAAACTACAAGCAACAACAACAATCAAATTGAAAGAAGAAAAGACGAAATTGCATTTACCCAGCAGCAGCACGATTCGATGGAACCCTAATTCAATATTCTAGCTACCGAGATCGCAACCCTGAAGAAACCCCAACAAAAGGGGGCCAAAAAAACTTCAATTTGGGATCGGAGAAATTAAAAAGGAATCGAATTTACAAATCCAATTATGACGAATTGTGCAAGAAATTTAATCAGGAAAAAAACAGATTAGAGACAATTTACCAGGAAGATGGAGGAGGAAAAAGCACAAGAGGCAGCTGGGGAGAAGAAGGAAATATGTAATCCCGCTCAGCGGTGGCATTGATCCTCTCTCGTCTTTTTATCATTATTTTTATTTTCATAATTAAATGTTTAATCTCTCTCTCTCTCTCTCTTTCCGCCATTAATGTCGGAAAGTGTCAGTCCGATCAACTCTTTAAATTACCATTATACCCTTTTATTATCTTTGTCTGATACAAATTGAGCTTTTCGGTGTTTAATGAACTGTTCAATAATATGCAAAGCTAAAGGTCATCTTTTGCCAAATTTTGCTAGTGATGATGAGATATGAAAACACTCAAAAAGTGATGAGACTGTAAGAGCAATGTATCCGATCCGAATATGTATCCGAAAAACTCAAACCTGTACCCAATCCAAAACTTTACATGTACTTATATGAATATAAAATTTCTATATCCGACAAAATATGTATCCGATAGAACCCGATCCAGATCCAACCTGAATATCCATATATCTAGGTCTATCCTAAACTTTCATTTTTATTAATGATATTTACTATTTAAAAAAAGAATATTTGACAAAAAAAAAATCTCCATGGCCAATACAAGATCGCCATATGTCTCTATGAAATAGTCCCATCGGTGTCATTGTATTGAAAGATATCATGCAATTTGTATCATTAAATCTTTGTTTAATTAATTTTTTATTCAATTTTTTTTATAATACTTATGTGTGTAAATGGTAACCGCATAATTTTTGTTGAATTACTGTTGAATTGCAGAATTTGCAGAATTACTATTGATTTTTTTCAGAATTTGCTGAATAATATCAAACTTAAATGGTAACAGCAGAATTTTTGTTGAATTACTGTTGAATTGCAGAATTTGCTGAATTACTGTTGATTTCTTGCAAAATTTGCTGAATAATATCAAACTTAAATGATAATAGCAGAATTTGCTAAATTTGCTAAATTTTTCTAAAAAAGTAATTAATTTTGAAAAAATAATTAATTTTAAAAAAGTAATTTTTTTTTCAAACTTAAATAGTTAATTATTATTGACCAATCATAAAAATATTGCAAAATACTAATGCTCATTAAATATTTAATAAAGTTAAAAAGTACCAAGTATTGTCAAAGCATCTTACATTTTCAAAAACCCTCCAAAACATCTTATATTTTGAAATAGATAGAATAGTAATTAGAGCTAGATCGGATCCAGATCCAAAAATAATAATTAAAAAAACATAAAACTAATTTGTAAAAATGTCATTTAAAGAAAAACAAATTTCATTATATCATTTATGTTTGGGTTAACTATATTGTATTAGAGTTTAGTTTCGAGGGTTTTAGGAGTTTTAGGGGTCAAAACATTTTTTAGAGAATATAATTTTAAGATTTATGATTTAAAAATCTATAAAGTGTAAACGAGGCTGTGACGACCCAACCCGTCAAATAAAAAAAAAAAAATTTTAACCGGATCACTATTATTATAAATAGTGATCCTCAACGGTCCAATAAACAAACAGCGCGGAAACAATGATTCAACAATCAAATACAATTATCGTTTAACAAGCCCATACTTATTAATTCTAGTTCAATTCGGTAATACACATAGTTCTGAAATTGCTAACACCCTAGCAATTCTAACTTATTACACGAAAACGAGCCACTAGATCATTCCCCTCGTCCCGGCCATGATTCCACGATCATTGACTGTCTTTACCTGCATCACATGGTTATAAGAGATGCGTGAGTATTATCATAAATACCCAGTGAGACGGTCATCCCATCAACAGGCTATGTACAAATATAAGCATAAGCAATGCTACAATACCAGGATGAACAATCAACATGAAAACAACTCAATCGCGTAAAAACAACCTGTGTCGATCGATACACTAACCCGTGTCGATCGACACCAACTCCGACACTCATGTCCGTCAGCACACCATCCCGGTGACCTACTGACACCATGTCGATCGACACACCCATATGTGTCGATCGACACACCAAACCCAGAAAACTCGCACACGCGATTTTCTGCATAATAATTTATCAAACAACACGAAATTCGATCCCAAACAACACACAAACGCATCCTAACACTTCTTATGCTTACACGCACCCATGGTCACGCACTCACCTTGATTTGGGAAGGAAAACGGATTCAAAAGTGTTCAAGAACACCCAGAACACCAAGAACACGCACGCCCCAAAGAACTCAACGTATACTACGAACGGCTACTCCAAATTCCAATCAGAAACCGGCGCTGGAAACTAGACACGACGAGCTACACAACGGTATGTAGAACGTCCTCTAACTCCCTACAAATCGACGGGAAAACAGCCCGCAAGTTCAACAATCCGAACTGGAACAGAAATGACATGTTGAACAAGAAAACACACTGGGAACGGAAAACACAACGGAATCAAGATCGGAAACCCGATCTGAAAAGTAGACAGATAGAGCTTTCTAACCGTATACAGATCGTCTCTTGGTTCAAAACGGTTCGACGAGAAAACAACTCGCAATTTCGATGATCCGAACTGGAACAGAAATAACCCGTTTTACAAGAAAGCACACTGGGAACGGAAAACACAACGGAATCAAGATCGGAAACACGATCTAAAAACTAGACATAGAGAGCTTTCTAACCGTATATAGAACGCTTCCTGTGTCACAACAGAACGACGGCAAAACTCCTCCGAAGTTGACTGATCGCAGTTGAAGGCTGCACAAACCGACCAACTTAGAACGATCATAACTAACAATCTAACCGTCCGATTGACAAACGGATTTTTCCTACGACAAGAACAACGACAGGAGTACTTACCCTCCAAATTTCACTCCGATCCGTCGTGATCTTGACCTCCGTTTGTCTTCTCCAAAACACGAACAGAAGCTGTCTTCAACCCAAAAACACTTCACACTCTCCCAACTCTTCTCTCTCTCTCTCTAACCTCTCAAAACTCTGAGAAATCTTTCTCCAGACCACTGCCGACACTCTCTCCCTTTTATAGGGAAATTTTATTTTATTTTATTTTTATTTTTATTTTATTTTATTTTTATTTTTTTATTTTTTTATTTTTTTTTTTTTCGTGTCGATCGACACACACCCACTGTGTCGATCGACACACGACCAAATATTCCGTAATTTGGTTCGCGATCGTTACAATTCTCCTCCACTAACACGGATTCGTCCTCGAATCACGTGAAATCATAACCCTACGGTTAACACATCCGATCTCAGTCCTCTGGCCCAACCCGGCCAGCTCTACTAATATCCTCACCCCTGGCCCCACCCGGCCAGCACTACCTGAGATTACACCCAATCTCAGAACTCAACTAGTGTCATACTAGTTACATTGCACTGCCACCACAGGTGCAATCCTGACCAACCCGGTCAGCTCCAACTCAGATCATCTCTCGATCTCCTTCACCTAACCCGTCTCACTAAGGTTGACACTCTCGTCCGAAACCCGACCAAATTCCCCCAGGAAACATCCACGATGCAACACTCGCTGATCCGGATCAGGGTTGTCCGATAGATTGCGCAACAATCAAACAAGAACATGCCCGACCCACCGTAGACCCAGACCTTGAATCAATTGGTCGCACAACAATCAAACAAGAACATGTACAACCCAAGAGGCTACATATGTTTACCAGGGTCGTCTGAACTAAGGTTCCAAACTCGAGTAAAAACCCTATATTAGACATCCACAACCACCTGAGATCATTCCCGATCCCTGAAGTTCATCAAATCTCATACTTATAATCACACTATAGGTACTCTTGCTCAAACTCATATCTCTATACACCACTCCCACTCGCAAGATCGTCACCCTACGAGCTCTCGATGTATACCATACCGGCTCTCGGTATGCTCCAGCCCCTCCCACTCTCGGGACACACAGTCCGTCAAGCTATCGGCTGCAGAGGAAATCACACATCCTCTGGAGAGATCTCTGTCCCTCAAAGTATATGCAGGAGAATATCACCATCCCCTGGAGCAGTAACACTGTAACGTGCATCATAAGCACCTGTCGACCGATTTACTTCCGTGGTTCCCATCTTGATATCCCCTAACCCGGAATATCACTCATGACCAATCCCCAGGTCATCTGAAACAACCCAATCGCCAGGGTGTTTCCATCGGAGTCCCTAGAAAAGACAGTCCTAACTCACATAAGACTTCTGTTCCAGACTCCCCCTAGAAAATAGACAGGTTCTAACTCACATAAAACCTCTATTTTCCAGCACCATCTAGGGATCTACCCGTCCTAATCCCTTAGGACCCCCATCCCTAGATACTTAGACAAGCCCTAACTCCCATAGAGCTTCTATCCTAGCCCCTCAAATGACCTCCCCGTCATTACACACATGACCTAACCCAGTCATCAAACCCATGATCTCCCCGTCATACCATAAGAACATCCGTCTTATAACCCAAGATAATAAGAAAAACCCCATCTTATTAAATCTCAACAATGCATATCGTTACAACCCAAACGAAAATACATACAACTCATAGCAACAAGCTAATACAACTACTGAAAACCAGAAAAACACTCAAGCCTCCGCTTGCTTCTCGAACCACTTCGAGAACTTTGCCTTCATACTTGCCTCTGGTTCCCAAGTCTCCTCCTCGACACCATCACAGTCCCACACGACTCTCACCAATGGTATCCTCTTCCGACGCAGCACCTTGACTCTCCGCTCGAGAATCCTCATAGGTCTCGCCGCTAACGTCATGTTGGGTTGAAGATCCTCCGGGATCCTAGCCAACACCTCCTCAGATTCATGTAGACACTTCCGCAGCATCGATACATGAAATACCTTATGAAACGCTCTCATACTCTGAGGTAACTCCAACCGATAAGCCACTGGTCCAACCCGCTCCACCACCCGAAACGGACCCATAAACCTTGGACTTAGCTTATTCTCTGAAATGGATCTGTTAGGACCCCTCAACATCGCTGCCTTGAGATACACTAGATCTCCCAGCTCAAACTCCAGCTCTTTCCGTCTCTTATCAGCATAACTCTTCTGCCGATCCTGAGCCTCTCTCATGTTCAATCTCAAGACACGGATCTTCTCCGTCGTCTCCTGAACAAAATCCGCACCAAACATGCTCCTCTCCCCCACTTGAGTCCAGCACAATGGTGTCCTACACGGCCTCCCATACAGAGCCTCATATGGAGCCATCCCAATACTCGCCTGGTATGAGTTGTTGTACGCAAACTCAACCAGGTTCAGATGATCCGCCCAATGACCACCATAATCCAGCACGCACATCCTCAACAGGTCTTCTAAAGTCTGAATAGTCCTCTCCGACTGTCCATCTGTCTGAGGATGATACGCCGTGCTCATGTGCACCTTAGTGCCCATCTCTGCCTGAAACGCCCTCCAGAACTCAGACGTGAACCTCGGATCTCTGTCTGACACAATACTCGCTGGCACCCCGTGCAGCCTCACTATCTCACGCACATACTTCTTAGCCAACACTACCGTCCCATCGGTCTTTTTGATGGCAAGAAAATGGGCTGACTTGGTCAGACGATCCACAATCACCCAAATCGCATCATACGTCCGTGACAACGGCAATCCCGTCACGAAATCCATGGTAATCATATCCCACTTCCACTCCGGAATGGGTAAACTCTGCAACATACCACTCGGAACCTGATGCTCAGCCTTCACCAGCTGACACACGTTGCACGCTGCAACCCAATTAGCTACATCCCTCTTCATCCCGACCCAGTGATAATACCGTTTCATATCACGGTACATCTTGGTCGCCCCCGGATGAATCGATAACATGCTCGAATGGGCCTCTCTCAGAATCTCCTGCCTCAGATCCTCGTCCTTGGGTACACAAACTCGCCCATTCACCAGTATCATCCCACTTGCTGAGACCACATACTCCGAACTTGTCGCCTTAGAAGCATCAATCAACCCCTGATCCTTCTCCTGCGCAACCCGAATCCTGCTCAGTAAATCTGCCTGGTTAGCTGCCTCTAACCCCAACGGCTCCTGTGAGATCACACACAACCTCAACGTACTAATCTCGCTCACCAGAGCTTCCATATCACGCTCCTGAGCCGAAGCAACCCTCATCCGACTCAATGCATCCGCAACCAGATTAGCCTTACCCGGATGGTATCCGATCTCCAAATCGTAATCCGCTACCAACTCCATCCAGCGCCTCTGTCTCTGGTTCAGCTCCGGCTGAGTGAAGAAATACTTCAAACTCTTATGGTCTGTGAATACCTGAACCTTTCCGCCATAAAGATAAGATCTCCAAATCTTTAGAGCGAAAATTACCGCAGCCAACTCCAAATCATGGGTAGGGTAGTTGCACTCATGCTTCCTCAACTGCCTCGAAGCATACGCAATAACCTTTCCCTGCTGCATTAGGACACAACCCAAACCAACACCCGAAGCATCGGTATACACCACGTAAGGCTCACCCGGCTCGGGTAACGCCAACACCGGTGTACTCGTCAACATCTCCTTCAGCTTCCCGAAACTCTCCTCGCACGCAGAAGACCACACAAAAGGAACATCCTTCCCGGTCAACTTGGTCATCGACTTAGCCAAACTCGCAAATCCCGCGATGAATCTCCGATAATAACCTGCCAACCCAAGAAAACTCCTAATCTCGGTGGCATTCCTCGGTCTAGGCCACCCTCTGATAGCCTCGATCTTAGCCGGATCCACAGAAACTCCCTCTGCAGACACCACATGGCCAAGGAAACTCATCTCTTGCTGCCAAAAACTACACTTGCTCAACTTCGCAAACAACTTCTGCTCCCGCAGCTTTCCCAGAACTACTCTCAGATGCAACTCATGCTCCTCAGGACTCTTGGAATATACCAGGATATCATCAATAAAGATGATCACAAACACATCCAAATACTCCTGGAATACCCCGTTCATCAACCGCATGAACGCTGCTGGTGCATTCGTCAAACCAAAAGGCATCACCACGAACTCAAAATGCCCATACCTCGTCCTGAAAGCAGTCTTCCTCACATCTGCCTCCTCAATCGGAATCTGATGGTACCCTGAAGCCAAGTCGATCTTGGAGAACCAGGTAGCCCCTCGTAACTGATCCAACAACTCATCAATGCGCGGCAGAGGGTACCTGTTCTTCACGGTGACTCGGTTAAGTCCCCGATAATCGATGCACAACCGGAAACTACCATCCTTCTTCTTCACAAACAACACCGGTGCTCCCCACGGTGAAACACTAGGCCGAATAAAACCCTTATCCAACAAATCATCCAGCTGCTTCTTCAGCTCTGCCATCTCTGCTGGAGCCATACGGTAAGGTGCCTTAGATATCGGAGTAGTCCCGGGCTCCAACTCAATAACAAACGGATCCGACCGCGATGGCGGTAATCCCTCCAATGACTGGAACACATCCTGGAAATCCCGAACAACTCGAATATCCTCCACTGCAACCCCTCCAACAGACTCAGGCATCACTATCGTCACCAGATACGCCTCGCAGCCCTTGAGAAGCAACTGCTCGGCCTGTGTCGTGGAAATCACGAGACTCCCGGAAGTCGGTCTCACACCCTGATAAACCAACCTCCCCGCCTCTCGCTCAAACACAACTCGCCCTCGGTGGCAATCCAGATGGACTCTGTAACGATCCAACCAATCCATACCCAGGATAACATCATACAGCTCCACCGGACTGATGATCAGATCTGCTGGCATCGACTCTCCCGCCACCAGAACATCCACACCACGAGCGCGCCCGAAAGTAGCCAACGTTCTACCTCCAGCCACCTTGACTACTCCCGCCTGTTCCCCGGAATCACTCTGGATTCCGCTGCTCTCCGCACACTCCGGCGTAATAAAGCTATTCGTAGCTCCCGAATCAAATAACACGTGGGACTCATACCCGCCCACAACTAAGGTCCCTGCACAATTCCATGTGCCTCAGAACCCTACCATTCTAGCACAGACTCACAATTTCCCAACAAACAAAAACTCAAACAACCATGAATTAAAAAGTCAAGTTCGGAAATACCTGTGATCGGTCTGGTGCTAGATCCACCCGCCTCCGCAGACGTGAACACACGCGGTGCTGCTGCAATCTGAGACAACGGCTGCACTGCCAATGGCTGCACTGCGGCCACCGCCAACTGCTGCAGCTTCGGACACTTGGGCTTAATATGCCCCGTCTCTCTGCAGTGGTAACACACCCGCGTATCCTGGACCCCGACCCGCACATCTCGAGTCCCGGTCCCAGTCCTCCTCGGACAGCTCGCCACACGATGGGACATGCTCCCACACCCGAAGCATCCCGAACCACCCTGACTGGCCCCTGAAGTGCTCTCCCACTTCCTCTTCTGTCCCTGAGCAGGCTTGCCGCCCCTGCCTGAACTCACCTGCTGCTGAGATCTCCTCGGCTGCTGCTGCTGCACAGGTGGACTAACCACCACAACCTGCTCCCCCAGATCCTCCTCGATCGCAGCAGCCATCTCAACCAGTTCCGCCCTCGTGGCGAACCTACTCGCCCTGCAGCGAGTCCTCAAATCTGGACGAAGTCCTCGCAAGAACCTCCTAACCTGGGCATCCTCGCCCTCCATGCCTCTCCCTGCATGAACCAGAAGTCGACTGAACTCCAAATCGAACTCTCTCACTGACCGATCTCCCTGAGTCAGGTCCAGAAACCTAGACTCCAAACGGTCCACCGCCTCCTGCGGAAAATACTTGGCGTTAAACTCCGCCAAGAAATCCTCCCAGACCATCTCGGCCTGCACCCTCCTGGCCTCAACACCTCTCCACCAGAGATGCGCATCACCCTCTAGGTAATGTACCGCCAGATCCACTCTGTATCCCTCTGGACACCTGATGGAGCGAAAGTTACGCTCTAACCTCATCCGCCACCCATCAGCCTCCTCAGGCCTAGCACCGCCCGAGAAAAATGCAGTACCAATCCGCTGCATCTGCTCCATCATCCGCAGATAAGATGGAAGCTCCTCAACCCCAGCCATACCCGGATGCATCCCAGCCAAACCCGGCTGCACCCCAGCCATACCCGGCTGCACCCCAGCCATACCCGGCTGCACCCCAGGAGCATGACCCGGAGCAGGCACCCCTCCCGGTAACCTCTCCAGAATCATCTGTAGTAGACCCGCCAGACGATCATCTCGATCCGGGGCGACGCCTACGGCAGCACCCCCACCAGGGCCCACCGCACCACCAGCTACATCGGGACCTACACTATCCCCTCCAGCCCTCTCACTGGAACCCGTAGCTGTCACACCCACGGACCCCTCCTGAAACGCCTGCGAGTCAACTACCCGCTCCTGTGTAGTCTCCTGGGACACCCACGTGGCAGCAGACTCACTCCCAAGTCCCCGCCCACGTCCACGCCCAGCACGACCACCACGACCTCTACGGCCCCCGCGACCTCTGCCTCTAGCCACTCTAGCCATCACTCTGCACTAACCAGCAGAATACTAAGTACTAGAAAAAACAGAAATCACAAAACACATACCGTGGAATCTCATTGAAGGCTCGGAAGGGATGATCTAGGACTCCATACCCACACAACAATCAATTGACTAACTCGCATAATCAATTAACTAACTAGCCCTAGAACCGCTAGGGCTCTGATACCAAACTGTGACGACCCAACCCGTCAAATAAAAAAAAAAAAATTTTAACCGGATCACTATTATTATAAATAGTGATCCTCAACGGTCCAATAAACAAACAGCGCGGAAACAATGATTCAACAATCAAATACAATTATCGTTTAACAAGCCCATACTTATTAATTCTAGTTCAATTCGGTAATACACATAGTTCTGAAATTGCTAACACCCTAGCAATTCTAACTTATTACACGAAAACGAGCCACTAGATCATTCCCCTCGTCCCGGCCATGATTCCACGATCATTGACTGTCTTTACCTGCATCACATGGTTATAAGAGATGCGTGAGTATTATCATAAATACCCAGTGAGACGGTCATCCCATCAACAGGCTATGTACAAATATAAGCATAAGCAATGCTACAATACCAGGATGAACAATCAACATGAAAACAACTCAATCGCGTAAAAACAACCTGTGTCGATCGATACACTAACCCGTGTCGATCGACACCAACTCCGACACTCATGTCCGTCAGCACACCATCCCGGTGACCTACTGACACCATGTCGATCGACACACCCATATGTGTCGATCGACACACCAAACCCAGAAAACTCGCACACGCGATTTTCTGCATAATAATTTATCAAACAACACGAAATTCGATCCCAAACAACACACAAACGCATCCTAACACTTCTTATGCTTACACGCACCCATGGTCACGCACTCACCTTGATTTGGGAAGGAAAACGGATTCAAAAGTGTTCAAGAACACCCAGAACACCAAGAACACGCACGCCCCAAAGAACTCAACGTATACTACGAACGGCTACTCCAAATTCCAATCAGAAACCGGCGCTGGAAACTAGACACGACGAGCTACACAACGGTATGTAGAACGTCCTCTAACTCCCTACAAATCGACGGGAAAACAGCCCGCAAGTTCAACAATCCGAACTGGAACAGAAATGACATGTTGAACAAGAAAACACACTGGGAACGGAAAACACAACGGAATCAAGATCGGAAACCCGATCTGAAAAGTAGACAGATAGAGCTTTCTAACCGTATACAGATCGTCTCTTGGTTCAAAACGGTTCGACGAGAAAACAACTCGCAATTTCGATGATCCGAACTGGAACAGAAATAACCCGTTTTACAAGAAAGCACACTGGGAACGGAAAACACAACGGAATCAAGATCGGAAACACGATCTAAAAACTAGACATAGAGAGCTTTCTAACCGTATATAGAACGCTTCCTGTGTCACAACAGAACGACGGCAAAACTCCTCCGAAGTTGACTGATCGCAGTTGAAGGCTGCACAAACCGACCAACTTAGAACGATCATAACTAACAATCTAACCGTCCGATTGACAAACGGATTTTTCCTACGACAAGAACAACGACAGGAGTACTTACCCTCCAAATTTCACTCCGATCCGTCGTGATCTTGACCTCCGTTTGTCTTCTCCAAAACACGAACAGAAGCTGTCTTCAACCCAAAAACACTTCACACTCTCCCAACTCTTCTCTCTCTCTCTCTAACCTCTCAAAACTCTGAGAAATCTTTCTCCAGACCACTGCCGACACTCTCTCCCTTTTATAGGGAAATTTTATTTTATTTTATTTTATTTTATTTTTATTTTATTTTATTTTTTTTTTTTATTTTATTTTTTTTTTTTTTTTCGTGTCGATCGACACACACCCACTGTGTCGGTCGACACACGACCAAATATTCCGTAATTTGGTTCGCGATCGTTACAGAGGCCGCTGATGAAGTATGTCTTTCCTACTGGATTCAACGACTGAATACTCCCAACCAGAGCTTCAAATGCAGCCTGACCCCATGGATAAGTCATCATTGCTTCATCATCGAATACTCTTTTTGCAGTTTCAAAGGGTATCCTAGAATTATGATGACCGGCATAAATTCTCATGGCTTGAAGAACTAACAGCTCTAACCATTTACGCTTTTCAAAACTCCAGGACCTACAACCTCTTATTGCTGCCCTCAGTTCATCAGGCTTGGGTCCAAGCCCAAGCGGCACATTCAACTCCTCCCAAAACTCTCTGTATTGGGCAGGTTCATTGCTACTTTCTGTTGGCACTGGATCTGTGTTTAACCCAGTGATCTCACCAAACTCGAGTAAGCTAAACCCAGTGATCTCACCAAACTCGAGTAAGCTAAACTTTCATTTTTATTAATGATATTTACTATTTAAAAAAAGAATATTTGACAAAAAAAAAAATCTCCATGGCCAATACAAGATCGCCATATGTCTCTATGAAATAGTCCCATCGGTGTCATTGTATTGAAAGATATCATGCAATTTGTATCATTAAATCTTTGTTTAATTAATTTTTTATTCAATTTTTTTTATAATACTTATGGGTGTAAATGGTAACCGCATAATTTTTGTTGAATTACTGTTGAATTGCAGAATTTGCAGAATTACTATTGATTTTTTTCAGAATTTGCTGAATAATATCAAACTTAAATGGTAACAGCAGAATTTTTGTTGAATTACTGTTGAATTGCAGAATTTGCTGAATTACTGTTGATTTCTTGCAAAATTTGCTGAATAATATCAAACTTAAATGATAATAGCAGAATTTGCTAAATTTGCTAAATTTTTCTAAAAAAGTAATTAATTTTGAAAAAATAATTAATTTTAAAAAAGTAATTTTTTTTTCAAACTTAAATAGTTAATTATTATTGACCAATCATAAAAATATTGCAAAATACTAATGCTCATTAAATATTTAATAAAGTTAAAAAGTACCTAGTATTGTCAAAGCATCTTACATTTTCAAAAACCCTCCAAAACATCTTATATTTTGAAATAGATAGAATAGTAATTAGAGCTAGATCGGATCCAGATCCAAAAATAATAATTAAAAAAACATAAAACTAATTTGTAAAAATGTCATTTAAAGAAAAACAAATTTCATTATATCATTTATGTTTGGGTTAACTATATTGTATTAGAGTTTAGTTTCGAGGGTTTTAGGAGTTTTAGGGGTCAAAACATTTTTTAGAGAATATAATTTTAAGATTTATGATTTAAAAATCTATAATTAGTGCTATTTTTGCAAATAAACACCCCTAATTGACATTCTTGCAAATGTACACAGCAAAAATTGCATTTTGCAGTTGCTCCTTAAATAAATTAATAGATTGATAAAACAAACTTATTTTAGAATATTTTTAGTAACTTATTAAAATTGAATTATTTTTTAGTAAACCTAATTTTTAAAATATTACAATATTATTTTAGAATTGTCAAGCAAATTTAGTAAGATTTAATCACACTATATATATATTTATGGGACAATTGCAAAAATACCACTTTTGGTTATATTTGCAAAAATACCAGTATATGTTGTCCATTTGTAAAAATGTCACTAATTATAAATTTTTATAGTCTAAATCTTAAAATTCTAAACTTTATGGGTGTAAATGGTAACCGCATAATTTCTGCTGAATTGTAGAATTTGCTGAATTTCTGCTGAATTGCAGAATTTGCTGAATTGTAGAATTTGCTGAATTGCAGAATTTGCTGAATAATATGTTAAACTTAAATGATAATTGCAGAATTTGTAGAATTTGCTGAATCTGGAGAATTTGCAGAATTTTGTTACCATTTAGAGCCTCCATGTGTATCATCTATAAACATGGTCTAAACAACACAGCGATATATTAATCGCCACACTAAGTGCATTGAGATCTTAAAACAAGTTTATTTTAATCTTCACACTTAAAGACGATGAAGAAACCTCCACTTCCCCTTAAACCATTTATCTATCTTTGGATTCTTCAAGATAAAGCTTTATTTTGTTTATAAGAGCTTTTGTCTCCTTTTCCCTTCCCCACCACCACCACCACCACCACCACCAGACACTTTTGTCTTCTCCTTTTCTATTTACTAATTCCATACATTCTTCTTCACTGTAACGGTCGGAAACTAAAAATGGCTTTTCTCCGTTGCTTCCTTCTCTTCTTCTTCTTCTTCGCGTCATATTCTTCCGTTACTTCCAGAATCTTGCCAGAGATCTCTGTAACCACTAAGTCCATTCTCGATGTCGCTGACTCCATTCGCAGAACCAACTATGCGTCGTCGTTTCGGTTGAACCAGCAAGAAGAACAGATTCACTCGTCTTCTTCTTCTTCTTTTAGCTTGCAGCTTCATTCTCGAGCTGCGGTCAGAGGAACTGAACACACAGACTACAAGTCACTCACACTAGCAAGACTCGACCGTGACTCAGCCCGAGTCAAATATCTCACGACCCGTTTAGATCTAGCCTTGAACAACGTGTCACCAGCAGATCTCAAACCGATGACCACAATGTACACAACAGAGCAAGAGATCGAAGCTCCTTTAATCTCCGGCACGACTCAAGGAAGCGGCGAGTATTTCACACGCGTCGGAATCGGAAACCCCGCGCGTGAGGTTTACATGGTGCTCGATACCGGAAGCGACGTTAACTGGTTACAATGCGCTCCTTGCGCCGATTGTTACCACCAAACCGAACCAATCTTCGAACCAGCCTCTTCTTCTTCTTACACAACTCTCTCTTGCGATACTCCACAGTGTAAAGCTCTCGAAGTCTCTGAATGCAGAAACGCCACGTGTCTCTATGAGGTTTCTTACGGAGATGGTTCTTACACCGTCGGTGATTTCGCCACCGAGACATTCACCATCGGTTCTGCTTCCGTCGAAAACGTCGCCGTCGGTTGTGGACACAGCAACGAAGGGTTGTTCGTCGGTGCCGCCGGTTTACTCGGTCTCGGTGGCGGGTTGTTAGCTCTGCCGTCGCAGCTCAAAACGACGTCGTTCTCTTACTGCCTAGTTGACCGTGACTCCGACTTAACTTCGACCGTCGAGTTCGGGTCTGGTCTACCTCGAGACGCCGTAGTGGCTCCCTTGCTCCGTAACCACCAGCTTGACACGTTTTACTACCTTGGACTCACCGGGATAAGCGTCGGCGGCGAGATGCTTCAGATTCCAGTGTCTTCTTTCGAGATGGATGAGTCAGGAAGTGGAGGGATCATCATCGACTCGGGAACCGCCGTGACTCGTCTCCAGACGGAAATCTACAACTCGCTCAGAGATGCGTTCGCGAGAGGGACGACGGACTTGGAGAAAGCCACCGGAGTAGCGATGTTCGACACGTGTTACAATCTGTCGTCTAAAACGACGATAGAGGTTCCAACGGTGGCTCTTCATTTTCCCGGCGGGAGGATGTTGGCTTTGCCGGCGAAGAATTATATGATTCCGGTTGATTCTGTAGGGACTTTCTGTCTTGCGTTTGCACCGACGGCGAGTTCGTTGGCGATTATCGGCAACGTGCAGCAGCAAGGGACACGTGTCACTTTTGATTTGGCGAATTCCCTCATTGGATTCTCTTCAAATAAATGCTAGCTCAATGTTACTCTCGAATCTATAATTTTTTAATCATTATCTTTGTTACTGAAGAAGATATAGAGTGAACATTTCGGTTCGGAATGTTTATTTTTGGTTTCGTTGGTTCAGAAAAATACCGAATAAACCGAAATGGATTGATTTGATGATTACACAACTTTTGGTTTGGTTCAATCCAATTTAATGTCTACCCCACCAAATAGATTAACTGGTTCCAAGTATTGATCTGTGTGTTCCTGCAACTAATCTACTCACATGACTTTACCAAATTTGGAGAGCAGAAGAACATGATTCTAGAGCTTAAATCTTGTTTTGCTTGAGAGATCAAGAAAATACTAAAGCATACCCTCTTGTCCTCTAGAAACAGTTCATAACTTCCATCACAGAGACAGGTTTCAAAGTCCCTGCAACTAATCTTATACTAAAGAATCATGCAACCAAGTGGAAGCACTCCACACTTATACTCGCTTCGCATTTGAAATGGTAAACACGAGTGACTCAAATTCGAAACAGCTAATAAGATGGGTAGATAATGAGGAGTAGATAACATTCTTTCATTAGGAGTTTAGAAAGGCTAGAAATGCAGCAATCTAACGCGTAACAGGTCAACCAAAATAGACACTGCATAAACTAGTCTCATAAGGAAGTTTCTAAGCAAAATACTATCCCTTCGTTTTTCAGCATTTCCCCCCGCCAACGATTTTCACTTATCACTACTTAGTTAGACTCTACCAAACTCTTAAGCTTCTTCTCATACCTATACAATGGTGAAGCCAACATCATCGCCATGAAAGATTGGTGTCTCTCTAACGATAAGGAAAAGATCTCATGTTGATGTTGTAACGTTTAGCCAATTTTTCAGCAACACCATCGTGGAGGAGTTTATCCATCATCTCAAACTTCTTGTGATGCGCTGTCGCCGTCTCAGATTGCTTAGTAGCCAGCTTCTCTGCCTCATCAAGCTGATTCTAAAACACAATAAACACACATGAAAACACATTCAGAAGAGCACGCAAGTCCACAACAACAGAAGAATAGTACAATCACAATCATCAATCCCATGCCACAGAAAGAGAGAACAAAAAATGAAACAAAACCAAAACACACAAGTCCATAACAACAGAGAAGAATAATGCATTCACCACCATCAATTCCCATGCCACATAAAGAGAGAACAAAAAAACACAAGTCACCTTGAGAATAAACGAAGCTTCAGCAGTATGTTTCTGAACAAGCCGCTTCATTTTCTTGGCCTGGTCGAAATCAGGATCATTCGGCTCTATCCAGCGACAATAGATTCTTCTACCGGGCTCCTTTGGCCGATCAGCAAACATCTCAGGCTTAGCAGCTTTGGCTCTCACAGGCCTAGGCATTCCAGCAACCATGAAAGGAAATTGTGAGAAAGTCTCGAGAACAGCCTTTGCCTTGTTTTCAGTCTCCATTACAACCAGAACACCCATTGGAAGCTCCTTTGGACCCAAGTAGTTTGGTGTGAAGATCACATCCTCGACCGTCCCAAACTGATTGAAAGCAGATTCCAAAACCGACTTTGAAGCAAGAGGCGTGAGTTCATCTATATACACAGTACGCTTGACTTTCTCAAGAAACGCGTTATACTTCACTTCTTCCTGATTAGCCATACTAGTATAATTACAGAGAGAAAGAGAAAACGAATTAGCGAAAGCGCTACAATTTCCATTTTCTACGCGAAATGTCGAGCACAAAACTTGCTAAACAAACGGGATTACGAAAAAAAAAATGCTACGCATTTCCTGCAAACGAAGAACAAAATCCATGGCGAAAATCTAGGGTTTCTGTATCTTCCTCGTCTCAAATCCGCTTCTCATACAGATGGAAAATAACCAGATACTAGCAAAATCAAGCACAACAATGAAGAAATGAAGCATAGAGATGGAAGTATTACCTCAGGTACAGAGAAAAATCTCGAAGCTTCGGAAGAAACTGGTGCTTGAGCGATCGTTTTTGGGGGAAAACAAAAAAAAGAAAAGAAAAATGAAGTTAAAGAGGAGGGAAACAAATAAATAATATAAGTATTTATAATTATACTACTGATTACATATCAAAATAGCCCGTATAGCTCAGTGGTAGAGCGTCAGTCTTGTAAACTGAAGGTCCGTAGTTCGATCCTGCGTGTGGGCACATTTTTTATTTTCCACCTTTTTTCTAATAAAAAGTGAGTATATTCATAACATTCCACAATACAAACCATATATATAAGTAAAAGAAAAGGAAATTGAAAAGATCCACTGAGTAATCCTATGCGAGTTATTATTTTTTGTATATTGGATTTTTTAATAAAATAAAATATTTTTTGGATACTTTTTCCTTTGGTCATAGTCGCACGGTTGGGTGGGTATACACATATAGTGGTGCACCACTTCACCGGGTTTTTGTTTCTAGGTTGCTGTCTTTTGCTTAAAGAAAATATATTAAAACGAATAATTATCATTCAATCCATACTACTAAACTTCATTTTTAGCTCATTAGTACATTTAACTTTTAAAATACTGATGAAGCAAAAAGGTTTGGACCTAAACGTGCAACCAATCTCCTCTAAGTGGAGAGGGTACCTCCATACTTGCCAACCATTTACAATTCGATTGTTTTACAGCAAACATGATTATGATGATTTACATAAATGTCTTGTTTGAGAATAACTGAATTATTCCTTGTTAATTGTGATTGGTTATACTATAATATATATAAATTTAAAATCATCGATATATTTTCTTATAAACAACTTAATATTTTTCTTATAATAAATGTAATTCACTCAAAATCAAGAATGTATATTCGTCGTGTACTCGTCTTTGAGATAAATCATCTCTCTCGTGTCAGATTGAATTACATGTGATAGCTTTATATATATTGTAATAACCATGATATAATGGTAATATTCTACATGACTATCTTTTTTTAAAAAGTAAACTATTTTTATAAGAATATGTATCATCTATCTTTCATACACAAATCTATTAGATTATATGAAAGTTGACTCAATCTTTCCCGTACCGTTCCTTGCATTCTTGTTTGGTAAAAATGTAATAATTAGTTACATTCCCGCTATTAACCAAAACAAATAATATTTTAAAATATCTGATTACAGAAAGTCATAGAGTTGTATCCTTTTAAAAACCCCCAACACTTTCTATCAACCAATAATTATATCAACCAAAGGCAAATATTTTCTCTTATTCTCTCCAATTCCCTATTTTTGGCCGATTCATGTCTCTCGTTGCATCTCTTTGACTCTTAACTTCCTCTTAGATTTCTGAATTATTTGCCCTTATCGGGTGATTCATCGATCGATTCCAAGAAGCCAAGAAAGGGTAAAAAGATCGTCCCCGAGAAACCCTTTCTCTGCTTCTTGTAGCCCTAACCATTCTCCTTTCTTCATTCACACGTAACCCTACAAAATCAAAGAAATGGATCCAACAGAGCTAAAACGCGTGTTCCAAATGTTCGACAAGAACGGTGATGGAACGATCACGAAGAAGGAGCTTAGCGAGACGCTGAGAAGCCTAGGGATTTACATCCCCGAGAATGAGTTGACTCAAATAATCGAGAAGATCGACGTGAATGGTGATGGATGCGTTGACGTGGACGAATTCGGTGAGCTATACAAGACGATAATGAACGAGGAAGACGAAGAGGAAGAAGACATGAAGGAAGCTTTCAATGTGTTTGACCAGAACGGAGATGGGTTTATAACGGTGGATGAATTGAAAACGGTTTTGTCTTCCTTGGGTCTTAAGCAAGGTAAGACCTTGGAGGATTGTAAGAAGATGATAAATCAAGTGGATGTTGATGGTGATGGTAGGGTTAACTACAATGAGTTTAGACAAATGATGAAAGGTGGTGGTTTTAGTGCCTTGAGCTAATGTTTTTATTTCTTTCATTTTTTGTGTGATTTTTTTATATCTTCTTGATTTAATTCTATTGTTTTAGGAATGAGATACCCAAATGAAAAAAAAATGATCTTAGGTGACTGCTTTTTTTTTCTTCCTAACATAGTTTATCTATTGTTTCTTCCGGCATTACGGCATCGTCTTCGAAAAATTTTATCGTAAGAAATTATGTTAAACAATGTGGATCAAAGTGTGAAAATTTGTGCTCTTTTGAGTTTTATAACGGGTTTGGTTTAATGTGACAAAAATTTGCAGCGTGAGATCATTGTCGTAGCAATTAATATTTTGCTTTAAAGAATGGGAAAATCTGCATCGTTGAGTTTTATAGATTTGGTTCGGTTTAGTTTTGGTTCAGATTTGATTTGAGTGTTTTATTTATTTATTTTGGGTTGAACATCCTAATAAACACAACGAATAATGTATAGTACGGGGGCGCGAAAACCCTGCCTTAAACTATCATATTACTAGAAATTGTCCACGCAATGCGTGGATTTAAAAATTAAAATTGTAAAATATGCAATAATATTTTAACTTATTAATTATTTATGAATTTAATATTATAAACTTTGATATTTATACTAAAAAATTATTGATACAATGTTATATATAAAAGAAAGAGATTTTTCATTAATAAAAAATTGTATATGAATTAACATAAACTTGTAGGAGATATTTATTATGTAAGTTAATAAAAATGTAAAGTAAAGTTAAGAAATATGTTTGGTCTTCTTTTTTCTTGCATCATGTTCGTAAAAAGAAATTTATTGATCCGACAAATTGTAGTATTCTTGGCGTCTTTACTTAAACATATGCATCATCTCAATAGAGATGTTGGAACTTATTTCTATGTTTATTTCATTAGAATTTTCAATTGTAAAAAATGAATAATTATTGCTTGATTGTATTTTTGTCTCTCTTTTGATCGTTTTGATATAATTTTTGTCTTTCACATCGACTCATTGGTGAATTGTATTATGTTTTAATAGTCGTGATTACAGTGTGGAAGGAATAATAAAAATAAAAAAGAGTTTTTATGGATTCACATTTGTGGTGGAATAAATTTTTTTAATTGCACTAATTATTTTTTTATGTGTTATTAAGTTTTTTTTGGTGTAGTATATTGTTGGGTTTTAATTTAATAATTGCACAATTTTTTTTTATGTGCTATTAAATTTTGTTGATGTAGTATATTGTTTGGTTCAATAAATAAAATATATATTTTCCAAACCGTTTAAAGTTTTACAATAACACATTCAATTTGGAATCATATTTTTTATGGGTACCAAAAAAAGAAAAAACAATGGCTAATATATATTACAACTTATTGGAATTAATTAACATTATAATTAGCTATTAAATTGTTGGAATTGATTGTCAAAGTTATTAGAAAGAGAAAAATAGATATAAATTTTTATTTTTCTCTTAAATAAATAAATTTAAAAACACATGTCAAAATAATAGGTGACACATGACAAGCTCTCATAACTTTGGTTTGAAAAAACTTTACTATATTATATTTCTTTCAAAAGTTCTTGGTTAATACTTTCCCTAGTAGAAATTTTTTTAATGCACTAATTATTTTTTTTATGTGTTATTAAGTTTTTTTGGTGTAGTATATTGTTGGGTTTTAATTTAATAATTGCACAATTTTTTTTTATGTGCTATTAAATTTTGTTGATGTAATATATTGTTTGGTTCAATAAATAAAATATATTTTTTCCAAACCGTTTAGAATTTTACAATAACACATTTAATTTGGAATAATATTTTTTATGGGTACCAAAAAAAAAGAAAAAACAATGGCTAATATATATTACAACTTATTGGAATTAATTAACATTAGAATTAACAATTAAATTGTTGGAATTGATTGTCAAACTTATTAGAAAGAGAAAAATAGATATAAATTTTTATTTTTCTCTTAAATAAATAAATTTAAAAAACACATGTCAAAAGAATAGGTGACACATGGCAACCTCTTATAACTTTGGTTTGGAAAAAACTTACTATATTACATTAGATTACTCGATAAACGAACCCTAGGTCATGAATCTAGTTGTCTCGGACCAATGGGGAATAACAAACCCGCGACCTTAAGACCAAAGCAATAGCTTGCCCACGACGAGTCTACGACATGGCCATCGAACACCGGGACGATGTTTTATAGTAAAATATAATAAGCTTTTGTGTATTTTGTTATGTAAAAAATCGATAAACATTTGAAGGTTGTGAATGTGACGTTAAGGTGTGGATATGATATGTGTGGAACGATGAAATAGTAACCAAAAGAAAAAATATATATAACTTTTTGTTACTAGAATGGTGTGGAACGGTACGGAATGGTGTAGCACGGTCCATCTCCATTTAAAATCTAAGTTTTACATAGCAGAATCATTTGTTCCGTAAAACTCACAGAAATACCAATCAAAAGAAAATGATACGATTTAATGAATTAAGAAATTTAGATACTAAATGCTCACACTTGATTTTGTTCAGATATAAAGGCACAAATGACATACTATATAGCGAAAACGAAGACCGAGGACCTCTTATTCAGCTTCTGGTACAACAACCCTGGGAAATTACCAAATTATCTTTGACATTTTATGATTTCATAAAGTTAACCAATTCAACCAATCAAATCAGCCATCAATTTATCTTTAATCAATCAACCACCCAACCAAAACCAATTGGTAAACATTATCGCTGATAAATTTTGTTTAGTATAGATACAGATAGAAGGGATTAAGGATTGATTATGATTCATATCGTGTTTAAAACATATCAGTGATCAGAAATTTCGCTTAAACCAAGCGAAAAATTATTTCATCTTCTTATTTAATTTAATTTAATTAAATTATTTTTTTTTGAATGTGGGGAATTAACCAGATGGAAAAAAACTTTATTTTCATGTCTTTGCCAAAAACTACAAAATAACAGTCAAATATTCAATCAGCCTAATTCGCATTTAAAGTTAAAAATATAAACGAAAAAGTGATGACTTGGTGAAGATATCAATGTCTGAAACATCTCTCTAACTCTCTCTCTCTTCCTTATCTCCAAAATCCCCAAACTTTAGGTATCTCAACAATCATCTTCAACATGATCTCTCTTCCGCCGCCGTCTACCTCCGCCTCCTCTTACCGGAAAATTCCTCAGAGCCTCCTCATGTAGCCTTTCTATTTCAAACACACCTCTTGATTGATACGAAACTTCTCTTAGCTTCCAATGGCGTCAACGCCTCCACACTGCTCAATCACTGCCACTAAACCTTATCAAAACAACCCTTATCCTCAAAACCAGCTTAAGAATCATCGTCATAGTCCCAATCCACCCAAATACCACCGTCCATGGGCTCCACAACGCTTCTCTCCTTCTTCACTCGGCGGCGGAAACAGAGCCAGAGGCACTACAGCTTCACCGTCTTCCTCCGCCGCCGCAACTGCAGCTACCGGTCAACTATCTCAGACTCCGACTCGTTTCCCTGCTTTATCTCCTCTACAGACTCCAAAATCGGATCTTTCACCGGATTTCTCCGGTCGTCGTTCGACCCGATTCGTCTCTAAGATGCATTTCGGGAGACCCAAAACCGCCATGGCTACGCGTCACAGCTTGGTTGCAGAAGACGCGCTTCATCACGCTATTCAATTTTCCGGTGACGACGAAGGGATTCATAATCTTCTATTGAGCTTTGAGTCTAAGCTTTGTGGCTCTGACGATTACACTTACATACTCCGTGAGCTTGGAAATCGAGGTGAGTTCGAGAAAGCTGTTCGCTTTTATGAATTCGCTGTTACACGAGAGAGGAGGAAGAATGAACAAGGGAAATTAGCAAGTGCCATGATAAGTACACTTGGTAGATTAGGTAAAGTTGGTATTGCAAAGAGGGTTTTCGAAACTGCTTTAGCTGATGGATATGGAAACACAGTTTATGCATTCTCTGCTATAATCAGCGCTTATGGACGAAGTGGGTATCATGAAGATGCCATTAAGGTCTATAAGTCCATGAAAAGTTATGGCTTGAGGCCTAATTTGGTTACCTACAATGCTGTGATCGATGCGTGTGGTAAAGGAGGGATGGAGTTTAAGCAAGTAGCAGAGTTTTTCGACGAAATGCAGAGAAACGGAGTGCAACCGGATAGGATAACTTTCAACTCTTTGCTAGCTGTTTGTAGTCGTGGAGGATCTTGGGAGGCAGCGAGGAATCTATTCGATGAAATGTTGAATAGAGGAATCGAGCAAGATATATTTACGTATAATACTCTTTTGGATGCGATATGCAAAGGAGGGCAGATGGATTTGGCTTTTAAGATCCTGGCTCAGATGCCTGCGAAGAATATCATGCCTAATGTCGTGACTTATAGCACTGTGATCGATGGCTATGCTAAGGCTGGTAGATTCAATGACGCGCTTACTCTGTTTGGGGAGATGAAATACCTTGGTATTCCACTGGATAGAGTTTCATACAATACATTGCTATCGATCTTTGCTAAGCTAGGTAAATTCGAAGAAGCTTTGGATATTGTTAAAGAAATGGCATCTGCTGGGATTAGGAAGGATGCTGTGACTTATAATGCTCTTCTTGGAGGGTACGGGAAGCAGGGAAGGTATGATGAAGTGAAGACTGTTTTCGCTGAGATGAAACAGGAGCACGTGTTACCTAATTTACTTACTTATTCAACCTTGATCGATGTGTATTCGAAAGGAGGTTTGTACAAGGAAGCAATGGAGATATTTAGGGAGTTTAAGAGTGTTGGTTTGAGAGCTGATGTTGTGTTGTACAGTGCATTGATTGATGCGTTGTGCAAGAATGGGTTGGTGGAGTCTGCTGTTTCTTTGCTAGATGAGATGACAAAAGAAGGAATCAGCCCAAATGTTGTAACTTACAATTCCATGATCGATGCCTTTGGTCGATCTGCAACTATGGAATGTTTAGCTGACATTAATGAAGGTGGAGCCAGTGGCTTAGAAGAAGAATCTTTTTCTTCCTCTTCCATTTCTCTTTCTCTTTCTAATTCATTGCCTCTGGCTGTCGGAAAAGTTAACTCTCTAAGTAAGTTGACTGAAACAGAGGATCATCAGATCGTAAAGATTTTTGGGCAGTTAGTCGCTGAGGGAAATAACCGAACAAAGAAAGATTGTAAGCAGGATATGCAGGAGCTCTCCTGTATATTGGAAGTCTTCCATAAAATGCACGAGCTGGAAATAAAACCGAATGTAGTCACCTTCTCTGCTATTCTAAACGCCTGCAGGTTTGTCCCTCTGTTAGATCCTCTTATGAAAGTTAGTGAGTCCACTGTAAACTCCTTGGATAGTTTGACCGATATAATTGAGAGGATCTGTATATTTTGGGCTTATTCATTTTCTCGTTCTTATCATAGGGATATTGACTGCTTAGTATGTGCCATTTACCATTCGTATTTCCCATTTAGAGGTCTGGTCTTTTCATTTGGAGAATTTGATCATTGGGTTTACTTTATTTTCACTGGTGTAACTTAAAATGGTAATATTCAGGCTGGTAGTTGGACATTCTAGCAAGCCTGTGAAGTTTCTTTTCGATTTTTATATGCAAATCTTGCTGATGGTTTACTTATTCTTATGTTTGTATTGAGAGCAGTCGTTGTAATTCGTTCGAAGAGGCTTCAATGCTGCTAGAGGAGCTCAGGCTGTTTGATAATAAGGTATATGGAGTAGCTCATGGACTCCTTATGGGCTATAGAGAGAATGTTTGGGTCCAAGCTCAGAGCTTATTTGATGAGGTTAAGGCAATGGATGGATCAACCGCTTCTGCCTTCTACAATGCTCTAACCGACATGCTTTGGCACTTTGGTCAGGTATAATTACTTATTTATACTTCTAAGTTTTTATCTATCTAAAACTGAACCGAATCCAAACAAAAACCGAGCTTGCATAAAGCCGAAGCAGAATTGACCAAACCGTAAACCGGATTATCTTACCATGACTAGACTTAACTGCATCGTATTCTGTTGCAGAAACGTGGAGCGCAATTGGTGGTGCTTGAAGGAAGACGTAGGAAAGTTTGGGAGAACGTTTGGTCTGATTCATGCTTGGATTTGCATCTCATGTCTTCTGGCGCCGCACGTGCAATGGTCCACGCATGGCTTCTAAACATACGTTCCATTGTCGACGAAGGTCACGAGTTGCCAAAACTCTTAAGGTACTACAACAACAATAATGTCCCCGGTTTAGCCCCTAATCGATGATTTAGACTCAGTTCTAACTCAAAATTTTCTGATTGTTTACTTGCAGCATATTGACGGGTTGGGGAAAACACAGCAAAGTGATGGGAGATGGGACGCTAAGACGAGTGGTGGAGGCGCTATTGAGAGGCATGGGAGCTCCTTTCCATGTAGCTAAATGCAATGTGGGACGGTTCATATCAACCGGTTCGGTGGTTGAAGCCTGGTTAAGAGAATCAGGTACACTCAAAGTCTTGGTCCTCCACGATGATAAACATGAACAAACATCTCTTCCTCTTCCTTTGTAGCTGCTTATGTATTTATTGTGATGAAAA
Organism: Arabis hirsuta; assembly: GCA_964056655.1. Classification (NCBI taxonomy): domain Eukaryota; kingdom Viridiplantae; phylum Streptophyta; class Magnoliopsida; order Brassicales; family Brassicaceae; genus Arabis; species Arabis hirsuta. Next base: position 2,621,117 of record OZ053305.1, read on the forward strand.
CAAAAATGTCTGTAATATTTTTTGTAATAACCATCATATAAAATTTGATACATTCCTAAAAAAAAAAAAAAAAAACTCTTTTTTTGCTTTTTTTTCACTCTGTTTTGGAAACTTGGACTCACCGTTTCACTCACCACTCACGAGTCACATTGATGTGGACGTTTTCTTGTCCACTTGCATGTTTGTTAATCATACATAAAATTAATTCTGACATGTGTGGCTTTTAAAAAGTAACAAATCAACTTTCTCTCTTTTAATTCTGTTTTTCTCTTTTAATAAAAGATCTTTAGCTCAAATACCATAGAAATTAGGAAATATTACTAGAACCATATAAAACTTTTTTTTATTACTGATATTTTTTAAATACTTAGCGTGCTCTTTTGTCCCAATCAATAGTAGGAATATTAATTCCGCTTAGCTCCTCCAATGCCATCTCTTTCTCTTCTTCCAACCGCTGCCGCTTTGCCTCCATCATGTCCATCATCTCCTCCAACATAGAGAGTTGGCCAGCAATTCTTTCAAGCTTGAGTTCGACGCGGTGAGCTTCTTCCTTGGCTTTCATCTGTGATCGCACTGACAAGAGAATTGCTTTTAGGCGATCTTTTCCTGCTCTTTCTGCGTCCAATTCTGCGGCTGACATTGGTGCTTTTCTTTTGTTCGAATGATCTGCGGCCATGATATCTTGAACTTGTGCTTCTAAAAGATTAGCTGCCAAAATGTTTATTAAAGAACGAATCAAGTTTGCACAGACAAAATAGAGATTAAAGTTATTACCTTTAAATTGTAAAAGGAAACTAGAGGCAGCAGACGCAGGTCACAGGGTGTGGTGTGTCTACGGTCTTCTTCTTCTTTATAATGGCTTTGAGATAGTCACCCATCCACCTTCCCATCATTTCACCCGTCCACCTTCCCATCATTTCACGCATTTGACGGGATGATTAACACGTGGCCAGTATTGGATATTGATACAATCCAACAGTGGAGATTTAGCCACGTTACTCAGTTGTGTTTTCATACCATATTTTATTTAGATTATAATAATTGGTATTACGAAACGGCTAAGTAATGAAAACACACCTGAGTAACGATACGGCTGAGTTATGTTTAATGAGGCTGAGTTATTGTACTTGACGGCTGAGTTATTATACTTCACGGCTGAGTTATATAAAAACTTGTATAAATAAACTAAAAATTTAGGGTTTCAAATATTTATTTAAAATTACATTGTCCAAACTCAAAATTATCTGGGCCAAACTCATCAAACATTTCGACGAGAGCAAGCCAAACTCTATTTGTAATCCAATCAGGCTTCTCGCCGCCATGATGCCATATCCTCTTAAACGTCCGCATTTAAGTTCGAAATAGCGTTCTAGCGAGCAGATTAAACTGTGTCCAAACCGTCAAATTATGGGTCGGATCCCATCTGTATTTTCGCTATAAAAAGAAACAAAAACTATTAGTGTTTAAGAAACAAAACGTTAAATCTAATATGGAAGTTAAATTATGCTTACAGTTAGTTTAAGAAACCACTGTCTCTTAACATCATCGGGAATAAAGCGGTAAGTCGGCCACGGCTAAACCACAGTTAGTTTAAGAAACCACTTCTAACATTTTCTGTTCACTTTCAGGAGTTACCTGTCCAATGATGGGATCGTAGGCATCGATCTTCTCCTTCAGAAGATCCACGTGAAACGCCACCCAATGATCGCCACCAGTATGAAGCACTCCGTACAAATGATCAACATCTTCAAGCCACTTCTTCTTTGTCGGAAGGTCGGCGGGAATGTTACCGCATATGAGATCCTCATAACCTGAGTCCTTGAATTTGAACATCTTTGGGTTCAGCTTGAACTGCTCGAAATCCCGAATCCATAATGCTAGGAACCACGTGTCCACAAAGGCTATGCGCTTCGACCAGAATGGGCTGGGATCTTGCATGGACCTTTTCGTGAGGATTCTCAAATACGAAGCAACATGCTGTACACCGAAGATTAAGTCAGCCATCGAATTACCATAACCCAGCCATCAAAACACCCATAACTCAGCCATCAAACAACAATAACTCAGCCATCAAACAACAATAACTCAGCCATCAAACAACGATAACTCAGCCATCAAACAACGATAACTCAGCCATCAAACAACGATAACTCAGCCATCAAACAACAATAACTCAGCCATCAAACAACAATAACTCAGCCATCAAACAACGTTAACTCAGCCATCAAACAATGATAAATCAGCCATCAAATAACAAATAACTCAGCCATAAATAAAGCAGCATCAGCCTTCTTCTTAGCAGCATCCTCAGCCTTCTCTTTTTCTGTTGGGTGCCTCCTGGTTTCGCGTCGTAATTCTTGCTTAGCAGGCGAAACAGTAATGAAATCAAGTTCACTATCAAACAAATTCTTTTTCGCCTCAGGAGTACCCTTAGAAATTTCTTCTTTCGCCTTCAATTTCGACCCCACAGCTTCCTCTTTGGTCTTAGCAACCTCCTCCTTCTGTTTTGGAAAATACTGCTGCGGAGTTCGGCTTTCGGCCTTAGGCGATGTCTTTTTAGCCCACGCAACATTGTCAGGGGTCTCAGATACCGTATTAGGTACCGTTCGACTATTATCTGACTTTTGCCCTGGTCACGTTTTTGGACTGGAAACATAGTTTTGGGCACTTTCGGATAAACTCAAAACTTTCATACGCTCATCCACTGCATCTTTGACTCTTTCAGCAAAATTCTTCTCCATTTCTTCCATTTTTCGGGTTAGCTCGACAAATTTGGAATCGTGGCTGTTGAACTGCGAGCAAACCCTCTCAAAAACAGAGTCATATCTATCAAATTTAGTGGCAATTTTCTCAAGCGTAGCGATTATGGTATTCATAGCCGCCGCGTCCTCGCTAGAACCCGTTCCCTTTGCATCCTCCTTCTTCGCTACTTCAGTAGATTCATCCTCCTCAGCAGCTTTCTTCTGCTTCTTTCTGGGTCGCTCAGACTCAGATTTAAAAGGAACTAAAGCCAACTTTGTTTTTTTCTTCTTCTCCTTCTCCTTCCTCTGAACACTCCAATAATCACCTACTACATACCTACCAGAATGTAGGTCTCTTATCAGGTTACTCAGATGTTGGTCATCGTCTTCACCCGGCCACTGAGGAAACATCTCCTCTATAGACTCCTTCAAGACCATATGCCTAACACGCACCTACAACGTCAGCCATTGAGTAACCATAACTCAGCCGTAAAAGAATAACTCAGCCATCAAAGAAAGAATAACTCAGCCATCACACAAACAAATCATAACTCAGCCATCAAACAAATAATAACTCAGCCATCACTCAAACAAATCATAACTCAGCCATCAAACAAATCATAACTCAGCCATCAAATAAAAAGTAACTCAGCCGTAAAATAAAGAATAACTCAGCCACCAAATAAAAAATAACTCAGCCATCACACAAACAAATCATAACTCAGCCATCAAATAAATAATAAATCAGCCTAAAACCTTACATGACCATGGTCTTGAATCTCCTTTTGGAGGACAGTGTCAAAACTTGCACGTGTGCGCGTAGCATCATATCGAAGAAGCGAAATTTCTTCCTCGTGGATTATTCTGCTAAAACGCTCACGAAAGCAACTGACAGATTCATACGCCCAAGCCAATAAAGTGTAAACGAGGCCGCTGATGAAGTATGTCTTTCCTACTGGATTCAACGACTGAATACTCCCAACCAGAGCTTCAAATGCAGCCTGACCCCATGGATAAGTCATCATTGCTTCATCATCGAATACTCTTTTTGCAGTTTCAAAGGGTATCCTAGAATTATGATGACCGGCATAAATTCTCATGGCTTGAAGAACTAACAGCTCTAACCATTTACGCTTTTCAAAACTCCAGGACCTACAACCTCTTATTGCTGCCCTCAGTTCATCAGGCTTGGGTCCAAGCCCAAGCGGCACATTCAACTCCTCCCAAAACTCTCTGTATTGGGCAGGTTCATTGCTACTTTCTGTTGGCACTGGATCTGTGTTTAACCCAGTGATCTCACCAAACTCGAGTAAGCTAAACCTGATAGGTTGATCACCAACCACACTCCAAATCTCCTTGTTCTCTACTTTCAGCTGTCGACATAGTAGATAGTGTACAGTCCTACCAGACCACACGCATTTTCCATCAACTAGCTTAGCAATTATTCCAACAGGAAACTTCTTCAGTTCTTCCCACACCTCGAGCCCTAATTGTGTTCTAACCAAACCAAAATCTCCCATATACGAATTGTGATTAAGCTCTTTATTTTCTAGATTAGCAAAGCGTATTGATCTTCTAGGGTAATCAGGTATTTGATGCTCCATCTCAGTTGCTTGATGTTCCATCTGATGACAAAAGACTTAAATAAGTCAGCCGCAATAGAAAACTAACTCAGCCAAAACATAATATATAACTCAGCCGTAATAGAAAACTAACTCAGCCAAAACGTAATATATAACATAATTTATAACTCAGCCGCAATAGAAAACTAACTCAGCCGTGTCGCGATGTTTCGTCTTTCTATACCATAACTCAGCCACAACATAAGTTATAACTCAGCCGCAAAAAACCCTAACTCAGCCACAACATAGTTTTTAACTCAGCCACAACATAATTAATAACTCAGTCGCAAAACCCCTAACTTACCCACAATATAATTGATAACTCAGCCGCAAAAAAACCCTAACTCGGCCACAACACTATTAACAACTCAGTCGAAGTAAAAAAAACTTAGCAACAACGTACCGTAAGAAGATTATAGGCGAATGCGGAGAAGACGATTACGTTACGAGGGAAGTCGATTTCGATTGTGGAGAAGACGATCACGAAGAAAGAAACAATATCGATTTCGAATGAACAGTTGAGAAAGTTCTTAATTTTTCATTTGCGTTTTCTTTTTTACCTTTGAGGTAATATTTCCTAAACGTTTTTGCTTTTAAACTTGACTCTTTTCTGATCACGGTTATTTCTTAATGATGTGGATTTATTTTTTATTTTTTAATTAAAAATAATTTTAATTAAGAAAAATTAATCAAGGGTGTTTATCGTAATTAACCAGGGGTATGAAAATATTTGAGTCATTTTTCAAAGATATATGGTATTCTAGTCATATTGGCATAGTTTCATGGTATTTGAGTCATTTTTTCTTTAATAAATGACCATTAATTTCTTTCGTTTATTATGACATCGGTCGTACTCTATATAGCAAAATATCAAAACCAAACAAAAAAGCTTGCAGAAACCAAACTGGATTTTCGTTTATTGGCATAATAAGTTCATTATAAAAGCTGGAACTGAACAAACTCTAATGAGTTTTATCATCATTATCAAACAAAAACAGTAAAAAAACACAACAACAAACATTTTCCTTACCACAATAGCTTATTTGATTTCTTCTTAAACACAAAACAAACAAACAACCAAAATTAAAGATCACCGACACATCCCTGCAACAAGATCATCCAAGTCGTTGTAAGAACTCCCACCTTTTTTAATAGCCTCCACACCTTTCTCTCTCAACTTCATCAACCTAACTCTTTCCGGCAAATCCTCTTTCACCGACTCAGCCAAAACCTTAGCGAGTTCGTCCGAGTCAGGAACAGAGTCTCTGTTCTCTCCAACACGAATCGCTATTAAATTTGGGTTACTCATGGGTTTCCAACTCAAAACCAATTGGCAATGAGTGGATTGGCCCTAACCCTTTATATATTAGTTAATTAATTCTCCAACTTCCGATGTGGGACTTTCTTTCATTAACACCCCCCCTCACGCTCAGGCATGCACATCTGTAGCGTGGGCAATTGTGGGAACAACATCCACGGGGTGGCTCAAAGATCGGGTGGCTCTGATACCATATCGGAAGTCCCACATCGGAAGTTGGAGAATTAATTAACTAATATATAAAGGGTTAGGGCCAATCCACTCATTGCCAATTGGTTTTGAGTTGGAAACCCATGAGTAACCCAAATTTAATATGGTATCAGAGCCACCCGATCTTTGGGCCACCCCGTGGATGTTGTTCCCACAATTGCCCACGCTACAGATGTTCATGCCTGAGCGTGAGGGGGGGTGTTAATGAAAGAAAGTCCCACATCGGAAGTTGGAGAATTAATTAACTAATATATAAAGGGTTAGGGCCAATCCACTCATTGCCAATTGGTTTTGAGTTGGAAGCCCATGAGTAACCCTAATTTAATAATCGCTGCTCGTAGTTTATCAACGAGCAGCATCGTGTTGTAGAAATGGTCCGCTTGCATCGGCCACGCAAGTAACAAAACTCCTCCAACCATTCCTTCAAGAACCGAACCCCAACCCAAATGAGTCAGGTAAGAACCAACGGCTCGATGTCCAAGAATCATGGTCTGTGGAGCCCATCCTCTTATCACAAGTCCTTTCTCCTTCACTCTCTCTTCGAACCCCACCGGAATCACATCTTCATTATCATCATCGCCGGAGTTTACTTTCTTGGCCGCGTCTCTAACCGTCCATATGAAACGTACACCGCTTTTCTCCAAAGCCGCCGCTAAAGCCGCTGTTTGCTCTGTCGTGAGACGGATCTGACTACCGAAACCGATGTAAACGACTGAGTTATCCTGAGGGCACGAGTCTAACCAAGCGGAGACTTTTTGCGGCGGGATTGAGCTTTTCCCGCCACGGTTAGCCCCGGCTCTAATGGGGAGTAACGGTCCAACAGTCCAAACACGGTGGTGAGTCATGTAATTGGTCTTAACACTTTCTACGAACTCAGGTTCGAGTTAGTAGAAAGTGTTGATTACAAGACCGTAACTTTCGGTTGTAAAAGTCTCGAGTTCGTCGAAGAAGCCTCTATCTTCTTGACCCCACATGGTGGAGATAGAGTGAGCATTGATTGGTAAGAAACAAATGGATTTGATAGAGAAAGCATCGGCTACTTTGTTAATCCAAGGGCTGAGGAAAGAGCTTCCGAGGATAGCGTCGGGGAGATCGGACGGTGGTTGATTGCTGAGAAAGTCAACGAGAGGGTCGTGGAGACGAGAGAGAGCTTCGAACATGTGAGGTAATGCTTGGAGAGGAAGTTGTTGGAGGGTTTCGACGCCTGAAGGAATTAAAGGGTGTGAAGGAAAAGGAAGGGTAAGGGTTTTGAGTGTGTCCGGTGAGTGAAGTGAACGGAGAGTGTCGAGATAAGGAGAGGTTTGGGGAGTAACGAGGACAGTGACGGTGGCTCCACGGAGGAGAATCTGATGAGTTAGGTCGAGATGTGGAACCATGTGTCCGGTTTGTGGAAATGGTACTACAAGAACATGTGGCTTCTTCGTTATTGTCTGCATGACTGATTTTTTTTACTTTGTTAGTAGTTTTTAGTGTAGGTGTCTGTCCACTTTGTAAAACAAACGCTGCGTATTTATAATAAAATGGTTGTATAATTGAGATCATTTTTACAACCAACCAATGGTTGTATAATTGAGATCATTTTATAATAAAATGACTGATTTGGTCTTTTTTTTTTTTTTTATAATTAGCAAAAAGAAAAATAAACATATTTCAAAGACTCGTAAAGGAACACACTACGAAATTTTTAGACCACATATATTTTTTGGGTCCCATATCTTATTATACAAATTTAATACGACGCATGGCATAATTTCGGAAGTTTTCGACATACGTTGCTATCGATTGGTTACCTATTTTCAAACGAAGTATAGTTCAACCGTTTGTTTGTTACCAATCAAATGATCTTTAAATGGACGGTTGAAACAGACGGTTAGAAAACGAAATTGCAAACGGACGATTGATTAAAAAATCGTTGAAACTAAACATGAGCATTCGGATAACCATTCATGTTGCGGGTCGGTTATCGGATTTTCGGTTTTAGGAATATAATACCTATTTCGGTATTTTAAAATTTTGGTTTTGGTTCGGTTACCCGAAATATTCATACTCATACTACTTAAAGATTATTCAAAATATTCATAATTACCGTTATTTTTCCATTTAGTTCGATTTAGTTATTTTGAACTAGAATTATCCAGTTTTTTTTAAAAAATTTATAGCTAATTAAATTGGTTATTTTTATTCAGTATATCCACAATATCCAAATTGACCCCAAAAAAATGCCTAAACTATATGAATATACCAAATTTTTAAATCTAAATATTTTTTGTTTAATTTATGTTTCAGGTACCCGTTAAATTTTTGGTTCGGTTTGGTTTGAGGTTTGTTTTTTATTTTTAGAAGTTTATAACCCATTCAAATATTTTATAAAATCATGTTCGATTCGAGTAATTTCAATGTTTGATGTTTTGAAAGTGAATAATTGTAATATATGTTTACTAATGATTCATATTATTAATTTTAAATGATTTTCAGTGCATTATATTTTTTAAATCATCTTTAAAAAATTATTACATAATTTTATATAATTATATTATTCAATCGATATAATGCTACTAATCAAGGTTATATTTGAGTTATTTTCTATTATCCAACCGCTTTTTCTAACCACTGTTTCTAACCGCCTTGTTTCAAACGATCATCTGTTCAATCGCTAAAAACCTTTCAATCGCTCTGTTCAAACGAAGTCACCAATCGGATCCGTTACTAGTTGATGAGATTTACAACATGTGTCAATAATTTCGTTTCCATTTTATATTTTAAAATGTATGGAAGTGTTCATATGAAATTATTTTTAATTTTGATTTCTACTTATTTAGTTTAGTTTCCAATTTATATCTTGGAATATATGGAAGTAAATAATGTCATGATCTGAAATATGTAAAATAGAGATCTTATATGAATGAAATATATCGCAGACCATACGTTCGTAAGAAGTGATAATGGCCTTGTCGGGGTAATAATTCGTAACATATAACTATTTTTGTTAGAAAATCGTAAAAAACAGTGTTGCAAAATTGAATTCGAGAAGTGGATTGGAGATATTGTTATCTACCTATATATGTTACGCTGTTCGTTTGTGTGGTACTTGTGAAAAGTTGTATGTATAACAAAAGCATCCTCAATGGTAAGAAATCCATTGAGTATCTAATATATATTATTTTAATAACTTTTATTTAATTCAATTATTAATTTTAAAATTAAATAATTAAAAATTACTAAATCAATGAAATATCAATAAATGGGAAATGAATCTCAAAAATCTTAGAACCTATTTCTCTTTTCTCTCTTTCTTTTATTTTTATAATATTTTTTGTTTTTTAATTGCCTAGATAAACCTGTATTGGGAGTGTTCTAAATCGGGAAAACGGTCTTTTTGGACTCGAAGTATTGCCGTCATGTCCTTCTAGCATAGACAAATTTAAACTCAAACCGATGTGTACAAAACGATGTGTACATATCGTTTTTTTTTGTTTTTAGGGATTTAGGATTTTTAATTTTTTTTCCCAATGTGTACAAAACGATGTCGTTTTACGCAAACAAAACCGAACCGTCTGTCTATGTGTCGTCCATGTCACTGTGCCGTTAACAATTTGGTCAAGGTCTAAATCGGCACTAATGTTATGTGTTTGGGTATCGAATTTGAATTAGTTTGGAGTTTGGGTTTAAATTGGCCTATGCTAAAAGATCAAGTCCATAAGGGCACGACGACTATACTTTGGGTTCAAAAAAGCCGTTTTCCCTTCTAAATCGTGTACATAGAAACCCCCAAAAATGGAATAAACGAGATTTGAATAAGCAGGCCCGACTCAATAATTTCGAAGCCCAATGTTAAAAAAAGAGTTCTTTAAATTGTTTAAAAAAAAAACTAATTAAGTCCTTTTTTGTGTAAGTTAATCTTACAATTTTATTTTGTTTGATGGATCATGTGCAAATACAAAGGGTGCTTAATATATTCTCCGGAAAATTTACATGCACTTAGATTCTTTGTTCAGTATATATATATATATATATATATATATATATATATATATATATATATATATATATATATTTTTTTTTTTAAAAATTAAATAAATTGTTCCTCTAATATTATTATAGTTCCATTTATCTTATTTCTATTCATGTTTACTAACCTAATTCCTCTAATATTGATGTTTTCTTTTTGTATTTCCTCAAAATTTAAAATCCAAAAGATTACATAAATTAAAGTAGATTGAATATCGGGCCAGTCTTCAGGTAAAACGAAATAAATTTGGGCTTACTCTATATAACTTGGGCTTAATAAATAAGGGCCTAATGTTTTTGCTGGCTTTGTAACTTTAACATTTACAGGACCGGAGCAAGCCTATCTAATACAGTAGGTGGTTTGTTTCGGTTATACGAATTAGTATTTTACCATCCGGTTTAAATTAATCAGAGAACAAACCGGGTTTGGCATTTCATTTCACTCCTCTCTGTGTTGTGTGGCCTCGCCTCCTCAAATTCATCGCTCTTCGAATCGAGAAAGGTATCGTTTTTCTCTCCGTTTTTTTCCTCCCTGATTCTTTGTCTGGATCTATTTCGGTCCCATAAATTTGTCAAGGGAAACTACACTGTGTCAATCTCGTTTGTTCAAACCCAAGCACTTGTGATTATAGCAAAATCAATTTTCGATTTTTATAGTGAATTCGGTCTGTGAAACTCATTTAGCTGTATTGATTCAAATCTGGGTTTTGAACAGCAGCTTTTTTTTTGTTTTTCCCGTGTTCTTTTAGATTGTCGGACTGGGATTTGATTATGAATGTCCCTGAATCAATCATGTATGTGTGTAGATTTTGGTGGAAGCTTTATACTCGTTTGCTTACTGCACATTGATCTTGTTTCAAGACTCTACCTTGTTGTTTTCTTTTCCCATTACCGAGTTGCAATGATGTCTTATAAACACTTTCCTGACTATTTTTAGATCGAAATCGAACAAGGAACCACCAAACAGTCCACAAGCTAGATTGAATGCTTGTTCTTGTTTAGTTTCGATTCGACTTAAGAAACAGAATGTTAATTGCTCTAGGTTTCTGATCACTTGATAAATAAATTGGAATGAATTTGTGATGCTAGGAAATGGGAAGAGAGAAGAGCCCTGGCTTGAAGATCCTCTGGGTCTGGACTCTCGGCACTGCTGCTAGTACGATACTCTCTTTATCACTCTATTTGCGCGTGCGCCTATATATATGTATACCGGTTTATATACTATTAAAGGATATAGATCATGAGACCCCATATGCACATATATGCATGTGTTTGTGCGTGTGTATTCTCGTGTCTATATACCACTTCTTATACTTCTTATGGTTTCTTACAAGATCATAATTTTGTATGTGTATCTGTGTAATATTGACCAGTCTTTTACTTGGTTGCAGTATTGGTGGCAAGTGTTGTCCGCACAAGAATGCAGGACATGAAATCGATGATGAAACAGGAACAAGCACCGAAACAGAACCAGAACAGAAGTGCTAGTGATTCCGTCTTAACGGATCAACCAGTTCTGCCCGAGTCAGATCGAGAGATTGCCAAACAACTTAAATGAAGTCCAGCTTGGTTTTTGCTGTTTTTTTTTTTCTTTCTATTTCTTCCTTTCCAGTGCTCTATGAAGATGACGAAACAGGTTTTTAGTGGTTCTGGTTTCTGTAACTTGGGAACATAATTACAAGATTCTAGATGTTTCTAGGAGAATAACTGGAAAAGTGAATCGACCAAGAAGCTTCATGAGGAGAGTGACTAGCAGTTTTTTTCTCTCTGAATATTTTCACTTGCAACTTGCAAGGATGAAATATAAGAAGAAGCGAGCTAATTTTTGTTTCTTATATTATGACTTTATGTTGATCAATCCTTTCAAAATGTAATTTAAAAAAAAAAATTATAGCTATTTACAATTGAAAAGACTTAATATCATCATGCTCAAACAAAGTTTCAATAATAATTTTTAAATTTATCTGAATTAAAGTTTCGGTTTATCAAATTAAATTATTATAGAGATTTGAATATTTTGCCTCAAAATGCAAAAAAGTTGATAGAATTGGATTAACCAAAACATTTTAGAGATTTGAATATTTTTCCCTCAATATACAATGATTTGTTAGATTTGATCAAATGAAATATTGTACTGCAAGTTAAATTGATGTTTTAAAGTGTTGTAAATTTTAGCCTTACAAGAAAAACCAAAAGATAAAATACAAGAGGGAATAATCGAGTGTATTTGTAATTTGTTTAGTAAAAAAACAACAGAGAAATACAATAAGTTTATTGGAGGGACTATAATCAAGAGATAAATAATGAAATTGAACCCACTGCGAATCGTAAAGGTCAAGAAACTGTTAACTGTGTTTTAGAGTCATTTAAAAGGCATACACACTAACTATTATTTTTGCATATGACTTCACACTGAATGATCCACCAAATTTTCACTTTTGTTACTTGTGAACGAAAGGATCTTTCCCATTGGCTTTTTTAGCTTATATTACATGATACATGTTGTCGACTCGACGCCTCTTTTCATCTCTAGAAGAAAACATTAGCCAATTTTACTTATCTAGTACACATGAATAAATTCCACGATCCAAGTGGTAATGGTTTAGTGGTAGTTGACTGCGTAAACTTGCTCTCCTTTTAATTCGATCCTTATTGTTCATGTCCAACGAGATTAAAATAGACTTATGAGCCCATCCATCTAGGGTTGGGCAAAAAATCACGTCAAATAAGAATTGATTCGGTATTCGTTACGATCCGATCCGATCCAATTAATCGAGATATCCGTAAATTTTGAAGCAAAGCAAATACCAAATTTAAGTATCCGTAGAAAACAAAGCAAATCGTAAATATCATTTTAGAAAAATCGAATATTCGATCCGTCTGTCAAATATATTATAATATAAAGTATATACCTAATGTATATGATTAGTGTTTCGGGAAAATTTAACCAGGTTCGCAAGTACACAGATCTACGGAATGATAGAGAGAAGTAGAGTTTATTAATCAACGAAGTAGGCTTGTAGCCGAGTAGTATTACAACGTCTAGATGTCTAAAGCGTTATAAAGAACTTCGTTGGATGTGGAAAACAAGGCTAGATCTCTGATTGCAATCGCTGGGATGCTGTGAAGATGTAGCTCTTAGGTTTTCTCTGTGTATTTTCGTGTCCCCTCCTCTTCTCTAGGATGTCCCTATTTATAAGACTTGATCAAATCCTTTTCGGATTAGGATGAGACCTGACGTCATGATTATCTCCCTAATAATTGGGATTTTTTATATACTTGAATCATTTACCTCTTCATACTGTGAAGTCTAGATAATGATGGACCTCGTTATAATCCCCATCGCCAAGTCCATCTGTAGTTATCTTAATAGACATGTATTTATTTTATATCCAATAAATGAACTAACCTTATAACGACGTCGTAACGGCGCTAACGACTTCATGGCAAAGTGGTAACGAGGTCTCACTTGCTAGTGACAAGTAATTTCTCCATTTTACATGACATACATGATCTATTGTCAGGTAGTAGTAGGCTACTACCTCATTTAACATGTCGTAGACGACGTATAGTCCGGTAGTAGTGGGTTGTTACCTGACTTTTACCTTGTGTAGATGATCCCTCGTCAGGTATTAGTAAGTTATGACCTCGTTCTACCTGACATAGATGAGGTATTCTCAGGTAGAGTCAAGCTATGACCTCGTTCTACCTGACGTAGATGATTCATTGACAATATCTGACCTGGTTACGACAAGTCAATACCTCGTTTTACTTGACATACACGATGCCTTGTCAGGTAATAGCATGTCACCAGCTTATTAGACCTGGCCTAAATAGTATGGAACCAAGTCTATTGTTCGAGCCAGCACTAACTAAGACGTATCCAGTAGTGAATTTATTTTCCCCAACAGTTTGCCCCCCACTCTTTAATTTCTTATTTAGAACTTGAAGAGTAGTTAACTTAGAGCTTTGGTGTGGTGGACTTCATCTGGCGACGTATCGTCTAGACTTGTAAGTTGCGTTTTTCGTATTATGTACGTATACATATGATTTTACGTCTAGACACATGTAGACTCTCAATATGTTTTGATTTAACGACGTCCAAGCTCACGGAGAAACAAGTATTACGTCCATTTTATGACATTGAGGGGTCTATGAGGATGTACACGCGAATAACATGTCACGTTGGAAAAGATGTGTTGCTTCAAATCGACCAAGTCTACGAGAGGAAGTATTTATTTCTTCAAGTAGTGGTACATTGGCTGCTATCGAGCATTTTTCATGCTAGCTAAATTCAATAAACTCGCAGTTCTTTGTGATAGAACAACTTTTGGCGAGCTAAATTATTATATTTGACAAGTTGCAAATTCATCTCATGGATGTTTTCGCCTTGTTTACATTGGTGAGGTTCCCGACTATAGTTGGTGAGGTTTAGGGAGGAAGAATTTGCATGGATCAAGCTCATGGTGAGGTTCCACTTATTATTTGGAGGTTTTCATAGACTTTACCTCTCCCTCTACCAAGTAGTACTTGATTATGACCGTAGTCAACATGTCTTGAGGTCATACCTCGTGATTTAGCTAGTAGTGAGTATTCTAATCACTTTTTAGGGAGGTCATACCTCTTAATGACAAGTTGTTGTGGTTTTCACAATCACTTGGAAGTAGTCTTTTCTGATCTTGTCATGTAACGACAGTTGCTACTTTTCTATTTAGGAGGTTTTTGTAACAAGGATTATTAATCAATCAGGTTTACAACGCTCATGTTTGGCACACCTTTGGTCAGACGTGGCTATATGTTTAGCATCATCTAGGTTGTTTCTCCAAAAATCATGTTGTCGTATTTTTGGAGGTCTTGCCTCTCGTTTTAATGTGGTAACGAATGTTTTTGATAACCTAAGGAAGCCGGTATCTTTTTGTCTACCTGACTATATTCAATACTTTGCGAGGTCGTACCTCTTTATTTATTCGGAATTTACTTCATTGAGCATTTTCCGAGAGGCTGTGCCTTCTAACCTATATTGTTATAGTGATTGTCACAAGTTCGAGGCGTCCCTCTTCGTCTTGTGAGGTTATGACCATTTTTGTTTGCGAGGTTGTACCTCTTGTTTTGTCAGGTATTGGCACTCGTCATTTCCTTATGAGGATGTACCTCTTAATTTGTCAGGTGTTGACTGTCGTCATAACCTCTTACTCGTCAGGTCGTGCCTTTAGATTATCTCGTGGATACTGCTTATCACGTTTTTGGGAAGTATTGCCCCCCTAGTTGACTGAGTTCTTGACCGTAGTCATCATGAATTAAGGGCGTGCCTTTTAGTTCTGAGGAAGTCGTGCTTCTAAACGTGCTTAAGCTTGACTACTACTTGAGTACTTGTATAAAAGACCTCGTGAGATTGACATGTCAAAGCTCCTATATTATAATCTGCGTCCGTAGACATGTTGTGAAGTACACAAGTTAATAAAAAATGCATTGTTGCATCACTTTTTTTTTTAGATTCGCAACTCTGCCTTTATTAAGGCTGCCTACGTACCCATGGCGGGATCAAGTCGCTCGTAGTTCATACATTGTTGATAGATAAAACACACTTAGGGTTTGTCATCCATGTTGGTTCTTTCCCTCCTTGCATCGCGTGACTCATCTCGTGGGGAGCATCGATAATAATAAGCAGGATCTTCTTCCCACTTGATTTGCGCCCATGCTCTTGAGAGCACGTCTTCCATGGTTTTGCATTGATACTTTGTCAGTTCTTTGTACAGGTCACTATCTGGTAGTAAACCTCGTTTAAACGCTAATATAGCAGTAGACGTGACACAACTTGAGATGGATACTTTTTCCTTGTTGAAACGTCCCACGTAACTGCGCAGCGATTCGTCTCCCTTCTGGATCACCTCGTAGAGGTCGTCGGATGTTCTCTCAAGGTTCCTGCTACTTGCAAATTGTTCAACAAAACGATCAGTTAGTGAAGCAAATGAATTTATTGATCCGTTCGGTAGGTTCGTAAACCACTGGAGCGCAGGTCCTGTGAGACTTGAGCCAAATCCTTTACACATGTTAGCTTCCCTATACTCTCTTGCGATTGCAGTGGTAAACATTCGTTGTTTGTATTGTGCGATGTGATTGTCTGGATCTGTTGTTCCGTCATACATCATCATCGAGGGAAACGAGAACTTCTTAGGCATCTCTACAAGCGCGATCTCGTCCGTAAATGGAGTATCCGCGTAGCAGTTAGGTGCGCTCTTTGTTATCGGCGGTGCCACACCAGGAAGTCGCTTGATCATTGCTTCCATATATTCAAGACGTTTGATGATCAGGTGTGGATCTTCTGTTGAACGGGTCGTCGCTGCTTCAGTAAGGTGAAGCAGAGATTGGACGACTTGCGCCCTAACCTCATCTCTAACCACATCAATGGCAGATGTACCAGCTCCTTGTTGCTGCATCGTCCTTACACCCGCAGCAGGTGTAGTTCCATCTAGCGACCGCATCGGATCGACACGTCTTGTGAACCGGTTTCGAGCTTCGAGCTCGCTGTCTCTGTCTGCAGCGAGTAGAGTCTCGTTCGCAGACTTCAATGCAGCATTCTCCGCTTCGAGCAGCGCTGCTCGTTCTTCAGCCCGTTTCATCTGGGCGGTGAGTTCTACCAATTGAGCAGCGGGATCTTGGGTGTTGTTACCTCCTGTGGGTATCACGTTGTCATCTCCGGTAGTCATGTCTCACGTAGTTAAATCTGTCCCCTCTCTCTAGCGCCAATTGTTTCGGGAAAATTTAACCAGGTTCGCAAGTACACAGATCTACGGAATGATAGAGAGAAGTAGAGTTTATTAATCAACGAAGTAGGCTTGTAGCCGAGTAGTATTACAACGTCTAGATGTCTAAAGCGTTATAAAGAACTTCGTTGGATGTGGAAAACAAGGCTAGATCTCTGATTGCAATCGCTGGGATGCTGTGAAGATGTAGCTCTTAGGTTTTCTCTGTGTATTTTCGTGTCCCCTCCTCTTCTCTAGGATGTCCCTATTTATAAGACTTGATCAAATCCTTTTCGGATTAGGATGAGACCTGACGTCATGATTATCTCCCTAATAATTGGGATTTTTTATATACTTGAATCATTTACCTCTTCATACTGTGAAGTCTAGATAATGATGGACCTCGTTATAATCCCCATCGCCAAGTCCATCTGTAGTTATCTTAATAGACATGTATTTATTTTATATCCAATAAATGAACTAACCTTATAACGACGTCGTAACGGCGCTAACGACTTCATGGCAAAGTGGTAACGAGGTCTCACTTGCTAGTGACAAGTAATTTCTCCATTTTACATGACATACATGATCTATTGTCAGGTAGTAGTAGGCTACTACCTCATTTAACATGTCGTAGACGACGTATAGTCCGGTAGTAGTGGGTTGTTACCTGACTTTTACCTTGTGTAGATGATCCCTCGTCAGGTATTAGTAAGTTATGACCTCGTTCTACCTGACATAGATGAGGTATTCTCAGGTAGAGTCAAGCTATGACCTCGTTCTACCTGACGTAGATGATTCATTGACAATATCTGACCTGGTTACGACAAGTCAATACCTCGTTTTACTTGACATACACGATGCCTTGTCAGGTAATAGCATGTCACCAGCTTATTAGACCTGGCCTAAATAGTATGGAACCAAGTCTATTGTTCGAGCCAGCACTAACTAAGACGTATCCAGTAGTGAATTTATTTTCCCCAACAATTAGTTAGTTTTTTTTGTTATTATAGATATACGAACGTGAAAAATTATACTAAACTCATTCATTTTTGTTAAATATTTAGTTTTTATTATAAATAAATAATAAAATAAATAAATAACAATTAAAAATTTAACGGATCGGATCGGATATCCGTAAATATCTAAAAAAATTTTAGATATTCGATTTATAATGGATCGGATTGGATATTCGCATATATCCTAAAAAAATCGGATATCCGAAATTTACCAGATTGGATTGGATCGAAAAAACAACTATATGTTAAAGATGGAGCAGATCGTGGATACCGGATTTTTTTCGGATATCTGCTCGTGCTCAGGGCTACATCCATCTATCGAATAGTCATCGAGTTTTTTTTTTCTTTTCTTTATTGTATTAATTTGTGTTGCGTGGATTCCCGTCACCATTACACTAGATGTACCAAAGTGACCAAACTCGTTAGTTCGGTCCAATATTGGACTCCTAATCATACTTTTGTTTTAGCATCTTATAATATTGACATATATGCATGCATATATATTACGCTATGTGAAAGAGCGAATTTTTGTCCTTATCCTCTATCCATTCCATGATCAATCATATAGAAATGTTTAATATAGCCAGACAGAAATGTTGAATACACTGAATATTAAAAGATATATATAGAATTTAACTGTATGAAAATGCAATCCTTACGTTTTATATTTCTGTAAAAGGCGAATATACACAATTTTTCTTTTTCACATGACCTGTATGTATGATCCATTGAACTGTAAAAGACTTATTATCAACTACACTCATAGAAAAAATGAAAATACAAAAGAAGAAATTTTTGCAGAAATGTTAAGAAATCTGAAATTACATATATAGTAATCCGGAATTTCTATAAACTTATATATTCCAACATTTTTCGAATATATCTACAAGGATATGATTGTTTACTCTTATCTTTTTATCTTTCACAATATGCTTTTTTTCTTTACTAGAGTAAAATGACCTCAAAAGATTTAAACCCTCCTCTCTTCACTCTCTTAGCCCCTTATATAAACTACTCCAATCTTCGTTCACTTCTCATTCTCTCTATTATCTTCATTCACCGATCTTTCGTACACAAAATCGAGCTCGTTGAAATGGCGTCCACCACCGGAGAGAAAGGTTTGATCGTGAGCTTTGGTGAGATGCTAATTGACTTCGTCCCCACGGAATCAGGCGTCTCTCTCTCTGAATCCGCCGGATTCCTCAAAGCTCCTGGTGGTGCACCGGCCAACGTCGCAATCGCTGTCTCGCGTCTCGGTGGTCGTGCCGCCTTTGTCGGGAAACTCGGTGATGATGAGTTCGGACATATGCTTGCCGGAATCTTGAGGAAGAATGGTGTTGAAGATAAGGGGATCAATTTCGACAAAGGAGCAAGAACCGCACTTGCTTTCGTCACTTTGCGTTCGGACGGTGAACGGGAGTTTATGTTTTACCGAAATCCGAGTGCCGACATGCTTCTCCGGCCAGACGAACTCAACCTCGAACTCATCCGATCCGTACGTAAAATCTCCCTCTCTGTTTTCATATTTAACGTTTTTGAATTTTTAAAAAACTCAAAAAATTTGAATTTAGTCTAGTAGTTTGTGTTAGTGCGAGTCACTGTATCAAAATACACAAAAAGTTTTGTTTTTTTCTTTAGTTTCGTTCGAATAATTAGACATTAGAAGCTAATTTTCTTTTATGTTAAATTTTAGTGGGCTTCCAAGTAAAAAACAATCGAAGTCTATATTGGTTAGAGATTTGATATGCATATGTTTCTTATGTTTTGCAGGCGAAAGTGTTCCACTATGGATCAATTAGTTTGATCACGGAGCCATGTAGGTCGGCTCACTTGAAGGCAATGGAAGTGGCGAAAGAAGCCGGAGCTCTTCTGTCCTACGACCCTAACCTGAGGGAACCTCTTTGGCCATCACCGGAAGAAGCTAGGACACAGATCATGAGCATTTGAGACAAAGCTGAGATCATCAAGGTCAGTGACGTTGAGCTTGAGTTTCTTACGGGAAACAAAACAATTAATGATGAGACAGCAATGTCTTTGTGGCATCCCAATTTGAAACTCTTGCTTGTTACCCTCGGCGAACATGGATGTCGCTATTACGCTAAGGTAATGTACAATAACCTTTCCTTGTTTAACAAGCATGCTATTTTTGTCTTCGTTTCTTGTTACTCAAGGTAGCTATACTTTTGCTTTTCCCATGTAGAATTTCCATGGATCTGTTGAAACTTTCAATGTGGACGCGGTAGATACCACCGGAGCTGGAGATTCCTTCGTTGGTGCACTTCTTAACCAGATTGTTGATGATCAATCTGTCTTCGAGGTAACACATAAACCCTAAAACCATCACAAATGATCTTGTGTGTGTACTTGATTGAATGTTTTACAGATGTGTTTTTCTTTGGAAAAAATTAGGAGGAAGATAGATTGAGAAAAGTGTTGAGATTCGCAAACGCTTGTGGAGCGATCACTACGACTAAAAAGGGAGCAATTCCAGCTCTTCCTACAGATTGTGAAGCTCAAAGCTTTCTGAAAGACAAGTAGAAACGTCTTAAAACCCACAAGATTACATACGGCTTTCTCTTTGTCTATTGTAATTTTGTTTTTAATTTGGATCCTTATTGATGATTCTGTTTTTCAAATAAAAGGATCCTCAAGTTTTTTCTTTGTGTTTGTTTCTCTCATTCCTGTCTCTTCTTCTTCTTCTTCTTCAATGTATTGAATTTGAAAAGACTTTTGTTTCAAAGCTTCTCTTGCTAATAAAACCGAGCTTTGTTGTTCTTTTTTTCTTCTGAGCTATGGACTTTCTCCAAAAGCGTAACTCTCATATGAGAGAGAGAGAGAGTCTGAAATGAAGAGACACACAAAGCAGAAGATATGAAACAAAAACAGATTTATAGTAGAGAGAGCAAACTTGAAATAAAGGCAGAAGAGATTGCGCAGCGAAAAGAGACATGGTTATCAACCACAGATTGATGTAGTAGAGCAATGCAGTGGTCAAGCCGAGTGCGGGAAGGAGCGAGATAACGTCCATCACCTTTCCAAGTTCGAATCCGTCAGCAGAGCGTGAGAAGAGGCAGTAGTTTAAGCTTCTCGATACAACTACGTACCACATAGACCCTCTGAAAGCCAGAGATTGAAGGAAGCATATGCCCCACAGAACTACACATACCGACATTGGAACGTCTCCCGTGAGCTCGAGCTAGGATTACAAATAGAAATTATTTCAGGAGTTTTTCTGTCTCTTTCTTTTTCTCAGTTAAACAATATGGACACAACATATACGCAATACTTCTCTCGAATACAAACAACGATTGATTTAAGTTTGACTATAAATATAATTCTTGCGAAAAGAAAACAGTATTAATCAGTTATTTGTTTTGTTAATTCATTATTCAAAAAGTTCTCCCTTGTACGTAGTTGCTTCACAATCACACTACCTCTCTTAACCATAGACCAATTAAACAAGAAACAAAACAATACGTCTTTTGGAAACAAAACCCTAAAATTCAAAAGAGCCATATATAATAAACAGAAGACAATAACATGGAAGATTTTGCGATAAGAAGGAAGGATTCCACTGCATAGAAGGGGAGGGGTACCAAATGGATCAGGCTATTGTACAGCCATTGCACAAAAAAATTAAAACAATTGATCAATTGAGCTAACCGTATTTTAAAATATCATTTCACCCTTTATGATAATTAGTTCTACAATTATAGTCTTAGAATGTCACCGTATCAGTTTTTCCACAGTTACACACTTATATGATTTACGAAAACATTTTTCTCATATAGATTTTTGTTTCTACCTTCACATAAGTATGAATAAAATTGAAGAACAAAATTCCTTTTAGAAGATGAATTTATATGTTGCATAGAATATTTGATATACTTATATTGATTTTTTTTTTTGTTTTTTCTTGTTGTGTGTTTTTTTAATTCTTATTCGTTACGATATCAAACATTATTTTTTATCCAAGTTCATATCCATTATTCTATCGTCAATACATTTTATTATTTTTGAAGGTTTAGTCTATTTTTTCTTCAGAGTTATAGATTAAAATTCGTTCGGATTGATTTGGTTTATTATAATTGAACTTTTTAACATGGTTTGTAACTGGATGTTTGATTTTTCAGGTGACATTCTTTGATATTTTTGCATATTCACGTGAATTGAGTAATCTAGAGTTAAATTAAAAGAAATTAACAAGGATAACCAACAAAAATTCTAAAATTTAAAAACTATCCAATTACCTTAATTTTAGTGACTATAGTTTTGTCACATAAGTCAATTCAAACTATTTTTTTTTTTGGTTTTCTTGCAAATTAATACGTTTCAAGCTTAATCACTTTACATCTCTGTCTCAGTGTGTTAATTGTTAAGAAATCTATGTTTTGTCTCAGTGAGTGGAGTTGTTCGTTTATGCTGAATTTTTTTGTTGGATTTTTAGGTTTGCTCGGATTGTAGTGCGAAGAATCCGACATGGGCATCGGTTACTTACGGGATTTTTCTCTGCATCGATTGTTCATCTGCAGCTTCGTGAGGTATAACTTTGGATTTTTCTAGGAGGAACACTGAATCTTAATCCGATTCAGTTTGATTCCTTGGCATTGTTCTAGCTTAAGTTGTGATGATAGTTATAAACTTCTCAAAGTGTAGCATTACGTTGATAGGTTTACTTTAATCTTCTTAGTCTTATTAGATGGAACACCGCCAAATACGTTCTCAAGATTATGTTTTTGCGATTATAATTACAAGTTTCTAGGAAGTGAATCAACCAAGAAGCTTCATGAGGAGTGTCTAGCAGTTTTCTTCCTGAATGAATATTTGCCCTTACAAGGATGAATTACTATAGTCTATCGAGAAGCGAGCTACTTTTCTTCTTCTTATGTTTTTATGTTAATCAATAAATGAGTTTGGACCCTCGCAAAGTGTAAAGGTCAAGGAACTATTAACTGTGTTTTAAAGACATTTAAAAGGCATACACGCACTAACTGTTATTTCTTGCATGATGTGACTTCACATTGGACGATCCACCAAATTTTCACTTTTGTTACTTGTGAACCAAAAGATCCTCTCCCATTGGCTTTTTTTACAACTTTATTTCATGATAAACGTCGTCGACTTGAGCTTGAGTACTCTTTTCATCTCTAGAAGAAAACTATTAGCCAAATTTACTTATCTAGTACACAAGAACAAATTCAACAGTCCAAGTGGTAATGGTCTAGTGGTAGTTAACTAAAAGCAAAGCATATACTCGCTTGCCTTTCAATTCGATTCTCATATGGTACGTTAATTTGTGTCCAACGAGCTTACCCATCACCGCGCAAGCGCATGTAAATCTCTGTGGTCTTGTTCTTTCATCGCATTGTCCCTGTACTTCTTTTTGTAATCGTTTCTATGATTAGAGTGTTAAAATACTTATGAGCCCATCCATCTATCGAATAGTCGTCGAGCTTTTCTTTTATTGTATTAATTTGGGTTGTCTGGATTCCCGTCACCATTACACTATATGTACCAAAGTGACCAAACTCGTTAGTAATTCGGTCCAATATTGGACTTCTAATCATATATTTTTGTTTTAGCATCTTATACTATTTGACACATGCATGTATACGTCATCAATGTCTTAATGGGTTGATGATAGTTTGTAACTTATCCTAAAATATTGTATAGTTGAAAAGAATATGCACATTGTTACTTTGGCTTTTGATTGCCTTGCTCTGCTAGTCCAATGTCTGCAAACCAAACTGGAGTTCTCTTGTCTGAAAAATTTCTCAATCTCAAGAGCAAATGGTACTTCTTTTGTGTTAAGTCTCTTTCACAAACTATGGTCTTTACATTAAATTGCTTGTGTTATTATAGAATCCAAAACACCTCAAGAAAGTCTAAAATCTATTAACTTTTTGTGGGTTGGGTTCGTATGGTCATTTACTTGGTCACAATCCTTACTGATGAGAGTCTCCTCTCGCTTAAGCACTCCATCGCCCAAAACAATCTGTCGAATTCAGCATGAAGTGCCGAGATGCTTTGTCTACATTCTCTCATGCCGAAAGTAAGGAGGCATATATAGTTTATTAGACACCATTTTAGTCCACTGACCGGACCATGATCGATCAAAGATCCTTCAATCTGGCATATTGGTTCCGGGGAGATAAACTATGTGAATCACCGAATATACATTTTGTTTGTAAAAACCGAATATACATATAGTTTACCTCTTAAATAGGTATGCTCTCTATCAGAAACATTTAAAGCCAATAAAATAATGAATTAATTTATGACACCAACTGTATTAAGAAAACATTTGTTATATCGAAGTAACAATCAAAGCAGCAATTTTAAACAATGTTCCAGAACTTTTACATAATAACTAAAAACTTTTGTCCCACAATGCTGCTTATGTAAAAGTTCCGTAACATTGTTCACAATGTAAAAAGAAAAGTATTTCCGATAACAAGTTTTTTCCATATTAATCCGCACTGCTCATACTTAACGAATAAATTTTCAAATATGCATCAACGTTAAACAAGTGAACAAAAAAAAAGTTAAGAACTTCAAAGGCAAAAGATGATAACCCGAATTCGACAACATTGCCAGCTATTTATGAAAGTTCGAGGCCTCATGCATGTGTTACTCTTGAATTCTTCCAACAATGAATATATGAGACCATCCATGGGTCAATGTTCTATTATCTATCAGGAATAGTAATTTACATAGGATCTATCGACTACCGTAAATTAACTTCACTACGTTTTATGAGACTAACGATCTCATTATAGAATTGTGAATAACATGATAAGCTAACATGGTAGAATCTTGTATGAAAGAACATATCGCAAATTTTTAAGTTTCGAGATAAGTTTTGTGGAGTTAAAGCAGATTCATATAAAATTTCCCTTAACTATTTTCTTTGCAAAGGGTTAGTGTCCCATTACCTTTCAAGCATAACTTTCCATATAATATACAACAAACTATTTATTTTTATTTTTATTTTTTTAAATTATTTTGAACACTAAAAAATTATGAATCCAGACAAGTACATCTTCTTATAACGTAAACTAGACCATTTTATATGGTCACCTCCCAAGATATTTATCAATCACGGCAAAGCCTCAACTAGCATGATAAACCAAGATACTAAAATCAAAAGATGGATTCCAAAAATAGCTCTCATACATGTGGAAAACCATATTGTAATTTTCAAACTTTGAGTTATGTTTTGTGGAGTTGAAGCATAATCATGTATGATTAGCTATAAATTTTGAAGTCCGCGAGGAGCTGGGAAGATGGCTACAACGACGACAACGAGCGGTGTGTATATCAATGTCATCGAGGACGTCGTCAACAAAGTCCGCGAGGAGTTCATCAACAACGGAGGTCCCTGGTGTTGGGCATGGGCCTCAAATATCACCATCTTTGAAGCCCATTTTCGAACTCACAGCAATCCCGGCCCAGAAGATAGAACCTAACGAGCTCGGCCCAGGAGGCAGGAGACCGACGAGCTCGGCTCTGGAGGATAGAGTTTGACGAGCTCGGCCCAGAAGGAATAATT
Organism: Arabis hirsuta; assembly: GCA_964056655.1. Taxonomy (NCBI): domain Eukaryota; kingdom Viridiplantae; phylum Streptophyta; class Magnoliopsida; order Brassicales; family Brassicaceae; genus Arabis; species Arabis hirsuta. The sequence goes on from OZ053305.1 coordinate 2,646,330, forward strand.
CAAGCCCAAAGTCGGCCCAACCGCCTCTTGGGTAGGTGACATCAGCACTGATCCCAAGGAAGCCCTAGTACTTGATTCTCCCCACTTTGAGTATAAATAGGGACCCCTTCCCATGAATTGTCCCATCACTTTTCCTCTTGGGGACAAGCACAAGGGACTTGAGAACTAACAGTTTTCGAGACTCTAACTTAAAAAGAGAAAAGGAGAACTTCGGTTCGTACACTTCCACCGGAATTGTACGAGTCATCTTTACAGTCCGCTTCCAATCTCATACACGTAAAGAATCCGATCTCAAGAGGTTCCAACCTCACATTCAACACAAGACCGATCTCACTACCCAGTCCGTCAGCAAGCCCGAATCAGACATGATCCATCCCCGACCATAGCTTCCGAGCCCATCACCCAGTCTTTTTCAGTTCGAATTAAACCTTATATTGTAACCCGTTTCCGAGATTGAATCAATAAACGAGAATTTCCGACCTTTTACTGTTTCATAAATTTATTGTCGAACCCATGGATCAACAATTGGCGCGCCAGGTAGGGGACCAAAATTCTCCAACTCACGATACGAACTCGGAAATGGACAGAATCCGGCAAGAACCAGCCCTCGACGACCAAGTTGTCCTCGATACCCCGGATCGCCCTCAGATCGTCCAACCCATAGCCGCACAAGAAAGGCACGCGGAGCTCGCCCCGGAGGTAGCCGTGATCGAGGAAGCAGCCGTCTCGGTTCAGGACCCTGTGGCCGCCATGATGGAAGTCATCATGCAACGTTTCGACCGCCAGGAAGAACAAGCACGGAGCACGAACACACGGCTCGACTTCCTCAGCACGGCACAGGATGGCTATCGAGCACGGTTGGATTAGCTCCAACCGAGACCGTCTCAAGACTCACCCCGGGCTCGACGAAGCTCGTTTCCAACCCCGGAGCGCCGGATCAGAATCGAAACGACCGGACGATTGGCCAATCTTACAATCAATCCGACGGTGGCGAACCCGAGCAGCTCAAGAGATGTTCGATCAGGCTCCCAGCATCACGACTCAATCTCAACCGAAGAGCGAAGAATGCCGAGTAGGGTGCGGGACTCTGAGCTCGAAGGAATGAAGGCCCGGCTAAAGGACATCAATTCCAAGATTCATCGCGCAATCAGTTCGGCCCCCGAGCTTGATCGCGTTCTCGAAGAAGCACAGCGCAACCCCTTCACATCTCGCATCTCCTCGGTCCCGATCCGCGGAACGACCAAGCTGAAGATTCCAACGTACGAAGAGAATGCCGATCCGATCAGCCACCTAACAGCTTTTTCGATAGCTATGGGCCGATCTCAATTCTCCTCGGAGGAAAAAGACGCAGGGTATTGCCAGTTGTTCGTGGAAAATCTCGGTGGAACCGCATTGACATGGTTCTCACGTCTGCGTCCGAACTCAATCGACAGCTTTCAGGAGCTCTCTACGGCCTTCCTGAAACATTATTCCATGTATATCCAGGCCGGAGCATCCCAAGCCGACCTCTGGTCTCTAACCCAAGACCGGAACGAGTCACTCCGAACTTACATGGCCCGCTTCAAAGCTGTCCTGTCAAAGGTCCCAACGAGCACGGACGACTCCTCCCCGCTGGCGGTACTAAAGCAGGGTCTGTGACACACGTCGGCATTTCGGGACGACCTGACGATAAATGAGCCCGATAACCTGGCGGACGCTCTCCATCAGGCAACACGATTCATAACCCTCGAAGAAGATCGAGCAGTAAATCTGAAGAGGCACCCACCGGCGAAGCACTTGCCCCAAAAGGAGACTCCCAGGGAAAATGATCGTCACGAACACCGACAACATCTCGACAAAGGCTACATGTATGAAAGAAACAAGAGGCAGTCTGTCAACCAGGTTAGCAGCCCGGAGAACCCACTCAAAAAATGGGCAAAGTACAATCGCGGGGAAGAAGAGGAGCCCGGCAGCCCGAGAGCCTACTGCGAATACCACCAGATGCACGGTCATACGACCACGGAATGCAGGCACCTCCAACAGAACTTGCTGGCCAAGTTCCAGCGCGGAGAGATCTCTCTCGACGGCCCGGGGCAGCGGAACCAGAGGGATGGTACGAACAGGAGGCCAACCCAAGACGAAAACGTGACCGATGCCCCAAAACGGGGGAACGAAGATCGGGGAAACAGCAGCAACGCGCCTCCGAGCTCAAAACGTCGAATCAACATGATCATGGAAGGATTTATGTCCGGCGGTGACTCTATCCAATCCATCAGACGTTACGGGAAGTCCGCAGACAAGACACGTGACTCTCCGAATAAGCATGAGGACGACATTCCGATCACCTTCTCCGAAGCAGATACTCAAGGTGTCGCTATGCCTCACAACGACCCTCTCGTCGTGGAATTAACGATCAAAGACTGCGAGGTCGCCCGAGTCCTGGTCGACACGGAGAGTTCGGTGGATTTGATATTTAAGGATACCTTGCGAAAGATGGAGATCCCTGAGAACAACATCAAGCCCGGTGTCAGGCCACTCACCGCGTTCGATGGGGAAACAACAATGACGATCGGGACGATTAACCTCGATGTCCGCGTCGGGGGCATATCGAGGGAAGTAAAGTTCGTAATCGTGGACAAACCAGCCATCTACAATGCTATCATGGGGAGTACGTGGCTGTTTTCTATCAAGGCCGTCCCATCAACGTATCATCAATGCCTCAAATTTCCAACTCCGAACGGCGTCTTCACCCTTCGCGGAAACCAGAAGATAGCCCGGATGTGCTTCATAACCGAACGTCGGCTGCGGAAAATGAACACAAGTGCCATTGCCATCAGCCAGTCCGACCTCGAGCCTCGACATGAGATTATCGATCTCATTCAACCCAACGGGGCAAATCCCGATCTCAAAACGAAGTCGAAGCCACCAATCTGGGAAGGTCTTGTGCAGTAAGTCGCCAACACCACGCGCGCCGCACCCTCATTTCCCCGATTTCCAAAAAAAAAAAAAAGACCGCTCTACGAGCTCGTTGACTTTCTTCATTCAATATAATTGAACTACGGTCGGCTTGATCCCTATTTAATGGGTACGCAGGCAGCCTCTTACGAGGTCCAGCTATGATAATAAAAATCTTTTCCTAAAAGAGTTATACTTATCTTTTTAGCTCCGAGCTACCACAAACATCGGTGCCCTGGCCAGGCATCCGATCCGCACCGCATTCCCCATGGATGCAGTGGTGAAATAATCCACGCCTTCCGGTTCAGAAAAATAATCCGAGCTCGTTGGCACTAAAAGCCGGACCCGATCCGCACCGCGTTCCCCATGGATGCAGTGGTGAAATAATCCACGCCTTCCTGTTCGGCAAAATAATCCAAACTCGTTGGCACTAAAAGCCGGACCCGATCCGCACCGCGTTCCCCATGGATGCAGTGGTGAAATAATCCACGCCTTCCTGTTCGGAAAAATAATCCGAGCTCGTTGGCACTAAAAGCCGGACCCGATCTGCACCGCGTTCCCCATGGATGCAGTGGTGAAATAATCCACGCCTTCCTATTCGAAAAAATAATCCGAGCTCGTTGGCACTAAAAGCTGGACCCGATCTGCACCGCGTTCCCCATGGATGCAGTGGTGAAATAATCCACGCCTTCCTGTTCAGAAAAATAATCCGAGCTCGTTGGCACTAAAAGCCGGACCCGATCCGCACCGCGTCCCCCATGGATGCAGTGGTGAAATAATCCACGCCTTCCGGTTCGGAAAAATAATCCGAGCTTGTTGGCACTAAAAGCCGGACCCGATCCGCACCGCGTTCCCCATGGATGCAGTGGTGAAATAATCCACGTCTTCCTGTTCGGAAAAATAATCCGAGCTCGTTGGCACTAAAAGCCGGACCCGATCCGCACCGCGTTCCCCATGGATGCAGTGGTGAAATAATCCACGCCTTTCGGTTCGGAAAAATAATCCGAGCTCGTTGGCACTAAAAGCCGGACCCAATCCGCACCGCGTTCCCCATGGATGCAGTGGTGAAATAATCCACGCCTTCCGGTTCGGAAAAATAATCCGAGCTCGTTGGCACTAAAAGCCAGACCCGATCCGCACCGTGTTCCCCATGGATGCAGTGGTGAAATAATCCACGCCTTCCGGTTCAGAAAAATAATCCGAGCTCGTTGGCACTAAAAGCCGGACCCAATCCGCACCGCGTTCCCCATGGATGCAATGGTGAAATAATCCACGCCTTCCGGTTCGGAAAAATAATCCGAGCTCGTTGGCACTAAAAGCCGGACACAACTAAGTACGATAAGCCGAGCCCGTATCGCAATCTTAGCTATAAGGATTACATTACTAAGCCGGGCCCAGCCTCGCATAACAAAGTAACAAAATCTAAGTGAGCTCCGGAGAGCCCCGCCTCGGCAAGCTTGACTACGGATTACTCGAAACAATTGAGCTCGGTTACGACCGAACTCAACGTTTAAAATACCTAACTCGAACACGATAAACCAATCAAAATCTACCGAACAAGTAAAAGGATCAGCAAAGGAAAATCCAAAAAAACCTCAAAAACATAAACCCGAAACGAGTTCAGTCCTTACAAAAAATCTAAGGATTCATACGACCCCGGAACACGGTCAGGTTCAAGAATTACAAGGATTAAATTTAAGATTTAATTACAAGGATTAAATCTTAAAAACAAAACGAGGAAGGAGAGAGCCTAAGAGGAGGGGGCAGCAGGAGGATCAAAGAGAGGAGCCAGGAGTTCGCCAGTAATGGGGTCGGTCTCAGCCTCAACCCGAGCGGGAGAGGTGTCGACCTCAACCTCCGTAGGTGACATCGGAGAAGGTGGAACCCATTCTTCCACAGGCATCTCGCCGACCTCGAAATCGGCGTCGGTTATCTCCACGACCTCCATCGCTTCAAGCTCGTTAGTAAAGGTCTCGATATCTCTGACGACCATCTCCTTTTTCTCAGAAGGGATAGGTATTCCTATACCTTCCAGCTCGTCATAAAAATCTCTCAGGCACACCGCCTGGCCCACAAGCGACCTCATGTCATTGACGGCCTCCGTCTCTCGGCAATGGGTCTTCAGCTTTCCCAGCTTCGTTTCCATCCTCATTCGCATCCGCTCTTCGACTTGCCGCCTCTCATTTCCGATCTCAAGCAGACGAGACTCTCGAAGCCATTTCTTCTTGGCCTACAACAAATCCTCGAGAGACGCCTTCGCAGCTTTCTCAACGTCGAGCTTGCTCTTCAGCCGCTCAATCTCCGAGCGCAGACTGGAGTTGTCATCAAGCGTCTGCTCCATACGAGTCCGGAGATCCCTGAACCGCTCGTGGCTGTTATCGAGCAGCGTTTTTCTCTTTTCCAGCCGCTCGTACGCCTTCTTCAGGCAGCGATCGTAGTGCTCGACCAAAAGATTGGTACTGCCGATCAGCTGCAAGAGGAAGATAGTAACGCGATTAGCCGGCACGAACAATAGTGAAAAGCGAGTCAAAACATAAATCAGAAATACCTGGACAGCCTGTTGCGACCAGGCAACGTACTCCTTCTCCGCGAAAAGGTCGCCCGTAGAAGGCATAGGCTGCCCTTTTTCTCCCGAAATGCGACTCATAAGGGCCGCACATCCTTTCGGGAACTGCGTCAAGGGACTCCCTTTTCCCTTGAAGGAAAACTCAAAGTCTAGCGGACTCGGCTCCGGCTCGACCTGCCGCCCATGGCTAGATCCGCCACCAGCGACCAAGGCAAGAGAAGGGACGTTAGGGTCAGTCTGAGGTCGCTTCTGAACAGGCTCCTCCCCATCGTCAGTCCGGGCCCGTTTACCAGAACGAGCAGCCGCAAGCTCGGCTTGACGAGCTTGGAGAGAAATATTGTCGGACGGAGATCCAGGCGCAGTGACCACAACGGGCTCATCTGTGGTCTCGGAGGTTACCAGGGGGACAACGACCGGGGAGACCTCGGCCTCGTTTCCTTGTCCCACCTCGTTTTCCCCTCGCTCTGCTTCCTCTATCCTCTGTTCTTCTTCTCTTCTCCTCTCCTCCTCCCTCTTCCTTTTGAATTCAGCCTCCGCAGCCTTTGCCTGAGCAGTATAATTAACTATTTTGGTATTCGGCTTCCCCATCAATCCCTTCCCCTTTCCGTGCTTAGGAGGTTGTAACTTCGTTACCGCCTTGCCCTTCTGCTTCAAGGAAGCGGCCCCCTTCGATTGACCCTCGGAAGAATTCCTAACTCTTTTCTTCACCTGATGACGAGGAAGAAAGGGTCTGAGAGGAGCAAGTGCGAGATCGTACCGACCTGAAAGTTGAAAGTCAGATCTGGTCATAGGTCGCGGCAGGATCAGACGTCAACCGAACAAGAAAGGAAGGACCAAAGAAATTACCCGACTGAATGCGAGGAAGAGCCCGGCGAATTCGCTGATCGAGGAAATTAGCCCACCACTGTCGTCCCTCCAACAACAACCTATCTCTCAACTCGATGAATCCCTCCGGGAACGGACGACCAACGAAATGGCGAACTGCAAAAACAGAGATAAAGATCAGACGTCAATCGATCAATCCATAGAGAAAACACAAGAGGAAACGCAAATACCGATCCGAGAGTTCTATCCAGCTCGGATTTCCCAGTTCGGATTCCCGACCGAAGCCTGGTCGATCTTCACAAAGAAGTAACCAGCCTCCCAGTTCGGGGTTTTATACCCCTTAGGGCGCTCAACGAGGCACTTCTTCATGTTAAGATAGAACCGACCCCCAGTCTTCGTCATCCGGGTAATCCTCGTCAGCTCCTCAAGGGCGTTGCAACAGACCCTCCGTCCGAGCTCAGCTGCCATAATCAGCAATCCAACGAAATTGCTGATAGATGTGACCGACAGCTGAGAAATCGCAAGTTTTCGCCGAGCACAGTACTCGACCAAGACCCTCGGGAGGGGAAACCAGAGCCCGCCTTCATAAAAGAAGGATTCATAAAGGCACATATACCCCGGAGGGGGATTCCATGGTCGATCAGTACTCGTCGGGAGGACGAACTTGACCCCCGATGGGATGTTGCACGATCCGCGGAGAACGTTGAGCTTCTCTCGGGTCGTCGTCGTCCCCTTATCATCAAGACATTGCAGAGTGATATCTGCATCAATCCCGGGACCGGGATGCCGACCTGAGTCACCGAGGTCCTCCAAAACGAATTGAGCAGTCTCGAAGTTCGGATCGTACGGACTCGGTGTCAGAGCCAGGCTCTTCCCGGCCCTAGAACCACTCCTATCCTGGGAACGGAAGGACCCATGTCCGACCCTAGGATCCGACGGAAGAGATCGACCCGAACACGAGGCGGGTCCACCGCGATTCACACTCGGAGTCTTTTGGTTCTTCCGAACCAATTGTCCCTGATCGGAGGAGGAAGCCCCCGAAGAATCACCGTCTGGCGAAGAGGAGGATCCCCGATCTCGAGAGTTACTAGAATTAATGGAGTTGGATTCTTCGCGAGCGTTAGAGTCAGAAGACATGACCGAGAATCGATAAACTGAGCACGGAAATCCGACTGGAAAAACTCGAAGACAAGCAAGAAGATCGGAACAAGGTTAGAGAGAGAAGTTGGAAAGAAAAATACCTTGGCGAGAAGAGGGCAGGAGGCAGGTGAGGAAAACCTGGATCTGGATCTCGTTTATATAAGCAGAGGTCGGGAAGACGAGGAGTCGCCTCGGTGCCCGCGCAAACCCTAAAGCAACAGCCAATCAAAAATGGAGAAGCGGGCCGAATGTCTGAAAAGGCCTTGAAACCGCATCGACGAGCCCAACTGCTCGCCGACTGGGGGGGACTACTGTTGGGCATGGGCCCCAAATATCACCATCTTTGAAGCCCATTTCCGAACTCACAGCAATCCCGGCCCAGAAGATAGAACCTAACGAGCTCGGCCCAGGAGGCAGGAGACCGACGAGCTCGGCTCTGGAGGATAGAGTTTGACGAGCTCGGCACAGAAGGAATAATTCAGACCCAAAGTCGGCCCAACCGCCTCTTGGGTAGGTGACATCAGCACTGATCCCAAGGAAGCCCTAGTACTTGATTCTCCCCACTTTGAGTATAAATAGGGGACCCCTTCCCATGAATTGTTCCATCACTTTTTCTCTTGGGGACAAGCACAAGGGACTTGAGAACTAACAGTTTTCGAGACTCTAACTTAAAAAGAGAAAAGGAGAACTTCGGTTCGTACACTTCCGCCGGAATTGTACGAGTCATCTTTACAGTCCGCTTCCAATCTCATACACGTAAAGAATCCGATCTCAAGAGGTTCCGACCTCACATTCAATACAAGACCGATCTCACTACCCAGTCCGTCAGCAAGCCCGAATCAAACATGATCCATCCCCGACCATAGCTTCCGAGCCCATCACCCAGTCTTTTTCAGTTCGAATTAAACCTTATATTGTAACCCGTTTCCGAGATCGAATCAATAAACGAGAATTTCCGACCCTTTACTGTTTCATAAATTTATTGTCGAACCCATGAATCAACACCTGGGAGAGTGTTCTCACCGAGCTTCAAGGAGTAAGTTTTGTCTTCATTTCGCCGGGAAAATATGGAAATTTTGTATTTTTAGTGGAATCGAGGTCGTGGGTGGCTTTGATATGCTCGGGTATAGTTAGGGTTTCTGGGGAAGTTGACTTGAATCCATTGGAGAATAATCTGACGGATTCTGCTGTGTTTTTTTTTCTTTCCGGGTAGATTTGGGAAGTGAAGATGATGCAAGCTGGAGTCTTGTCTGGACCAATAGAGAGGTCATCGGCTCAGAAGGCAACAACGGGAGGTCCACTGACGCATGATTTGAATGTTCCGTATGAAGGTACAGAGGAGTTCGAGACTCCCACGGCTGAAATGCTCTTCCCTCCGCTGAGTAAACTTACACTAGACTCGAATCTTTGATTGAGAATTGAAAAACAGGACTTGGTGTATCAATTGGCTTCTTTTACACTTGAGATGTTGCTGTAAAACATTTTTGTCTTGACCATGGTTTTGTTTTATTGGTGTTGAGCAGACACCATTGCAGACTCCCCTTCCAACGCCGCTTCCGGGTACTGCTGATAACTCCTCCATGTATAACATCCCTACCGGCTCAAGTGATTATCCTTACACTTGAAAATACAATAGAAGAATTTTTTTGCAGAAATGTTAAGAACTCTGAAATCACAGAAATAGTAATCCGAAATTTCTATAAACTTAGTTATTCCAACATTTTTCGAATATATCTACAAGGATATGATTGTTTACTCTTATCTTTTACCTTTCACAATATGCTATTTTTCTTGACTAGAGTGAAATTAATGACCTCAAAAGACTTAAACCCTCCTCTCTTCATTCTCTTAGACCCTTATATAAACTACTCTAACCTTCGTTCACTTCTCATTCCCTCTATTATCTTCATTCACAGATCTTTCGAAAACAAAATCGAGCTCGTTGAAATGGCGTCCACCACCGGAGAGAAAGGTTTGGTCGTGAGCCTTGGCGAGATGCTAATTGACTTCGTCCCCACGGAATCAGGTGTCTCTCTCTCTGAATCCGCCGGATTCGTCAAAGCTCCTGGTGGTGCTCCGGCCAACGTTGCAATCGCTGTCTCGCGTCTCGGTGGCCGTGCCGCCTTTGTTGGGAAGCTCGGTGATGATAAGTTCGGACATATGCTTGCCGGAATCTTGAGGAAGAATGGTGTTGAAGATAAGGGGATCAATTTCGACAAAGGAGCAAGAACCGTGCTTGCTTTCGTCTCTTTGCGTTCGGATGGTGAACGAGAGTTCATGTTTTACCGGAATCCGAGCGCCGATATGCTTCTCCGACCGGACGAACTCAACCTCGAACTCATCCGATCTGTACGTAGATCTCCCTCTCTGTTTTCATGTTTAAGGTTTTTAAATTTCTAAAACACCAAAAAACTTGAATGTGGTCTAGTGTTTGTGTTAGTAGTGTGAGTCATTGTATCAAAATACGCAATCTCTTTTTTCTTTTTTAGTTTCGTTTTAAATTTTTTGGGCTTCCAAATCAAAAACAATTGAAATCTATATCGGTTAGAGATCTGATGCATATCTTTCTTATTATGTTATTGCAGGCGAAAGTGTTCTATTATGGATCGATTAGTTTGATCACGAAGCCATGTAGGTCGGCTCACTTGAAGGCAATGGAAGTGGCGAAAGAAGCCGGAGCTCTTCTGTCCTACGACCCTAACCTCAGAGAACCTCTTTGGCCATCGGCGGAAGAAGCTCGGACACAGATCATGAGCATTTGGGACAAAGCTGAGATCATCAAGGTCAGTGACGTCGAGCTTGAGTTTCTTACCGGAAACAAAACAATCGATGATGAGACAGCAATGTCTTTGTGGCATCCTAATTTGAACTCTTGCTTGTTACCCTCGGCGAACATGGATGTCGCTACTACGCTAAGTTAATGTAACCTAACCTTTTCTTATATAACAAGGATGCCATGTTTAATGTATCTTGTGACTCAAGGAAGCTACTTTTGCTTTTCCCTTGTAGAATTTCCATGGATCTGTTGAAACTTTCAACGTGGACGCGGTGGATACTACTGGAGCTGGAGATTCCTTCGTTGGTGCGCTTATAAGCCAGATTGTTGATGATCAATCTGTGTTCGAGGTAACACATAAACCCTAAAACCATCACAAATGATCTTCTGTGTACTCGATTGAATGTTGAACATGTTACATGTGTTTTCTTTGGAAAAAATTAGGAGGAAGAGAGATTGAGAAAAGTGCTGAGATTCGCAAACGCTTGTGGAACGATCACTAAGGGAGCAATTCCAGCTCTTCCTACAGACTGTGAAGCTCAAAGCTTTCTTAAAGACAAGTAGAAACGTCTTAAACCTCACAAAATTACGTACGGGCTTTCTATTTGTGCACTGTAATTTTGTGTTTAGTTTGGATCCTTATCGATGATTCTGTTTTTAAAATAAAAGGATTCTCAAGTTTTTTCTTTGTGTTTGTTTCTCTCATTCGTGTCTTTCTTCTTCTTCAATGTATTGAATTTGAAAAGACTTTTGTTTCAAAGCTCTTGCTAATAAAACCGACCTTTGTTGTTGTTCTTTTTTTTCTTCTGAGTTGTTATAAAGTCAAATCTTTTGGTGTTATTTGGAGTAGTAAATTGTAATGAGTATTGATCATGAATTAGCAATGAATCTAATTCATCATCTCCAAAACAACAGTTTAACTCCAAGAAAATACACCTTTCATGTTTAGAAGGATAATGAGAGTGGGAGTTAAAAATCAAAGGAAGGTTCTTTCTAACGACTTCGTTATGTCTCAAGTAGATGATGATTGGCTTTGGCTTTTGTATCGTTTCGAGTCTTCAATTTGATTTTTGAATCATTCTTTTCGGTACGTTGATCAAGTGTTGGAACCGATTAAATGAACAATACATATGATATGAACAAACAAAAACCTAAGTAAAGCAGAGCGAATACATTTAGATTTCGAGTTTGTAGCACCAATGCATAAAGCATATACCATGTTCAAGAGGTATATGAACAAACTCAAAACACAAACATCTAATGGAGATTCAGACAAAAAAATCCAAACAGAGCTTACATGACATTTGACTCCATTCATCATCCTTATACAAGACAGGTTTCTATGTTTTTTCCCCCCTTACTTATACATAGAGGAATGTTTACACATAGCTTACATATTAGCCTAGATCAGGAACAATGAAGTGCTCTTCATCATCATCATCATCATCAACTCTGATCTCATACCTCGGTTTCTTGTACGAAACATTCGACTTCATCGGTCTATACGAATGAATATGACCTGAATGCGAAACAGAAAGCTCAGGAACTTCAGCTGCAGGAAGAGTCTCTTGATTAATCTGATCACTGAAGAAACCCATGTCCGAAAACCACTCCAACTCCCCAAGATCAAGCTGTCCTTTCTGCTCAAATCATATACACAAAAACAAGTCAAACACAAAATACAAAGTGACAAGAATCAACATTTCAATCTCTAACCTTATCAGTGGATTCAAGATCAGAGAAGTGGAAGAAATCATCAACAGCCCAAGGAAGTGGGGTAGCAGAAGAAGGTTGTTGTTGTTGGCTCGGAATCTGATTAGGTTTCTGTTGATTGTTTGAAGGCTCAGGTTGATTCTTCTCTGTTTCTTTACTACAACTACTTGAGTTACTCAAGGCTACTTTGATCCCAGTAGCTAAGAACCTCTGGTGATTAGCAGAGCGTGTATTAACCGCGTGGATAGATTCATCGCAGTCTCTACAAAGCAGAGCTCTATCCTCTACACAAAAAATGAAAGCTGCCTTCTCCTGCAAGTCAACAACAATCAAAACCCTAAGTCTCAAACCTTCTAATTTTGCTATATAAGATTTAAAAAGGTTGTAACTTTGCAATAGATTAGATCCAAACTAACGGATCTATCAATCTTTGAACAAGATCTAATCAGAGAAACAGAGAGAGAGAGATCTGTGTGTTTTACTTGGCAGATATCGCAACGAGGGAATTTGGTGGATAGAGAGTTGAGATGAAGTCGGTGATGCTTGCTTGCGAGTTTGTTAGCTGCGTGAATCTCGACGTCGCATTTAGGACAAAGAGCAGCTTCGTCGGCGCAACAGATCACAGTCGCCGGAGCTTTCTCACAGACATCACACTGTATCTTCATCTTCTTACAAGAACAGTTTCTGTCTCTCTCTCTCTTGAATCTGAGAATAGCTTAGCAGAAATGCAGGTGAAGAAAATGGTTCTGTGAGGGACAAAGTTGTTGGGGAGCAATTGGGTGGTGGTGAAGGAAGAAGAAGATAAAGAGATTTGATTTTGATGAATCAAAAGGAAACACTCTGCTTCTTACAACAAGGTCTCTTGGGTCCCACTCTTTTTCTGTGGCTCTCCTTCTTCCTCTCCTTATCTTTATGCTTTTTCATATTATTATTTTATTCATACTTCTTTATTATATTCACACTTGTTATTATTTATTTTAGCAGAGATTCGAGTTGGTATTATTTTCAGATTTTTTAAGAAACTCTCAAATCCTCTGAATTTACTCTCATTTTCTGAGCTAAGCTCGAATTTCAAGATTTCTTGAATTTCATAACAAAAATTAAGAATTCAAGAAAGATTTTTTATACGCAAAAAAAAAACTGTATTATGAAGAAGAGTTGGGTTTCAATCAAATCAGAGAGTAGATTAAAAAAGGTGAGATTCTCCCACAAGTGGAATATTACACGACTTTACGTAATCTGGAAAATGACATTTGAATATATTCTTTCGAATGACATATAGGTGACATATTTAGGTGATAACAATATGCCCCAGTCGATGAGATCTTTTATCTTCTTCTTTCAAATTTTGGTTTTCTCAATAAAACATCGATGAATGCAATCATTAAGCATATACTGATTTGCGTGTAAGCTATGTTAACAAAGAAATAAAGCATTACACCAATCATATATTTCATGCTGATCTTTTATTATCCACTATAATAACTAAAATTAAGAGGAACCAAAAAACAAAAATCTCTTTATATGTTTCTTTTTGCAACTTTTATATTAATATGATTTAACATTTTGACCCAAAAAAAAAAACTTTGATATTATTCTTAGTCCATTTTTGAAATGGTTGGTCACACTATCTTGTAGAATCTCATACAAATGATTGGTCCGTTTCAAGAAAAAAAGTATACCAAAGCACACTAATAGAAAATTTGACATGGTTTTTGTCACATGAATTGTTGTTGGTCCTGTTGGATAATCAATCCCTGTTAGTAAAAAACCTATCTATACATTTGCAGTTTTATAAGAAATGAATTTTTTTGTTTTTTTTGGTAATGAAATCGAAGAAATTCAAAGAATTGTTAAGTAAACCCCCAAAACACTTACTGCTTTTGTACATCTCCAACCTTCTGGTTATTCCCATGAGAAGTATTGTTCATGTTGGCTGTATCTTGATTAAGGAGATTAGAGAATCCATTTCCGATCGATTTCCACCAGCTCGACCGCTCTGAAGTCGTTTGATCATCTGACTGGTCATTACCGGTGCTCGAGGACAGTTCGATAGATATGGCTGACTCTGTCTGTAGCTCAGAGAATCTCACAGCTCCTAACAACTTTTCCGGAAGCTCTGCTTCTGTCTGGCTTTCAATGAGGAAAGCAAGATCAACGGTCAATGTTGTAACATAGCCAAACGCAAGATGAACAATGGCGCTAGCGACCATTGAAGAACCGATATCAACATCCACCTCCACAAAGGTTTCTCCTGTAACATATTTGCAAGATAGTGCTCGTCCGATCACACAGATCGCCTGCTCTCCAACAGCTTTTCTTACGATCCATGGCCCTTTGACAATGTTTGCAATCAGTTTTAGCCTCGATTTCTTATACCCATCATCTCCTTTCAGAAACTGATCCATCAAAGAGCCTTCAAGGATAGGCTCTGTGGCAACAAAGTAAGCCACTGCACTGTAATTGTCTTTATGAGGAAGCTGGAGATTGAATGCCCAAACAAAAGGCTTAGTTCCATCTTTTCGACACTCTTCATCGAGAGCTTTCCTGATTCGGCTGCTTGGATAACGTAGGATCTCAGAAAGCTTTTTAGGACCTTTAATCCAATCAAAACCCAAAGGCTTTAGAAGGAAATCACCAGCAGGTACTTTAACCTTGTCAGAGAGATAATGTGGTCCTCTAACCATAAATGTGTCAGGAGGCGGTGTTGTCCATCCGTTCTTGACGTTGCCTGGCTTAAGACATGGAACAGGTCCTTCTGATTTCACTCTTTTGATCCATTCTGGCTCAGTTTCTTTACCAGAGCCAGCCATTTCTTGTGAAAAACCTGCAAGGCACACAAGCACACACAAACTTTAATCCTTTTGAGTATACATGAAAGAGGAAATGAATCCCATGTTAGACATGAACACACACCATCAAGAAGACATGAAACTTCTTCTGAATACAGTAAGACCAAAGTTTGATCTTAGTACAAATGCAGAGAAGACAAAGGCCAACTACTACAAATCTTTTACAAGGCATAAATGCATCTCTGCAACTGTATTGCTTATCTAGTTCCCTTTAGGCTCCATATTATGCCACAAGAAAGACTTGAAAGATTTCATTAAAAATGGATCAGAAGCTGCATCAAAATGAAATCCATCAAACATCTTGGCTGATATTCAATAATCACAATATCAAATCAAATTCAGCTCGATCAGACGATGATTCTATGACTCACTAGAAAACCTATCCCTTTATGATCTGAAATACCATGCATGCTCATTCAAAAGAAGAAACACACGAGCCCAGAATCAAATATGCAATTAACGATATAAACAGAGCAATCGAAACCCAGAAACGAAAAAACAAGTTTCAAAGGTTCACGAAGAATCGGCGACAAATAATCAACAAGGAGAAAAATCCCAAGTTCACAGATAGACAATTAACGAAGGATTAAGATCAAAGGATAAACCTTTTTCAGCCGAAGAAGACAAGGATCCTTCAAAAACCCTAATTCAGAAACGAAAAACTTCTCACGGGAACAAGAAAACAAGAAGAAGAGAATCCAAATTTGCGTCTTGTTTGCTTGAAATTCTTATATTGTTTGGATTTAGCTTTGAAACGGAAGAAGCTGAGAACAAATCCTAAATCCTTGTTAGCGATAACGCCTTTGCTTGAAGATAATATAATCCAGCTACTAATTATTAGATGAAATTTCAAAGAAATGGAATAATCAACTAAATAAGTAAACACCTATAAAAATAAAAAAGGAAATACCTACTGTAAACTTTTTATTTATTTATTTAAAAAGGAATTTTTGTAAAATATATGTTGCATTTCGCACAGTTATAATAATTTTTTTATGTAACATCAAGTATAACATGTTAATTTTTCAAAACAACCAATTCAACTTAAATTATTTTATAAATAGAAATATCTCCATATTTAAATTAAAAAATCATAGTTGTAACATTTAAAAATCCATATTTAAATACAATGATTGTATAAGATCTTTTCCTTGATAATGGAAAAATGTTTAGTTTTTTTTTATACTAATTTTTATCCTTCTAAACGAAATAATGAAGCCCAAAAACAAAATAACGTAAAAAAGGAAAATATATTGAAAATTCCAAATTACAATTTATTTTCCTTTTAACCTTTTTTTTGTTTTCTTCTCTTCCACATCGTAACTATATTCGCCGTCTCTCCGGCCTCAACACCTCACCGAATTGGCCATCTCCTCTCTCCCTTCTTCCTCACCGTCGTCGGAGAATCATAACTTGCTTATCGCGCCGGCTTCGACTGGATTTACCGGAGCATTACACGGATCATCGGTGTAAATATGGATCCTCGTCAATTTGAACACATCGTAAGTTAATCCTAACTTTGTCTCTGCGTATAAAGTTTATTGTGTTCTCTCCAGATTTCAGTAATGGAATTACGATCCTGCTCCACGGATTGTGTAATGGAGTATTCTAGGTTTTTTTGTTAGGTCTCTGCAATATATCAATTGGTATGCATTGTTTTATCGTCTTGTGTATTGGTGGTGGCTCTTACTATGATATAGATCGTGCTCTTCTCAAACTTATAATGATTCGAAGCAAAATTGTAGTTTCACTCACTGAAGTAGAATAGAAATCGAATTTTGATCTTCGAGAAGAATTGGTGGTTGTTTGATTCCATTGATGATGTCTTATTAACAATGAAGTGATGCTTAAGATTGCACAGTTCAGTACTGATACAAGTCACCTTAGTATTTGCAGTGTTATATCGAATTGTGGAAATCTGAAAACTGTGTTTTCATATCGTAACAGGTTGTGAATGATAATGATATTCACAGCATTGTAATGTCATATCTTCTGCACAACTGCTTCAACGAAACTGCGGACTCGCTCGCTTCTTGTACTGGAATAAAGCAACCCGCAATTGATCGTGACAATTTGGAGAGAAGAAAACGTGAGTACAACTTCTTTTTTCGACTTTTGACCTGCTGTGTTATATGATGCTTATTCACTCTGTGTTTATATGCTTTTTGAATTGATTGTTACATAATTCAGAAATAATACATTTTATACTGGAGAAGAAGGCGTTGAAGGCTGTTGAACTAACTGAACAACTAGCACAAGACTTGCTTGAGAAAAACAAGGATCTGCACTTTGATCTTCTGTGTCTTCATTTTGTGGAGCTAGTCTGTGCTGGAAATTGGTGAGAATTTATGATTTGTTTGCCGTAAGGATCTCAGGTTTCTTAGTGCCTTGAATCTTACAAATGGTTTCCTCTGCATGTGCAGTGCAGAAGCTCTTGAATTTGCTCAGACAAGATTGGCTCCTTTTGGGAAGGTTCAAAAATATGTGGAAAAGCTTGAAGTAAGCCCGAATCTTGTTTGATTCTCTAATATATTAGTCTTGATATATTGGCATATTATAGTTTTCTGCTCTTTCAAATGATGGGAGAGTTAGTTAACCTCAATTTGTTTCCCTGAGGCAGGACGTAATGGCATTGCTGGCTTATGAAGACCCTGAGAAATCCCCAATGTTTCATCTCTTGAGCTCTGAATACCGACAACAGGTTGCCGATAATCTGAACCGCACGATTCTTGGTTAGTTCTTTTCTTCCTCCAAGAAAATCTCTGGCCTCTTGTGACCTTTACAAATAACAAGTTTTAACTTATTTTTTCACATCGTCCAGAACACGCAAACTATCCAGGCTACACACCAGTGGAAAGGCTCATACAACATGTGACAGTTGTGAGACGATACTTGACTGAGGAGAATGGAAAAGTAATCTTAATATTTCAGTATTTGCTCATATATCTATTTCGAGAACAGTGCCCGAGTTAAAACGCTATATCATGTCTTGTGTGATAGGATGCGTTTCCTCCATTCTCTTTGAAGGATTCTCTCAAAGGCTAAGATTGCAGGACGACCCCAAAGTTTGCTAGGAGGAGGATATATGCTATGCATTGTCATGTAAATACAAGCTTGCTTTTCAAATTCATCTCCATTGTTATAAATCTGTCTTCAACTCCAGCAAACGTGGAGAAAAGGTTAGTCTTCCATGGCCGAAGGAGGGGTTTCGGTTTGCAGTTGCAGGAGATAAATATTGTGAAAGGACAGGTTCGGTTTGGTTTCGTTTTGGTTCAGTGCTCTACCGGAAGATTATTTCCTCTACTCAGTGAGTATGGATGATAAATCCGTAGTCCACATGCTTGGAAAACTCATTTCTCTTTGTAATTATCGTTTATGTTTTGATATTAGAACTCGCAAAATTCTTTGCAGACTTCTTAGCATGTTTCAAAGCCAAGAGAAAATGAGACTTTTCAAATAACCAAAATGAACAAAAGCCAAAGAATTTGAATATGGTTAAAATACTACAGACTTGGTTTCAAAAACCCTCTTCTCTAACCAAATGACCAAATCCAAGAACTTCTTAAGAGCTTAGGATCATACAAAGAGAAGATTATAAACTACCAACAGACAAGAACAAAGGCTTCACTAACAACTTCTAAACACACAACTTCTAAGTTGTCTTGTTTTAACTCTAGAATGCAACAAATCCCAAATCCATGAGCCTGCGATCAATGTGCACCTTTTCAGCGAGAAAAAGCCACCGGCATTGTAATTGGAACGAGAAAGGAGACTTTCCAAGAGTACCTCACTAAATTGGACACTAACACAGCCTACACTCTTCAGTCTTTGGTCGAGGGAGCCTCAAGATCAAGCGATGTCACACTCTCTTTCTGACCCGGAGATGACATGGGCCTTCTCAGCTCCGAGACCCCGCTTTGTTGTTGTTGTTGTTGTTCCTGCTGTTGAATCCGCTGCTGAAGCTGATACAGTTGCTGCTGCTGCTGAAACTGAAATTGCTGCTGCTGTTGTTGATGTTGATGTTGTTGCTGCTGCTGTTTCTGTGAATTGATCTGGAGCTGCTGGAACTGTTGTGACGCTAACATAGTGTGGATCGACTGGTTATTGGGATAGAATTGCTGATTTGATCCAAAAGAACCATAGTTCATCATTGATGCACCATTCGAAACACCTTGTCCCGTTAATACCTTAAGATGCTGGACTTCCTCCTTCAAGGCATCATTTAATGCTGTCAAATAGAGAAAGATGATCAATCAATTAGCAGCATTCACAACAAAGGCAGCGAAAACCACGTCGCGGAAAAAATATTTATGCAGACTTTCTTAACCAGAGAAATGGTAATGAGTCTTGAAAGTGTATGGTTAGGTTGTTATGCCAGATTCTGGATCTGTGACTGTATGAATGTGAGCGTTTGGCTTATAGGTTCAATTTTAAGATGGCACCGCATACACAATTACATAACTTCAGTGTCACACCTGCATCAGATTTCCTAGGGTTTGAGAAAGAAATATCTAGTATGCTCAACTTAGAGAACTCAAAACACACTGAATAACACACACTTTGATGAAATGCAGCGAGTTATCAAACTTAATATCACAAGATGCAATCAAGTCCTTCATGTGAAATGAATTTAAGCTTTGTATGACCCAAATCCAAAACCAAGCATGGCACACAATCCTACACTCACAGATCCAGAATGTGGCATGGCATATACATACAATTTCGAGACTCGTTGACAAATTTAATTTGCATCGAGACAGTAAAGAGATGAAAGAAGTTAGAAACAAAAACAATGATAAGAAATATCAGCTCGTAGGATAGATACTCACCATCCTGTAGGTGAACCTGTTGCTCCATTGTTTGTACTCGTAGTTTCAGCTCATTGTTTTCAACACTCAGGCCATTAGTATCTCTCTGAACAGGAGAAAAAAGTAAAAAGATTAAAACCATAAACTTGCAATATAATAACAAACATCATTGTCTAGAGTTAAATTTGGTCTGCAGAACCCTGCACACAGATTCAACCAACCTGTAACAGAGTCAACTGAGCTGAGAGAGATGTCGCTTCTGTTTGTAAAGTCTGTACTTTCCTCTCGAGCTCTGCTATGTATCTCATCTTCCTTTCTTTTGACCTTGCAGCAGACTGCCTGTTTGCCCATATCCTATCAAATGATACAACAGGTCATGCATCTTCTCCAGCAAAGTATGAAACATACACAAATGAAAGATACAGGATACCGGGGGAAAAAAAAAACCAAAATAGAACTAGGAAAAGGTTAGCAGTGTTAACAAACAGAGAGTTTATGACTCGTGGTACAGCTGAAATAGGCAAACTGGTGAAATTCTAAAATTATGTAACCCGTTCAACTGTAACGGATTAGCTCACTAATAAACTACATCTAGATGAAGGGTTATGTAAGACTCCAACAGATCATTTCAGCCAGACTTAATTCTTCAATGTCGAAGAAGCCTATGTCGCCTTTATATGACTAATTACATTAACAACTAAAAATTATCATCAATTTGTGCATCTGTAGTCAGCTAGGTCTATCTTCAGTATAAAAGAGGAACATTGCATAGGCTATCAGCAAAAAGTTCATAGACAACTTAAACTAATGCTTAACCTTGAAACAGATGAAGAAGCTTAATGAGAAGCATAAACCACAAACTTCTTTCTTTGTCGACAAACCTAGAACTAATAGGGTAGCAACAAATCCATCAAAACTATATACGCTTATACAGCTTCTTAAAATCAGCAAACATGAAAGGAAAAAATGAAAAAAAATAAAAAGATTACCTCTTAGCACGTTTTGGATCAATGAGAGCAAGCTCTGAAAGCTTAGCAGCAGAGATGGCTTTCTTAGAATCAACTCCAGACACATCTTCATTTCCCGACATAAGCATCTCAGGCTTGATAGTTGTTGAACCATCCATCGATTGGCTATGTTGGTGCCTGATCCTAGGTCTTTCACTAGAGCTACCAGGCATATTCTGAACGTTAGAAGTCGTTCCTAACTCATTCCTCCAAGCCGGTTCTGATGGCTCACCCATTTGAGAAGAAGACGTGGCCGAAGAATTGAATTTATCCATATCAAGATACATATACATTAAGTCCTCATCCGTGTCATCAGAGAAAGAAGGTCCATCAGCAGCACCAACCACACCAAGATCACTATCAAAGCTCAAATCATCAGGAAGAGTAAGTATTTCCGAATGAGCTCGTCGATGTCCAAGATTCTTAGGCGGATTATCCGGCATTCGGCTTATATCATGGCTGAATCTGTTAGCAGCATCTGAGCTGCTCCCACTTGGAGTCAAGTGAGGAGGAAAAGATGATTCAGGTTTCATTGCAAAGCCACTTCCATTTGGTGAAAACGCAGAGTAACGACCTGATGGAGGAGGAAGACCACCACTTGGAGGTGCAGAAGATTTCTCCTTATCCATTTGCAGAACTTTGACCTAACCCACTAATCTGCATACGATCATTTCACAAACCAGATTAAGATTTCATTATCAATTCCTCAACTAAGGAGACACAACCCTAGAAAAATCACACGTTTTTATCTCAGCCCTAAATCAAAAACGAAAACCCTAAATTAAATCAAACGAAAAGGGTCTTTACAGGCACTTACAGAGATCTAATCAGCTGGAGAAGCTTCCAGAAATCAAAGCAGAGAGATCTACGAGACCAGAATGAAAAGAAGGTGAATAGAAGAATTATCTGGGAAAGTTAACAAATTTAACAGAAGAAAGTATCAGAATTACGAGGGAAGATGAAGAAAGAGAGAAATGGGAGCTAAGTAGGAAAAATCAGAGAGATCCGACGAGAGAGGAGGAAGAAGAAGAAGAAGAACATTCTCTCTCCATTAAAGGATTCTTCGAACTCAGCATCAGAAGATTTTGGTAAAACGCTGTCGTTTACTTGGTCGGAATTTGGGCAATAATCAGCTGTTTTAACGTGTTGCTATGAACGATGTTACTGACCGTTGGATTCCGGTTCGTTCGTGATTAACGCGTAGACAATTATTTTCGTCAAATTGGTTCACGTGGTTGTTAATTTTTTTCGTTGGACCGTCGAGTGTAACGAATAATATATATTTTATTTTCATGACTGTCTAATTTTTATTATAAAAAGGTTGGAAATTATTAATTATTTGTTCTTTTGGATAATGGATATAGTAACAAGGTTGTGCACCAAAAAAAAAAAGGATATAGTAACAAGGAAGTTGAAATGAAACCATGCGATATGTTTCCAGTAAGATTAAGGATGCTGACGTACGATTTTTCCAATCAAAAGAAATATAATAAAAGATTAGTTAGAAATGAAAAGCGTTCGAAAGTCAGAAAATATAAAATGATTTACGAACCGGATTTGGCACCCTAAATATATCACTTATATATGAATTGAAAAATGATTTCTAAAAACTAATTTAGATGTCATCACCACAATCAATCTGATCAGATAAAATATAACATCACTTATATGTTAATTGAAAAGTGATTTTTAAAAACTAGTTTAAATATCATTATCACAATCAATCTAACCAACTAAAATATAACATCATTTATATATTAATTGAAAGTTGATTTTTAAAAACTAGTTTAGATGTCATTACCACAATCAATCTAACTAAATAAAATATAACATGGCCAAAATTAATTATAACATGGCAAGTTATGACATAACAAAAAAAAAGTCTTAATATTATTACATTTATTATTAAATCAATAAGTCAATACACAAAATATGGCAATTGTGATTATACTAATACATTTGTGTGGCCTAAAGTTCATTTAAAATTTAACCTATAAACCCAAATAAACCAATTACATTCATAATTTCTCTAACAACCTATAACCCTTAAAATATCCATGATAATGTATATAACAAACAGTTTGCATTCATAATAATTTTTTTATAGCCATCTCTTATCAAAATAAAAAATATGACATGACCATATGAACAAGAGCTGGCATTTATGTGGTTTATGTGCATGAAATGCAGAACATATTGGTGGTCTCTCCTCGAACTATCTTATTCATTTGACATAAAGTATATATCCATGTGTATATACTATTAATGTATAATTTTGAATGATTATGTGAATGGTCAGTGTTTAAACATTTATGCTACCGTTTAACATTCCTAATCATATAATTTGATGGTATACAATTGCAACAACAAAAAATATGTATTTGTAATAGGATTTAGGCTATTGTGCTAAAATTTTACTTGTTTATATAAGGGTATATCAAAGTTTTGAAAATCAATATCTCCGATACAGGGACGCGGAGTACTACACTAGTATATTTTATAATTAATAATATATTTATTCTTCATCTTCGAGAAGCCACTTACGCTCCATCTTACAGAGCTCGACACTGAACGACTCCCTCCTCATCTTCGTCTCAACTTTCTTCTTCTCTGAAATTTTTCTTTCTTCTTTTGTGATTTTTTTATTCTCCCTCCAAACTAATAACTTTTTTGCGATTTACAAATGAAAAAAAATACTTTAAAAAATTGACCATATTACACAAACAACTGAACAAGTTAGTTAATACCAACATTTGTCTCTAAATCTTACCAACATTTCTGAACATAGTTGACTATAGTAATAAACATAGTTAACTATATATCCTTTATATATTAATTTAAGAGTGATTTGTGAAAAGATGCTTATTTGTCATCTCCACAATCACTCTCACCAAAACAATGTAAAACAATTGTGGCATGGTTTGTTAAAATTGTGACATGACAATTTTGAATCCATTATATATTAATTAGGGAGTAATTTGTAAGAAGATACTTATGTGTCATCTCCACAATCACTCTCACCAAAATAATTGTGACATGACTTGTCAAAATTGTGAAATGACAATTTTGAATCAATAATAAAATATTTTACAACTAAATTTATAATTGTTACCATAAACAAATAAAAATAGTTTTTAATCAATATATTATCAGATTTTTGTTTTTATTCTAAAATTATATAAAAATTTGGTTTCTCACTTAAAAATAGTTTAGAAATTGATTAATGTAATGATAAAATTACAGAACATTTTTATAGAATATAGATTCTTTTTGAAAATAATAATAAAGACTTACCAAATTTTTAAAAGATATTTGATATGTTTGTGAAAAAACTTTCCCAAGTTTATAACAATAAATATAATTATTTTTTTAAAATATTTTTTAACGCAAGATAATTTGAAAGTAATAAAAATATTTTTTTAATTCGAAAGCAACAATTTTTTTAACATGTGTTTTATTTATAAAATTTATGATTATATATTTTAATATTTTAAAATATTAAATAATTTATTTATATTTTAAATTCTACTTATGATATTCGGACAAGCCAAATTTAACATGGTTTTTTAACTTTAATGTATTAAATTATTATACATTTTGATTTGACACGTTTACACATATAAAATAACTAAATGGTAAAACTAAATTTCTGAAATTCATATTATTAATAAAAATGACATTATTAACCAAAAAATGAACAACAAAAGAATCAACAACAATGTCTATAACAAAAATAAAAACAACTACATATTTCACATTTTTAAAGACTAAAATTAAAAATAAAACTACATAAATAATTTACCCGCGTATACGCGGGAGAATCACCTAGTATATATATATATATATATATATATATATATTTATTGTCTATATTGAGCAACATTGGTGAATAAATTGAGCAAAATTTTTAATTATGTTAAGCAATATTTAAAATTTGCTAATAATCGAAATGTTTTCCTTCTATAAAGTCTGGAGCATATCTTAAATGTCATAATAATACTTTTTATGCTCCAAATTAATGATTGTTTTACGGTTTACGAAATATAGTTCAATTAATCAGTATTTGGGACCCGAACGAATTTCATTTAAAAAAATCTATACATTACACAAGCAGCTGAAAAAGCCAGTTATTATTCAACATTTATTTTAAAATTTGACCAACATTTAGGAATATAGTTAACTATATATTTGGTGACTATATTAAACAACATTGTTAAATATATTGTCAACATTTATTGTGCTATGCTACCGGAGGAAATCTTAACCTAAGGCTTGTCTTGAATCCTAGTTTCAGAGCAATTTCCTCAAAATCACACAAAGTAAAAGTATTTTTCATAGAATTCTTACACCGTTGAGCGTCAAAGAAACGGAGAGCCACGTGGACGCCACCGGTGTATTTTTCCAGCGGCGATGGCTCTTCGGTACCATTGTCACGGCGGTCACAATTCCGACGAATAAAAAAACCACGATGATGCAAAGGAATAACCTCTGAACATTGAGTTTCTTCTTTTCCTCCTCCACGGCTCGAAGGAGCCAACTCCGCTCGACATCGGAGAGTTGACGGCTCATGGTTGACTTACTTCTCTTTTGGTATTCTGATACGGCGCGAATAAACCAATTGTATTCATAATTCCCCTAACAACCTATAATCTTTAAAATATCCATTGTACTGTATATAACAAACAATTTGCATTCATAATAATTTTTGTATAGCCATCTCTTATCAAAATCAAAAGTATGACATGACCAAAACTAATTATTACATTCATAATATACGTATTTTTAAAAAAAGCAATTTCTAACACAAGACAATTTGAAAATAACAAAATCATTTAAGATAAATTGTATGTAAATTTTTTATATCTTTATATTAAATATAAATTTTAAAAAATCAAAGGTTACATATTTTACATGCTAATATTTAAAAAGCTAATATTCAACTTTTATATTTTAAGAAAATTAGTTTAACATTGCCATACTATATTTAATTTTTAGTAAAAAAAACAGTATGAAAAGTTTAATATGAAATAAAAAAGATTATACCATAGAAAATCGTTCAATGAATGAAATTGATCTCTAAATCATTTTTCGTTAACAAAATATGAAAAAGTGTAAGAGACGTTAACAATAATAAAAATAAAAAACAACAAAGGTTTGAAAAAAGAGAGGAAAACGTAGTGTACTTGGTTTATGTTGTATGAAAAATTTATTATTTTTTTTGCTTACGAAAAGTTGCTCACATCAATCTTTTCATATTTCGATGTCGAATTCAATTTTTAATCAAAATTCAACGTGAAGAAAATGATATATTAAAAAAAATGATCAAATAGGAGATTCAATTAATGAAAAAAATCTCAATTTTTGATAATAGATTGTGTATTCCAATATATTAAATTATTGTATATATTTTATTTGATACGTTTACGTATATTAAATAATAAAATGGTAAAACTAAACTTCCAAAAATTTATATTATTAACAAAAAAAAGTTTATAACAAAATATCAATAAAAATGT
Organism: Arabis hirsuta; assembly: GCA_964056655.1. Lineage (NCBI taxonomy): Eukaryota > Viridiplantae > Streptophyta > Magnoliopsida > Brassicales > Brassicaceae > Arabis > Arabis hirsuta. The sequence continues at coordinate 2,672,467 of OZ053305.1, forward strand.
CTCTAATAAAAATAAAAAAAATTATAAATACAAACTTCTAAATAAAAAAAAGTAAAATTAAAAAAAGGTAAAAATTATAAATAAATTATAATTTATCAGATAAAATGGATAGATAAAATGGACTTGGAATTTATCAGAAAATAAATTGGATTGGGCACATAAGTTATGGGCTGAATGGGTAAACATAAGGCCCATAATAACCATTGGTAGTCTAGAGAGAAAAGGATCAGATATCACACACTTACATGAGATCTCTCACCCATTAATGATTGAATCGGCGCATTTACTTTTCCTCTCAACCACCTCACAAAGCCATCCTTCAATTCATATCCTAATTATGGGATACATCATACGATACTCTTCAATATGTGTGTTTCATGTTCCCTTTAACCTTTTATTCTTGCAAAGTAAATTCAGCTTTGTAATTTTAATGTGTAGATTCTTTCCTCGGGGTGGGCAAATTATTTGTTAATCCGATATAATTCGATTAAGAAGTTTAATGATTCAAAGCAAAATAAACAAAAATTGAGCAAAATCACATGATCTTAGAAAGATCGGAAGTCCACTTTTAATCCGTATGTTACATATATACATATTGTATCATATAGTCTATTTGCATTTTGTGTATCTTTGCAAAACATAGAAATGATAAAAAAAAAACAAAAAAAGATATAATAGACATATATTTAAGTGTTTTACATTAATCATTTTTTTAAGTGGAGTATATTTTAATTTTCTTTAGAATTTGAGAAAGAATAAATGATTTCACAAATTTCTCCACTTGTTAGTATACATATTTGATAAAAAAAAAAACTTTTTATATATACTTTCTTTAAAATCTTGTTTTCAAAAATTTGCTTTGTTTTAAACTAAGTGAATCAGATATATCTGCGTATATTGAAAAAATTCAAAACAAAACGTCTTAAGAAAATTAATAAACGAAATAAAAGTTCCACACCCAACCTAACATAAAAAAAGGTGTTGCATATATTCTCACGTTATCTTGTTGCCGATATAACTCTATTTTATACATCACATGTCAAGCCTTATCCCTTAGGGTACATATATACTAGGTTAATTGCATCCATACAAACCAAGGCAGCAATTTGATGATCACGAATTCACGACTCAAGTAGGCAGGCAAGTGTATCCAAAAATGTTTAAACCAAAAAGAAAACATCCTCCACGTTTGGGCCAAGAGAAATTTGGCAGAAGAAAAAACATCACTCAAATAAATAAATAACGATAATTCAACTCATAAAGAATCAAAGACAAAAAATACAAAAGACTGAAAAATATGTGAAATAGCTAGTGAACTCTCTTGTTCTAACAATAAGAATCCAATTGCGTCGTCCTAATTACCTTATTAATCAATTATAGTTTTATAGGAGAGATTTGACCCCAAAAAAAAAAGTTGTATAGGAGAGTAGTGTAGTTTTCTACAAATATGAGTCTTATTGCACATATTTTAGGGTTTGGTACGTATCGTCTTCCATATTTTTTTATTTTTTATTTTTTTTTTGAAAATTGTCTTCCATATTGTTAGGTGTGGCTTAACTCTTTTTACTTGGAGAATTAATTACTTGTACCTATGGCTATGATTCGCTTTCGTCTTTAATAATTCTAAATACTTACTGTTTTTTTTCTGGTTGACAGGGATGTCTGCTGGTTCATATCGGGTTAACTTGTATTCGTTCTTTTCGTTTTTTTTTTTTTTTCATATGTTTGTATAGTTACAGTAAAACAATGTTTTTTGTAAATATTTTTCGTGATGGGCATTGCAATGGAACTTGAGTTATTCCATATATTCAACGACCCTATGGGTTTGATTCATATAATTCATTGATGCTTCCAAACTTCATATCATAGTTATATAACAGCGGAACAAACCAATGTTGAATAAATGAAATGGAAAGAACAGACAAAGTAAAGTGTGAATAATATACTACGGTTGGATTAATAACTACTGACAATTAGCTTTTCCTAACATTTAGAATGATTATTTCAGCAAAAAAAACATTTGGAATGATCGAAGTAGTTATATATTTCAAATAGAATTGCATAATTTTGTTTAGCAAAAAAAAAAACAAAAAAATTGCATAACATGTATCATGTATCATGTACGTTTTCTTTACCGATTTTTGTTGATATATTTTAAACAACTTTTACTGCACTCAAATGCAGCAAATATGAGATGTAATCTCTAATTACAACATATGAAATTATTATTTTTCAAGTTATATTTAGTACATGATTTCTTTTCTCGTTTTTTATTGGTTGTTCACCTATGACATAATTTCCCCTATTTTCGTAATTCTCCATATTTTGAAAATTGGTTTGTAGGAGTTCAGATAAATGTAATTAAGGGTTAAATAAAAACCGTGCCATGTCATGTTGTCTATTCGAAACTTTATAATATGCAACATTAAAACAAATATAAGAGTTATTTTATTTTAAGAGAAAAAATATAAGAGTTTCACATTGTTTATGAATAACACACAAAATATGAAAACTTAAGATATGATTTTTCTTGTATTTCAAATTAAAATTCACAAGCTGTATTGACTATAATCTTAATTAAGAGTCAAGCTTGAGTCCAACTCTCTTTCGTTCAAAAAGAACATTGTTAGAACTATATATATATTTTACTAATTCTGACCTTACTAAAAATTTCAGAGCCTTACACGTTATAACACAGACTTGTTCCAGGTTTTTTCCAATAACTGATTGGGTCTCCGGTTCTTCATTAGTCAGGTTTTGTTTGTTTGTCATAAAATATTTTTGAACTCTCTTCATTAATTTTCAGGAAAATAAAATGATAACACTTTATTTTTGTAGTCCAGTAAAACAGTATCAGAGCTATGTCCGAATCAGTGACGAGGCATGGCCTTGAATGGTGGCAAAACAGACATAACCGGATTGGACACCGAACTTACCGACCTCAGATTTGTCATTAGAATCCCAGAAACAGAGGAAACCTCTCAGATTTTTCATTGAGATTTGTGACCTTTCATTTACTCTTTATGTAAATAACCTAAATTATTTTGAAAAATTGTGTGCTTTAACTTCTGGTGAAAGGTAGTTAAAGAAAACTATGGGTATGCCCCCTCCTTGTGGTGTATGCAGATGCATCATTGACTTCTTTGGCCCCAAATCTAATTAATGTCTTGTGTAGTTATGATGCTGAATCTATGACACTGTGTGGCCGGTACTCCTAAAATCGATCTTTTATATACAAAATAATTATATTGCATATAGTTTTATAGATACACATTCTATGTGCAGTTGTGGTTTTAATGTATCTTCAACTCTTGTTTTTTATAATTTCTTTTGAAAGTTCCTATTTTACTTGAATTCAAGATTTTTTTTGGCTTATAACCTTTTTCAAATATATTTTGAACCGAATGATTGTTTAAAACTAAAGATCATAATGCATAAGTATATTAAATGAACACAAACGTTGATATTTAAGCTAATCTGTGTTTCAATATCATGGTACGTACCCGAATTCGAATGTATTGCTATGGTAATTAAGAAAAGAAATGTACATTTTGTGGAACCGTTCTAGTAAATAAAATCGGTCATCACCACAGATATTTTAATTGAGGCTTATATATTAGGAGTTAATGAACATCTGAGATAGATAAAGTTTGCTAGGTTTTGCTCGTGTGAATATTTTCGTATCCATTTGACAAGAACTAGCTCATATTTTGTTTTTTCTTTAAAAGTTGTGTAATTAATGTTTTCGTAACTACGATGTTGAAACTACGAAAATATGGATGGGTATCACGTAAATCTTACATTCAGAGTTAATAAAATGGGTAGTGGCTACATTGTATGTGTATGAAGTCATGGCCAACAAGTCATTTTTAGATAACTTTTTTTGCATATTCATTGTTTTTTGTGTTACGAATTACTTCAAACTTTTATACATGTTGATGTATATTCATTATCTATTTTTTGTCAACTATCACTGTACAAGAAAATATATTCATTATCTATTCATCTAAATAAAACAATATATTATATATATTGCATCTGAAAATAGACTGCACTTTTTTCAAATTTTGAATTTCTACTGGAAAAAATAGTATACGCCCTTTATCCCAAAAAAAAGGAAGAAGAATAGGTACGTCTTCGTAAGTATCACGGAAAACTAGTTTTGGGTCCTAGAAATGTTATTAATTGAAGCTTTGGGATTTCTTCATTTAAGAAAAGGTAAACTTTAGTACTTTGTTGACAAACAAAAGAAACACAATTTTTACTCGGAGACTACCGAAAGGATATAAACCATTTATTATTTTGTAATTTTCAGTTTATACAAACATTCTATGTACAAAGTACGACTTGTGGAAATGGACCGTTGATCGATGTTTTAATTTATACGAATTTTACTGAGATATTCAAACTCGAACGTATGGATGGGTATTGGCAAATTCTATATTTATATCGAATATGCCTAAATGGGTAGTGACTATATATTCTATGTACTATTGTGGAAATGGACCATGAATTGATCGATGTTTTAATTTATTTTTCCCTTTTTTGTTGACATCAACTTGTTTTCCACTTTTATACGAGTATATCTTTAGACATAGACCTTGTAGTTGACATATATATATACAAATATTGTTCGTTTTTATTGAGGTTCGAACATGGGAACGTAACCACTATCCACTTGGCCTAATTTTGTAGCCACCCATACGAAGCTCAAAATTTATATGCGGAAAACTTCAAACATTTTTCGTATAAGAAATTTCTATTATACCCTTGCATGATTTTTCTACATGAGCTTGATATGCATTTGCAGAGTCTATACGACAGTTGTGTGATTCCAATTACTACGAGATGTTTGCATGTGCTTTCCATATATATATATATATATATATATTTTTTTTTTTTGTTAAGGTTTGCTTGGTGCTGTCCATATTTCTTCCTTATTTTTGAAGAAATGAATATTCCTTCCAAATTGAAGAAGATTCACAAAATTCTTGCAATAAAAAGCTGAACCAGAGACATGGTTCCTATCCAATTTGCAACTGTAGAAATGAATTTCTTTAGAATATGGTTAGTGTGCGAATAAGTACGGAGCAAATAAATTTTCTAATGAACTGTGCAAAATTTTAAGGTTTTTTAAAACAAATGTTGTAAATTATGTTCATTAATTGAACATGTTGTATCGAACACCAAATGAATGAAGCCTGTTAAATCACTCGTCCGTTATTAAGGTTTCAGACTAAAATAGTAAAATATATTTATTAGTCTCCCTTTCACAGAATCTAGGCATATATGTATTGAACCAATGCATTGAACCAACATCCATAAGTAAGAAAACTAAAATATAATATAAGAAATAGTACAAGTTAGAATAAGTACATGTATGCGTATATATATGTGTACAATACGTTATATATGTATATATATTTGCATACGGTTATGTATACGTTTGTATATCTGTAAAACCAAGTCAATATCGAGCTCCGTGTCAGCCTTCTGCTTACATGCATCTATGGCTTCCAATATAAATAATATTGTTACTATGAAGTTAATGTAGTGTTATGACGCGTACGTCCCAACTGCAACAATTTACAGATACGATGAAATAGCTACCTAGTGGTATATACATCGAATCAACATCCATATAATAAGAAATATCGTACAAGAATTGCATATAATATGGGTATATGTATATATATAAATATCACGATACTAAATCAATATCGAGGTCCGTGTCAGCTTTATGCATGCTTACAAGTTTACATAGTTGCATTGCATGCATCGCGATCTCCCTATGGGTTCTAATAATAATAATAATAATTTTCTTATTAACACAGCAAGTTAATGAAGTAGTATTAACGACTACGTCCCAACCGCAACAATTTACAGATAGGATAAGAAAAATGAGCATGCATTAGAGAATAAATTACGGCGTCCGTTAATAAGTCAGTCCACGATCTATTTAATTCACCTCCCTCGTCCATGTTACTATATATATATCAACGATACTCATTCACAACCTTACAAAAACTATCATACACTCTTTAGCAAACTTCAAATCTAAGAGTCTTCATATCAAAAATATCTATAAAACGGTCTTTTAATTTCATCGACTTATACTAGAGAATTATTATTTTTTATAACGAAAATGTCATTGTCATCGTCGGAGAAGGAGGAGAATCAGCGGAAAATGGCCGCGGACAAGGCTCAGATGAAGAGGAGGAAGGGGGTAGTTTTAAAAAGAAAGTGGAAGAGGTTGGACATTGTGAAGGCTTTTGCTTCTTTCTTTGTTCATTTTCTGTGTCTTTTGGCTCCTTTTTATTTCTCTTGGCCGGCTTTACGGGTCGCACTCATTGTCTATACGGTGGGTGGGCTCGGTATCACCGTCTCTTACCACCGTAACTTGGCTCACCGGAGCTTCAAAGTCCCTAAATGGCTTGAATATTTCTTCGCATATTGCGGCCTTCTCGCCATTCAGGTTCGTCTATTTTTTATTTTTTTATTTTGTTATATTTTTCAAACCTGTTTTTTCATGGTTATATTTGGATATCATTGAATCCACCCGCCAATCCTATTTCTTAGTGCAAAATGCTACAAAGCTTTTTAGGTTCAAATTTTGAATACTCAACCACAAAGTCAATGTTTACACCCTTAGATTTGGTCAGAATCTATAAGTTATGCTTTTTATTTACCATATGTTCATTAGTCGAGTTAACCGTTTTTTTGTTTTGCCTTTTTCTAATTAATATCTAGAGTTATATAAATTCTTGGACCCACCCACGAATCCTTGGATTCTTTATGACCTAATATTAAATCCTTTAACGTATTTATTTGATATATCATAATCCATGAAGATTGTATTTTGTTTGTTATTATAATAGGGAGATCCTATTGATTGGGTGAGTACACATCGATACCATCATCAGTTTACAGATTCGGATCGGGACCCACATAGTCCTAATGAAGGTTTTTGGTTTAGTCATCTCCTATGGCTATTTGATACCGGTTATCTTGTTGAAAAGGTAGTTAACTATTGGTTATATATAAATAGATTAATATACCTTTCGGAAAAAACTAGATTAGTATACTTTTAACACACAATTCAAATTTTAATGATACTGTAATGGCACAGTGTGGAAGAAGAACAAATGTAGATGACTTAAAGAGGCAGTGGTACTATAAATTCCTTCAAAGAACAGTCATGTATCACATTCTAGCATTTGGTATCCTCCTCTATTACTTTGGTGGTTTGTCTTATCTCACTTGGGGAATGGTAATATTTACTCTCTTGTTTTTTTTTTTGCCTTTTTTTTCTAATACACTTTAAAAAAAAAAACTATTTTCTAATACACTTGCAAAATAAAATAAATAACAATCTTCAAAATTACATATATACCTATCCTGCTTGTCTGTCAAATAGTAAATGATAAATAGATATTGGTGGATGTAGGGTATTGGTGTAGCAATGGAGCATCATGTGACTTGCTTCATCAATTCTATTTGCCATATTTGGGGAAGCCGAACTTGGAAGACCAACGACACTTCTCGTAACGTTTGGTACGTACAAATGTTTGATCATTGATATAATAATGTGATAATATGCGCAACATTTGATAAGTCGAATTCTTCAATTGCAAATTTCGAATAAAAAGAGCTTTCAACTTCTATTTTAATAGAGATAACCGTTTTTAACTGCAAAACTAAGTACTTTAAATTTTATGCTTGAGTTGGTGAAATGAAAGGTGCCCCAACTAACTACTTCTAGATTTTAAAGGTCGATGAGAATATTAAATTTTGACACGTTCTCCAAGAAAAAACGCTCGATGTTAAAACTGTTTCACTTGACTAATATCATTGTCATCGGATATATACGGCTGAATACAAATTCGTCTGAAATGGAAATTTAATTGGACCAACTCCAAAGCCATTTACTTCACCAATCCAAAAACCCGACACATTTATAAAAATCTTTTGATTGTGTTTTTCATACTGGTCCATTTTACAACTACATAAAATAGTTAATTTTAATATCAGATTTATTTCTTTTTTTCAAAAAAAAAGGATTTTACTTTCAGACAAAAATAAATTATTAAAAAAAATTTTGTTTGCTTTTATAAAATATTTTTTTCATCAAATAATTTAAATTTTATGGAGGGAGGGAAAACGGAGAAAATGATAAATAAATTAATCTAAATATATGAACAGATGTGGGCATGCATGTGGGAGTGCATGTATATATGTGTTTTCGTGTTTTGTGAGTCATATGCATATATTTATGATTTTTAATCCGCATGAATTCATTAATAATATACCTAAGTGGTTTGAAAAATTGGTATAGGTGGTTATCAGTATTCTCATTTGGAGAGAGCTGGCACAACAATCACCATGCGTTCGAGTCATCGGCGAGACAAGGCTTGGAGTGGTGGCAAATCGACATATCTTGGTACATCGTTCGGTTTCTCGAGATTATCGGCTTAGCTACTGATGTCAAGTTGCCTTCAGAGAGTCAACGACGTCGTATGGCTTTAGTTCGTTGAAGATGGAAGGATATATTATTATATACTCGACTTCCCCTCGCTTAATTAAGTATTACTTAGTGTCTACGTACGTACGTTTTAAGTTTAGGTAAACGTATCATTTGAAAAATTGTGATGTGTGTGGTATTGTCTTGTGGTGGTGTGTGTTAGAACCAAACTTGCTTAATTAAGATACCTTGGTCGATTTAGTATGAACGAACTTTATATGCGTAATGAAGTTAAGCACGGTCCATTTCACATTTCTTAAATGTATTATTGGGTTATCGTGATACATAATATTCTATCTTACGGTAGCTAATTTTTATTGGAGAACATGCATGCAAGAAAACCAAATTAATTAAGTAACAAGAAAAGGAAAAAAGCGGATTGCAAGAAGATATATGAATTAATGTAGAAAACGAAGAAGAAGAAGATATATGACCGTTACATATCCCTTGCTTGTTATACGGACCGCTACAAATATTTCATGAATATTATTTGGAAACGCCAACCAAATTAAGTAAAACAGACTTTTTTATTATTAGTGATTTTGACCTTAATATATTTTTTTTGGTCGAAAGTTGAGCTTAATATATATGACTACAATTATAATTGATTAGAAACTGATCATAAAAAAAATACGAAAAAAGTAAAAACATGTTTCTAATATAGATGATGTTGAAATTGTAAAATAAAAAACTGGTAGAGCTTGAAAAATTGAAGAAACTACACACATATTTCCCATACTTTACTCTAAAATATTGTTCAAGTGAGATGAATGCGCGGGCTGATCTATTGGCCCGGCATGCCCAATAAAAAAATGTAATGTTTTTTCATATTAACATTTCGGTCCTCCATTGATTTCCAAGTATTTCTGTATTTGGATAAGCTAGGACTGAAGTGCGTTCGCGTAAAAAAAAAAACATGGTGACCTCAAGTGAATTGATTATGAACAATAAATTGCTTAGACCTAAACATCGTTGAATCATCAATGAAGTCTCTTTCTCCATCAGAGGATACTCTTTAGACTTTTTCAAACTTTTAATCTTTGGGCTTTTGACTCTCCTTGTGGCCCATTATATTATTTTGTTGTCCAGCCCATTAACATCTTTGGGAAAATCCTCTGATTGAGATAGAGGCTTCATTTATTGTTTCTCATCAATTTTGGTCAAGACAATGTACAATATTTCTCTATAATCACTTTTTCAATGGTTTGAAATATGCTTTTATCTAATTTAATTAAAATTCAGTCATGTGTATCACTAAACTACAATAAAAATAATAAGATGCAAATATTTAAAATTTAATACTTATTTCTATATTCGTATTTTTTTATAATAGAAACAAATATACAAATATAAATCCCTTACTAGCAATTGCATTAATCTTTTAGTGGCATTCATTATATATATAAAACTATAATTTTGCAATTTAAGATAGTTGTCATATCACAAGTGTTATATAGACGAAACTAGTCGCAGTGATATAATGTTTTCCATATTACAAAACCTTAAACGTGAAGAGGTATCAAAATGCGTGGGTTTTAAAACGTAAAAGCATTCGTTAAACCATTCAATAATTTTATTACAAATGTCTCAGTTTTATACATGTGCCTATTATGCTTGACTCTTAATTCTCGGACTAACCAATATATCAATCGGGATCGCTACGCATAAAAATTAAACAATTATTTAAAAAGAAATTAGGCAAACCAAATGGCTTTGTTTTGTTGTATTCGTAACTAGATCCTCATTTTGGAGACAAGGCAAATACGAGGTAAAGTGTACAAGCTTGTCATTTCGTTGTGAAGTAGTGATATTTACTCAAGTCCACCGATACAATCTTAATCTCCACAACATTAACCTTGAATGCACTAACACCATCCCCTATATAAGCACATCTTCGATCTTTCTTAAGCATATATTAAATTCTTATACAACTCAATATCTCAAAGACAAACCAATCCCTCCACGGTGCAATGGGTGACGCCTCTAAGGACGATGGTTCTAGCCAAAACAAAGCGGTACGCAAGGAAAAGAGAGCGTTACTTTTTCGAAAATGGACACGAACCGATTTAGCGAGGGCTTCAGCTGTTGGGGCCGTGCATCTTTTGTGTCTACTAGCTCCGTTTAACTACAAATGGGAAGCTCTCCGGCTCGGTCTGATTATTGCCGTGGTGACTAACCTCAGCATTACGTTCTCTTACCATAGGAACTTGACTCACCGGAGCTTTAAGCTACCTAAATGGCTTGAGTATCCATTCGCTTATTCCGCGCTTTTCGCGCTTCAGGTAACCATCGTTTTAACCGAAACTGAATATAACCATTAAATATCTATCCTCGGTGATCTTTGAATTGTATTTTTGCAGGGTCATCCAATAGATTGGGTGAGTACACATAGGTTCCATCACCAGTTTACAGATTCGGACCGTGATCCACATAGCCCTATGGAAGGATTCTGGTTCAGCCATGTCTTTTGGATTTTCGACACCAGTTACATGAGAGAAAAGGTAACATAACGTCTAAAGTCTCTACAAAACTGACGTATGTGAATCAATGTCTGATGTTCTAAAAATGCAAAATAAAAATGTAACAGTGTGGAGCACGTAACAACGTCATGGACTTGAAGCAACAATGGTTCTATAGGTTTCTTCGAAACACAATTGGTCTCCATATCTTAGCATTTTGGACCCTCGTCTATTACTTGGGTGGTCTTCCTTACCTAACTTGCGGCGTGGTAAGATCTCTATTTACTTTTGCGCATTAAATTGTTTGTAGAAAATGAAAATTGGATTATATGCATATAATAATGAAATACTACACTATTTTTTTTACGTCTTCACATATTGAAATATGAGTGACATCAAATTCTAAAGCATTCACATCATTTAATATCGACGAATTCAAAATAAAGTGGCATCGAATCTACTAACACTTCTTTTGCATTTTATGATTATCTTGTACATGTTTATTCAACTCTCGTATTTTTCGTCGATAGGGTATTGGAGGAGCAATTGGTTACCACGGGACTTGGCTCATAAACTCGGCATGTCATATTTGGGGTTCGCGAGCTTGGAACACAAAGGACACCTCTCGTAACGTTTGGTATATTACCCACCCTAGTATTTATAAACATATCCTATATATAGATAGAAAGAGAAGAAAAAAATCCCAATAAATATGAACCAAAACTGATATTGAGTAATTGTGGAATGGTGTAGGTGGCTAGGACTATTCACGTTGGGAGAGAGCTGGCACAACAACCACCATGCATTTGAGGCGTCGGCTAGGCACGGACTGGAATGGTATCAGGTAGACATAACTTGGTACCTCATTCGGTTCTTCCAGGCTCTCGGTTTAGCCACCGATGTCAAATTGCCTTCCGATGCTCAGAAACGCAAGTTGGCTTTCGCTCGTTAATCTCAGTTCTAGTTCTATCAATTCCATTTTCAACTGTGTTATTTAATTTTTTCAAAAAAGAAAAACTGTGTTATTTAAAATTATATGTACTCAACAGTCAGTCATCATTCACCCTATGGTTATTTATGTAAAACTGTTAAGGATAATCTGCTCTCATGAACTTGTAAAACTAGTCGATTCAAACACCTTAACTATTAAGTCCATTCCACGCTGTATGAACAATAAAAAACAATGTAACACATTATCTTAAACAAACCTTGTGATAGATGAGTTTAGAAGATGTAGTCTGGTAACTTCAGAGGAAACTCTGCGACATTGACTTCGAATTGACTCCCTTTTGGATCTTTCAAACTACATATAATAAAAGAACCAAAGGTCAAGATTCCCCTCCAATTTCAAGGTTCTATCACCATATGCGGTCAGAAACATTAAGCATCATCGTCCATGAAGCATACCTTCCAGGCACAAAGGTGAAAGAGCCCTCAATGGATCCAGTAGTTGTTGGAAAATTAGAACAACTCTCATACACAAATTCTTCTTCCCCGGCTTGTAAGAGTGGGTACTGCAAATATAACAAAGCCGCATTAGAAGAAAGTTCATAATTTTACACCACAAGACAGACAACAATTGTTGGTCCAGCATTTACGCTCATTCAACAAACAGATTTTATGCCCTGAGAACATATATGAGTGTGAGAAAGTAAGGATTTTGTAAAGTAAAACTCTTACCTTTCCTATCACAGCTTCTCCATTAACACTGTCTATTACCGCATCATCAGCTCGGATAACCCAATGTCTCCAATACAGTTGGCAAGAGCTATGGTGTATCCCATTCAAGATGCATCCTTCGGGCATAAGAGACATGCGGATTGAATATGCATACCAATATGCCGGTGGCTGATTCCGAAGATTAGCTATTTCCGGGATAAACACAGACGAAGCACGTACCTACATTAGTAATACACAAGGGTTCTAAGATTACAATTCAAAACCTGAATATGAATAACTTAAATCTATAGCTTACCTGCACACCATTGGTTACGGCAACAGAACACAAGGGAGGGATCTCAGGGAACAAACTGATACTTTTGATGTTTTCCTGTTCACGGACTTTGATAGTGCCGCTTTGCAACCTCCGGGCATGTTCTTCCAACCAAAGCAGCATGGCATCCTGTTGCTGATCGCCGTTGACATCATGAACCGATCTAACCAAAGAATCTGGTACACAAGGAAGCATTTGGCGAGTACTTGTCGCCGTATAAAGCTGTCCATTTGTGCAGTCTAGGAAAAAGATTTTCATACTAGAAGCAGCAGATACAGCCACAACAATAAGGTTCGACCTGCTCGAGAAACCGATGTGGCGCATCGTTTCCTTTGTCTCCTTAACCACTTCCTTAAGAGGTAACAAGTAGACATTAACTTCATGAGAATAAGCAGAATAACCACCTATAATCCCTAGAGAGCCATCAAGCCTACTGGAAGAAGAAGAAGAGGACTCTTGACCATCGACGAAACGGTAAAGAAGCCTTGTGGCTAGAGGAAGCTTCACTTTGAGAACAGTCTCCACTTCTTCAAGTTCATCTTCTGTTACACCTTTTCTCAATGTTGCCTTTGCTTCAGGGAAGTTTAAACTCAACCATAGTTTCAGATTGTCCCAACAACATCTAACACGTTTAAAAAGATTCCATGGGTACATTCTAAATGACTCTCTCCACAATTCATACGCTCTCTGAAGAATCAAAGACAGAATCTTTCAATGAAATGTATCACCACAAAGACTCAAAAAAAAACCTAGAAAATGTCAAAGAACGAAACTTGATGAAACAAATAGTGAAATTGACCTTGAAAGAAGCAGCAGAATCTCCATGGGGATCGAGAGGAGTAGAGATGTTGAGATCGAGGGAGCAAAAGATCGACCAGAGAGATTCCTCGGAAGCGGAAACTTTAAGGCGTTTGCTGACACAAGCTACTCTCGCTGTGTTTTCAGGACCGATTTTGGATAATATGATGTGAAGAACCAAATCTCCAGCATCCTCTAGACTCATGGCTTTCGTCTCTCAGACAACGATTTCCAGTTCTTGGAATCAGAAGAAGGGAAGCAGCATCTTTGGATAAACATCAAATTTCTTTCCTATTTTGATAAAATTCATTAATTTAATTTTAATAGGGCTTTAAAGTGGACTAACGAATACTTTAGGGTCTAAATAAAAGAAAACAAAATTTGAGGGTTACAAGAATGAAAATTTCAAGTAGACACTTTCCATACCCAAAAAGAAGAAGAAAATGATTTGAAAAAGAAGAAATTAAGCCCAAAAAAGGAAGTTAAAGTTTCAATTCTATCATTTTATTTCTACAACAAAAGCTATGACAATGAACAAGAGGAGCTCATCATCTGTAAGTACAGACTACAGAGGAACCATTTTTAATGTTATTTAACTTAAGCTTTAAAATTGTCCTTTGCTCTTCTTATAACACCCAGAGCTTCTGCTTCATCTGCAGTCTCTGGAATACCTAAAGCCCGACGGATATCCATATTCCCAGTGCGAAGAAACGGATTACACGCTTTCTCCATCTTCATCGTCGTTGGAATCTGATATTTCACAGAAACGAGATTAATCAAGAAAATCGAAAAAATCAGTGTGTATTCAGAAGTGTGAATTTCAATCACTTTGGAGAAATATTATCAATTGCAAGAAACGAGAGAATAGATTACCGTTGGTAACTTCTTCTCACGGAGCTCTGCAACATAGGCTGCGTAAGACTGGAGTACCTCGTTAGTTGGTTCTATAGATAACGCAAACTTGGAATTACTCTGCCAGATCAAAAAAATCATTCAGTCAGATGAAGTATTTATTACACATGATGTGTGATATTGTATATGAAAACACACAGTAATGATCACAAACCAGTGTATATTCATGGCCACAATATACGCTTGTGTCATCTGGCAAAGAAAGTATCTTCTGGAGAGACGCTAGCATCTGCAGAACAAGCGCGGATCATTGGAAAACCATTTCAAAGAGAGGATAAAAGTACAAGAATTTACATTTTCAGAGAGAAAAATCATTGTGTGTGAAAGATTAGGTATTATGATGTTTACCTGCTCTGGAGTACCTTCGAAGAGCTTACCACATGATAAACTAAACAATGTGTCTCCAGTGAAAATTGCCCGTGCCCCAGGAAAGTAGAAACTAATATGGCCTACAAATAGAAATGAGAATACTTAAATGGGGCAAGGCTTAAGGCTACGCATATATATAGTTTATGTTTGGAGAACCGAAACCAGCGAAATTCCGGATAGTTAAGAACCTAATGCGAGGAGAAAAAGATAGACCATGAGAAATTCAAAGTTCTTAGAGCCAAAAAGAATACTGTGACAAAAACCAACACTTTGTTTGGATAGAAACTTAATTATGTGAATCTTGAAAAAGATACAAACGCTTGAGGCTCAAAATGTTATTTAACACGACAATAATAAAAACTACATAGGCCACACAAGGAGGACATAATGCATACATTTGAAGCAGTCTGACAAGAAATCCACCAAGACAAAACCTACTCCTCCAAATTACAACAATTTCTCGACACGTTATGTAGCAAACATTAATGACATTAGACTATGGATTGGATAACTAAACTTTGAACTACTCTGAATCAGAAATACATAAATTAACCACTGAAAGGAATAAACTTTCCATAAGACGGGAAACTTTCCATTTAAGACGGGCCTGTCCAGGGAAATGTTGTAACCAACCTTTTGTGTGGCCAGTAGTTTCCATAACATGGACTTCATGACCAGCAAACACCCATTTGTCCCCATCTTTCAAAGCTATATCAATTCCAGGAATCCGGTCTTTATCTACAGCTGAGCCGACCACCTAAGTACATGCCACATTTATACAATTGATTATTACAACAAAAGTCTAGAAAGCATCTCCCCGCAATATGGACAAAGAGAGAGAAGCTAAATTACCTTTGCACCATACCTGTCTTTCAACTCCAAATTCCCACCAGTGTGATCATAATGGTGATGCGTATTCAATATATATGTTAGATCTCGACTATTCTTCTGCAACGCATCTATAACAGGTGCAGCTTCAGAAGGGTCAACCACACCAACTGTACCAGTATCCTTGTCATGTAAAATATAAGCATAGTTATCCGTAAGACATGGCACCTGGAAAGAAAAAATTAGCTTAGCTTAATGAGGTAACGCGTTTAAATCAGACAAATGTTGATAAGGAACAGAATTAAGCAAGAAAAGCATCAACAATAATAACACTCACCAGTTCAATTTGCAATGAGGAGGAGACATTGGAGGCGCTGCAAAATCTTGACACGCGAACAGATCTACCAGCATCGCGCAAAGTCCCAAGAGGAGAAGAGAACAACTTCATCACACCACAGACAAGACCCTTTCTGAGGTCAAGCTGACTCAAGCATGGCCTCACACATGGCTGACTAGTCAGCTTCTAATAAATATAAAAGCAGCGGTTATTAAGTGCAAAGCTATGAACAACAAGACTGAAAAGTATTCATACAAGACCCAACAAGAAAAGTCACAACCATGTCTGTGCTTTGAGTAAGAAGCTAATCAAAGCAATTTGTTCAAAGATTGCAGCTATCACACACATCATCGAGTCCAAATCCGAGGAAAAAGCTTGTCTTTAACATCATAGAATCATTCCCAAAACAGAACCAGTTTCCTTAAAATCATAATCTTTCACTAAAACCATAAGATTTTCCACTAAGAACACACTGAGGTGTAGTGAACTGATAAAGAAAGCAACTTTTACAATACAATCGATAACACATCGAACTGAGACATAAATTAGAGAACAAAACAATCAAGAGTATCTAGTTTCTGTAGGACTAAACCCTAAATTTGGTGAGTAATTCGGACACTGAGACAAACATGACAAGAATCAACTAGCACGAATCTAAAGGAATACAAACCTTAGAACATCGAAATAAGGAAGCTGCAGAAGAAATTTTCGATATGGCTTGCATATCTCTCTAATCTCTATATTGTCTCACACACAGATTACAAGTCTCTCTTTTGCTCGATGTATCAGAGAGAGAGAGAGTCGATGCGATCCGATTTCTACAGAGAGAGAGAGCGTTTCTTCGTGAAAGTTCTAACAACAAAAACCGACTCAAGCCACACTATTACTAAACCAAGATATACCAAACTAAACCAAACCAATGTCTGATGCTTATTTGGTAAACCATATGATACTACAAAAATATTTTAAATCGGTTAATAGTTTATGAGTTTATAATTAAAAAAAAAATGAGTTATATATTTTTTTATGCGAAAAATAGAGAAAAATAAAATACTGTCTGCTATCATTGTTTTGTTAACCAAACATAGATTACTCATATTTGAACTCGATCTACAATAAGAAATTAAAAATTATATTTACAAAATAAAGGTTTGACTTTGAAATTATATAGTTTATTATTACACAAATCTGTGTAGTTTTTCCTTGAACATTCCCATTCGTTTGGGAGCAAAGCAAAGATAAGGTTTACACGTACATATATGTAGGCAGTCGCGTACGCACTTGCTTTGTTAGACATAAAACACGATTTTTAACCATTTAACGAAACACATTTTCTCAAGTTTTTTTTAATGTCAAAAAAAGAAATGTATCAATGTGTATTTGAATTAAAAAAAAAAGTGTATTTCAATTATTTTATTTTTACGAATATAATGTTAACAATTGATTGACATGGCTCAACTAGCTAAGTAATATCATTTTTAATCTAAACTAGAGATTTGTTCATATATAGCCGTAGATCACTAACTATGATCCGTTACAACTTACAAATCACTTACTAGTCACCTCAGACTAGAGCAAATTTAATATAAAAAAAAATGGAACCACCCTTAAACCAGGTACTGATATTCGTATTTGCTTTGGGTGTATTAGATCGAGACACGTACGTGCCATTTGTTTGGGAGCAAAGAGGACGTTGTCTAATGCAAACCGTGTTATAGCGACTCGTTTGATCAATTCCTACGTCTTATATCTTCAAATGTTGAATACCATTTAATTTTCTAGCCAGTATTGTCATAGTCAAAGATCGTACATATATATAATATACATCTACGAGCTAGTGAGGAAAAACCCAAAGTCAACCCTGAGCTGTTGACCGAAAAGTGTATATATATATATACTCGTATGTCATTATCGAATTATAATGAAACCCCCATGCAAACAAAAAAAAAGCTTTACACTTCCTTAAAACAAATTTTACGTGCCCATTAGACAAAAAAGTCGGTCAGTTTTCCTTTGGAAGAAAAAATTTTATGAGTATCGAATTATGAAGAGACAAGTTATGATCGTTGTTATGTTAGTTGCCGTTTTCGTTGTTTCCTTGGATGTCAAGCAAGTTGAAGCCATGAGGCCATTCCCAACATCGGCCGGTGAGATTCGGTTCGTGTTCCAGTCGCTACTGGAATTTCCCAAACTGAACCATATTGTAATCTATAATATTTTCAGCCGCAATGAATTCCCAGGATAAAAAAAGGTGTGTCCAACAAAAGTCGGTTTGGACTTTAATATTTCAACAATTACAACAATTATAAAGAACAGAGATTTTTTTTTTTTTTTAACTTAAGAACATAGATTCGTTGTAGCAAGTATATATGTAGATTAAAATTTATTTTAGTGATACAGTAAGAGCACATGCTAACCAGTTGGTTTAATTTTTAAAATATACCAACTTAAGAAAAAACACTACAAAGGAAGACATTCAAGAAGGGTTCTTATATAACCGTTTAAAAAGGATACTACATTAGACTTAGGATTATCAAGCGACTACAAATAAATAATTAAGTTAACACTTACGCTTGAACTTACCCATAAATCATGATGTTTTCGAGGCTGATGGTTCATTTAAAAATCGAGAAACAGGACTTTGAGTGTTTTCATTGCGATTTCAATTATAATTGATCATTGCGTCAATTTTTTTAATTACTGAAAATTCTATGAATTGCATGTCTTTATGCCACCATGCTGACCAACATTATAATCTGGATTTACATTAGTAAATGATAAGAAAAAGTGCTTTAAAATAAAATAAAAATTAATAATGATCGATAAACCAAAAGTTACATGTATAAAGTTCATAGAAAATAAAATAAAAGAATAATTAATCTCATCAACTAGCTTTGGCAGCTTTTACAAAGTTAATGAATACATACATTTGCTTTCATAATTGTTACAATTAAGTGCATCCAAATAGAACCAATATCCGAAACTATATTGTGTTTATTAGATTAACCTTAGAAAAATAATTAAATGAAATAACCAGGATGTATAATCAGACTTACGCCACGGCTCAGCCGTGGCACGTGCCCGAACCTCCTGGAGTGTTGGTACAGCCGTTTGGACCTGACGGTGGAGTCGTACCTCTTTGCAGCAACTGGAACACGAATCGGATCTCACCGTCGGCTCGAAAGGGCCTAGCCGCTTCAGCATGTGTGGCTTCAAAGAAAATCACCAAGAGTCCGAGCAAAATCACTCCAAGTATCAATTGTTTCTTCATCATCATTTCTCTCTTTTTTGTTTTTTTGTGTGTATTAATATTTTTTTTGTTTAGCACGTAAAAGTTGTTGTATGGCTTTTACTCGTTGTTTGATTCGTATCACAATTTGATTTGATAATGACCTATATATATAAGGTTTCTGATTACGGTGTTCATTGATCGTTAAAATGGTATCTTTGTGTGACTTTGGGGATTATGGTCTTACTTAGATATTCTTGTGGCTTGACTTTTACTAGTAAAGACTTGGTTTTTCAACATTTGAACCAACATTAGAATTGATCAAACACGGTTCTTGCCTTGGACCGCAATGTATATACATCACAAATAAACCTGAAAAAACAATGAAATAGAAAAATTGCTACACCGGTTTACAATTAATTCGATAGATTATGGACCGTTTTTGGTTGGTCATTTTGACAGTTTAACCTCGGTCGATCTCGACCTCTCAATCTCCCAATAGAATCATAATCAAATATCGATTTAATTTTTTTTGTTTATTACAATATTTAAACACATCATGACGAAAGTTTACGTATGCTATTGTAGGTCAGGTTGACATGATATCACCTAAAACGAAAACCACACTAAGCAAATGAACTTGGAAATTGTCAAATGTCTCATAAAGCGAAAAATGGAAAAAAATTCAAACAGAAAAATTCAATTGGCAGGTTTGATTCAGTCTTAACTCTCAAAGTCTCGACCAAAATAAAACGAAAGATATACATTGGTAGGTACATAAGCATTTTTATAAACTAAAGACATATATACTACAACAGTCTGTATGTGTTGTACATATATCAGTGTGTAACAAATCCCAACACTGAAATTTCATGGAAATTCTTAACTCAAAAACACATTGAGACAAGAACAAAAAAATAAAGCACGTGTTTTGATATTATTAAATGTCAAATTTACGTGTTGAATTATTATTTTGTTGTGTGGATTTATATTGTTTATTTTTGGTTTTGTTGTGTTGAATTCGTTAATACTGGAAAATAAAAATAATAATATTCTTGAGTTTGCTTTGTTTTACTATTAGTTACGGGAGTTGACTTTTATGTAGCGCGGGTAACATTTATTTGACTTTTTTTTCTCGCGGCTGCGTTCTTTACCGTCGATGATTCCGGTGAACAGAACCAAAGCTCTTTTGACAATCCTGAGCCAAACCAAAACACTGCACCATACTCAACAAGTTCACGCCAAGGTCATAATCCATGGATTAGAAGAAGAAGTTGTTCTCGGATCCAGTGTCACTAACACTTATATTCAATCGAATCGTCTCGATTTCGCTACTGCTTCTTTCAATCGAATCCCTTCGTCAAAGAGGAATCGGCATTCTTGGAACACGATTCTCTCTGGTTACTCCAAATCCAAGAGTTATGGCGAAATCTTAAGACTTTACAACCGAATGATGAGGAATTGTGATGGATCCGTCGACAGTTTCAATTTGGTATTTGCGATTAAAGCTTGTGTTGGTTTAGGACTTTTGGAAAATGGGTTGGCGATTCATGGCTTGGCGATGAAGTTTGGGTTGGATAAGGACGATTACGTTGCTCCGTCGTTGGTTGAGATGTATGCGCAATTCGGCACCATGGAAAATGCGCAGAAGGTGTTCGACGAAATTCCTGTGAGAAACTCAGTTCTTTGGGGAGTTTTGATGAAAGGGTATTTGAAATACTCGAAAGACCCAGAAGTATTTCGTTTGTATTATCTCATGAGAGACACAGGTTTTGCGCTCGACTCGCTTACTTTGATATGTTTGGTAAAGGCTTGTGGGAATACTTTTGCTGGTAAAGAAGGGAAATCAGTGCACGGATTATCCATTCGACGGAGCTTTATTGATCAGAGTGGTTATTTACAAGCCTCGATCATAGATATGTATGTGAAATGCGGATTGTTGGACAATGCCCGAAAACTATTTGAAAAAAGTGGTGATAGGAATGTGGTAATGTGGACTACACTGATTTCTGGATTTGCAAAGTGTGAGAGAGCTATTGAAGCATTTGATCTGTTCAGGCAGATGCTGGGGGAATCGATACCTCCAAATCAGTGTACTTTGGCAGCCCTTCTGGTTTCTTGCTCGAGCTTGGGATCTCCAAGGCACGGGAAAAGTGTTCACGGCTACATGATAAGGAATGAGGTTGAAATGGATGCTGTCAACTTTACAGCTTTCATCGATATGTATGCCAGATTAGGTAATATTCAAATGGCGCGGCAAGTTTTTGATATGATGCCAGAGAGAAATGTGATATCTTGGAGCTCGATGATCAATGCTTTTGGGATAAATGGTCTGCTGGAAGAAGCTCTGGATTGCTTTGATAAAATGAAGTCGCAGAATCTAGTTCCAAACTCCGTGACATTTGTTTCGCTTTTGTCAGCCTGTAGCCACTCAGGAAACATCAAAGAAGGATGGAAGCAGTTTGGATCGATGACAAGCGACTACGGGATTGCGCCAGAGGAAGAACATTACGCTTGTATGGTAGATTTGCTAGGTCGAGCTGGTAAAATTGGCGAAGCTAAGTCTTTTATTGACAACATGCCTGTGAAACCAATGGCCAGTGCTTGGGGAGCTCTTCTGAGTGCTTGTAGAATCCATAAAGAACTCGACTTAGCAGAAGAAATAGCGGAGAAGCTCTTATCAATGGAACCCGATGAATCACGCGTCTACATCTTGCTTTCTAACATATATGCTGATGCTGGGATGTGGGAGATGGTGAATCGTGTGAGACGAAAAATGGGCATCAAAGGATATAGAAAACCCATTGGACTATCTGCCACTGTTGTCTGCTAGAACATTTAGCTATTGATTGTAGCATGGTTTTGATGAAGAATTTATGAAACGTGAAGCACCAAGATTGACTTATGCCCAAGATCTTATTCGAAGAAACTGAGAAAAAGATAGTGGATGAAAGACCTCTTTGACGAGAATCTGGTGATAGGCTCCAGTGTGTTATGTAATTCTTAATATACATTCTCAGTTTCCTGCACATATCCAGCTAATCCCATCTGCTCATAAATCTCCTCGAGCAACGAACAAACCTCATCTGAATTTGAGTGTGATTTATCTGCTGCAGCAAACAGATGGACTTGTTTATCGATCTCAATCGAACTTACCCCAGGACATATCTTTTCTATACCCAATTCTCTCATCTTTCCCCTAAGCTCTGCAATATCTCTCCACCTGTTTTCTTCTGCATAAATGCTAAGTAAAAGGGAATAATACCCACTACTCCTCGGCTCCAAATCTATCAGCTTGTTAAACGCTATCACGGCTATCTCTAGATTCTTGTGAATTCTGCACCCGTCAAGCAACGCCCCCCAGACAACCGCGTTTGGTTCAAATTCCAAACTTCCAATCCATTCAAGAGCCTCTTGGATCAACCCAGCTTTGCTGAGTAAATGAACCATGCATCCGTAATGTTCAATGTTAGAGTCAATGGAATAGTCATAAATCATGCTACGATATATCTTCCGGCCTTCTTCTACAAGACCTGCGTGAGTACACGCAGTCAGAACACTCACGAAAGTAACTGCGTTGGGTTTGACCGAATCCATCTCCATCTTGGCAAACATTTTCAGAGCTTCTTGTGCATAACCATGAGCCGCAAGCGCTTCAATGATCGAATTCCAACAATAGAGATTCTTTTCTGGCAAATTTAAGAATACCAAAAGAGCTCGATTTAGACTACCGCATTTTGAATACATATCTACCAGTGCAGAACCAATGTAGACATCAAGAACAAACCCGGTCTGCACCATGTACATATGAACCTCCTTAGCTATATCCAGCATGCCGAGATGGGCACAAGCTGAAATAACAGTTGACATAGCAACTTCATCAGGAATAATCCCTTCCTCTGTCATTTTGTAGAACACTGAGATTGCTTCTCTATATCTCTTGTTATGCGAGTAACCGTTGATCATAGTCGTCCATGTTTTTACATCCTTCTCAAGCATCTGATTAAACAATGACTCTGCCTGTTCCACACTGCCTAATTTCATATATCCATCAATCAAACAATTCCATGTAGGCACCACATTCTTCTCTGGCATTTGGTTAGCTAAAGAAATAGCAGAGTCCATATCCAAGACCTGTCGATAAGCAGAAACCATTGCACTCCAAGCAAAACCATCTCTCTCAGGCATTTCATCGAACACTTTCCTAGCTTCCCTGATTCTATCCAAAGCCGAATAAAAACCAATAAGAGTCGTCTGAATCTGAACATGGAAACAAAACCCGAGTTTCCAGATGTGCGCATGAACCGATTCACCAAACCCAGAAGCGAAAACAGAAGCCTTTATCAATGAAGGGTAAGTGTAGCTTGATGGAGAAACAGAGTCCTTGAGCATTCGAACATATAATTCCAGAGATCGAATCGGGTAAGAACAAGTAACGAAGCCTTTAATCAACGCGTTGTAGACATAAACATTAGGTTCCTGCATCTGGTTCATGGAGGAAACCGCGAGATCAAGACGAAGACGCTTGAAGGAAGTGCAAGCAGTGATGAATTGGTTCATCAAGTAACAATTTTGGTTCTGACTGGTCTTGATCATGGCGGCTAAAGCAGAATCCAGAAGCTTCGGGATCGAACATTTCTGGATTAGCTGTAAAATTTGAGAATCCTGAAAGAGTGAAGTTGAGCAACCTCGGAGAATACGCACGTTGCTCAGACTTAGAGCATTCATGTCAGAATTTGAGGTTTTTCGATAAAAAATGAAGACTTTGAAATCGCACTAGAGTTGTTTATTAAGAAGTCATAGATGAAGAGACCACCTCCATAGGTTCTAACAAAAGTTTTAAACATTAAAATGTAATATTTAATTATAAAAAAATATTATAAATAATTATAGGGTTCTAAAAAATGGAGAAAAAATTCTAAAAATTCTTATTTAAAAAATTTTTAATGATGAGTTTCTTAATTTTAAGAAATCCGTATAATATTATATTATTATTTATTTTTTTAATATATTTATAAAAATTCTCTCTTAGAAAACATGGATGAAATTTGTCTAAAAGAAAAAAAGTGTTTCAACTTCATAAGAACAAGCCCAAACAAAAAAGACACACAAAGCCCTTCTCATGTCTATGTTTCATCATACTAGTAAATCTTTGTAGTTTTTTGTTTTATTTTGAGAAAAAACTTTGTAATTTTTTTTTTTTTTTTTGAAACTTGAAAATTTTGTAATCTTTGATACATGAATTTTAACCATTAAAAAAAAAAATTTGTTCTGTTAACCAAAAATTTCGGGTTTGGGACACAATCTTCTCGAACCAGAAATCAAAGCAAATTAAATTAATATTTTCTCTGTACCAATGTTTAAACTTGGGATCTTCAACATCTCTCCAATTAACTAAAACTAGAATATATGACCCGCGCATTCGCGCGGGATTTTGTTATACTTTTATTCAATTTAATAATTATTTATATATAGATTTAGTATTTAGGTTATGATAAAAACAATTAAATCTTTGATATAGAAAATAATATTGGATTTGAAATCAAATCAATAAATGTTTTGAATTAGTTTTAAAGATGCATGAAAATATCAAAGTTATCATTTAAAATTTATTTGTTTAACACTTTGTTATGTACATATATTAGGCCATTAGATAAATCATGTTATCTAAATAATCGATAACGAATTTACAGATAAAATTTATCAGTCATTTTCTAATTTATCTTTATAGTAATATGAATTATCAATCATAGTTGGTTTCTATATGTCTTCACAATGTCCCTTTGTTATTATATTATACTTAGCACTTCACAATTTATTTAGTAATGTGGCATATAGAATATACTGGAGAACATCTTGTTTGCTTGTTGTTTACATTCTTTTCAATCGATGAATGAAAATTTTTATCTCTTCATCAATAAGGTGTAGGTTTTTTTCTTCAAATTTGAGTTAAAATTTTGCTAGTTAGAGTTGAAGAGACCTGTAGTTTCTTTTAAAATAGTTTTAAGTATTTTTTTGTCATTTATCTTCGTCTGGTAAGTTTATATATATTTTGGTTTTTGTTCATTGTAGAAAAATAGTTGAGATTTTAAGATACGATTTCTTAAACGTTTGTCTTCCTAATGTATGGTTGAATGTAAGTTTTTTTTTTTTTACTACAAACTTTTTAGTAAGAAGAAACTTTTCATATTTCATGGAACATATAACTTTTAAAAATAATCTAAAATTTTTTTCTTTAACATTTTATTACGTCAGTTGATTTTTAATAATTTTTTTATTATAAAATCCATACACACATTTTAGGTTTTTTTATATGTGTAATATATAACTTTGGTAAAACAAAATTCATATATAAAATCCATACACACATTTTAGGTTTTTTTATATGTGTAATATATAACTTTGGTAAAACAAAATTTATTTTATCATTACTACTATAATCATGTGTAGTCTTGTATTTATTAATTTTCATTTTCATTCATTTTATTTAGTCTTAACGTTTTTTAATCTAATTTAATTTTTTATTGGTTATAAAAAATAATAAATATGATTTAGTGTGTAGTAAATGACTATTTTAAAACTTAAATGCATTAAGAAACATTTTTGCCTATGTGGACACTCTAGATGGAGAGAAAAGTGTCTAATTATATAATAGATACTCTTTTAATTGGGCCAAATATCAGGTAGCTGGATTTTCTTTTTGATACATATACACCTCTACGTTATTGTCACAAAGTAACTTTAACGATAAATAGAAAAAGTTGAAGATAAGTCTCAAAAAAAAAATTGAAGATATATATTTTGTTTAAATAGATTATATGTCGTTGTTTGATCCAAAAAAAAAGATTATATTATGTTTCAATATATACTACTTATAATTTAATGTTATTAGTGTATACTTTCCAGTTTCCACTATATTATAAAAAGTATCGAAGAGGCAAAAGAAAAGAAGAAACGAGCTTTCAATTTTTTTCTCGTGTGTGACGACTAACTCATGCCCAAATTGATAGACACGTGCTGGAAATGAAGATGCATGCACTTTTCTTGCTTTCGAATGACGGATAAAAGTCCAGCATATAAGAAGATTCTATATTTTGTCTACAAATATTTAAAATGATTGGTGTGTATAATATATAGTTTTTTTCTAAATGTATAATATATATAGCTTTTATTAATATAATAATCGCCGTGAATGTGATAGTATGTGTGAGCGAGTTATAAATCTATCTGATATATTCCATTAAAATATAGAAATACCTTATTTTTGAAACACAAATTAGTGTACATTATTTATAGTAGAACAATGATAACTAAAAATAAGTCACAATATTTTTTATTTTGTACTAATGTTCTTAATTCAGATTTAGCTAACCAACCACTTAAATCTAAGGTGTAGATTTTTGGATCATAGATAAGATACATGCTCTCTCTTTTTAACCAAAAAGAAGAAGATACATGTTCTCTAATTAAGTTTACGGAGAGTAAAGTTTTGCTGAGCTTTTTAGATAACAGTGTTTAAAAGTAAAAACTATTTTAACAGAAATCCAATAAAATTGTCAAGAAAACAAAAAACATCAGGTTCAAATAAAAAACTAATTTTTTTTTTGTATCAGTGTACGTTTGAGTGGTTTGAATTATTGTTGCTATTGTATCTCCACGAAAATTCAAATATATATTGCATGTTATAAGCAAAACCAAAAAAAGTTATCTTTATCTTCTTTGAACAAGTTTTTGTTTTTTGTTTTGATGAGTCCCTTTAGCAAGTTGAACCATTATTGTATATTATTATACCAACTACTAGATTTGCTGGAATTTAATACTTCTCCAATCAGAAAAATTACTCTCTTTTATTTAGGGTGTTCATTATAGTTAATACAATGAGGACGGACATTGAATAGCATGCATGTCTGGGTTTTCTTGGTCGTAAGAAAAAGAAAAAAGTTTTTGACCTACAACTTGATACTACTACTAATAATATACTAATTTTGTTACCTTTGACCCCAGCAGACTAGCAGGGCCGAACAAAAAGTGAAATTACAAAAAAACAAATAAAAAGAGAAGAGTGTTCATGCACCGGCTATTGCCACTTGGTATTATTCTATCTTCAAGTTGCGATATAAGCCCAATTATATTTCAATGGTCCCCTATTATAGGCTCACCCCACTCAATTGATTTCTTTTTTTAAAACCCCAAATCTTTATATACCTACTTTAAATTAGTTTGGTAAATCCAGAATCCTCTTAAGCTTTTGTAAATTATCTTCCTAAACTTTCCTACTTTTATGAGTATTAGGCACAAAGCCAGTTCCCAAAATGTGTTAGTAATCCTGGAATGATTGAATCCGAATATGCCTTCTTACCAAATTTTATGCTCGCCCATCTTCTATAAATTATTTGACTAATTACGATAAACTGTGTGCCAATAGATAAACTGAAATCAAATCCTTGTATTAGTTACAACCAAATCTCATAGTATTTGGAAACCTTAGAAGGCTAGTATGCAGAAAATTGATTTTCGAATTTATTTATCTTCGAAATTGGTCGGATGCTATAGTGAACAGTACACTTACTGCTTTTGAAAAAGAGTTAATTAGATAAATATCAATATAAAAAGCCAAAATAAAATAAATGGTAATAATGTGACTTACTGCTACCAACTAGATAAAGATTCAGATTTTATTCTTTGATAAAACTTTAATACGCTATTTTATTGAATGTACCTTAAAAACTATAAATTTTGTTGTATTCTCGTGAGTAATACATTACTATTTAATATTTTTAAAGTAATAATATAGAACTTTAAAATAATAAATAAAGAGTAATAATAAAAATTCAGTGTTAAAAAAATAAAATAGATAAAACGTTTATACTTTATACAACAGAAATAGAAATCTATTGGATAATCACACAAACTGCATACAAATTACCTACAATATTTTTAACGACGTCTATCTATTTGGATTAATCTGAACTGTTTGAATTTTTTTTTTAAGTGAAAATAGATTAACATATCTTTTTTTGTCGTTATATGTGGGTCACAGGCCGGTCCACTAGCCGATGTGGGTCACATGCCGATCCACTAGTCATTTTACCTCACGCAGGAGGTGGAGGTCGAAGCCCGGTTATTGGGTGCCGAATGAGTGGTGAGAACCATTGCATTACGAATGCTTCGGCGATAGATTAACATATCTATTAAATGATTTTTAGAGTCCGATAATTATTATGGTCCACAAATATCACATGTATAGAAAAAAAGAAAATCTTCAACCTTAGTAATATATATACAATGAAAAGAGTATCTAGGGGTGGGCAATCGGTTTTCGGTTTTGGTTTCGGTTCGGTTTTTTGGTTTTTCGGTTTTTCGGTTTTTGATAAATTGAGTCTATATGAAACCGAAATTGTTTCGGTTCGGTTTCGGTTCGGTTTTCTTCGGTTTCGGTTCGGTTCGGTATCACGAAATTGAAGTCCATTATATACCGAAATCCGACTTCGGTTCGGTTTTCGGTTTTGGTTTCGGTTTTGGTTTCGGTTTTAAACCGAAAAACCGAATTCAAACACATACAACCCAAACAGATCGATCGATTTAGACTAAAGGATCGGTCGATCCATGCTCTTTTGGTTAGATTAGTTTTTCGGTTTTGATTTCGGTTTTTCGGTTTAACCGAAACCGAACCGGAACCGATCCAAAACAATCGATTTTTCGGTTTCGGTTTCGGTTTCGGTTCGGTTTTTTGGTTTTTCGGTTTTTAAAAAATTGAGTCCATTCGGTTTAATCCAACTAACCGAAATCGAAACCATACCGTTTTTTCGGTTCGGTTTGGTATTTCGGTTTTGGGTTGATTTGCCCACCCCTAAGAGTATCCTATGTGGCCAAAATAAGTTTTCTTTTTGTTTCAATGCAAGTGGGACAGTCTCAAGACCCCCTAACGAGGGATCAAAATTTTATATAACCCTTTCTCCCAACACCAAACTTCAACAAAAAAAAAAAATCTAATATAACTCTCTAACCTTTAATGAAGTGGAAAAAGACCAAAACACCCTAAGCTAATAATTAAAATAAAAAAAACAAAAAATTAAAAAAAATTAAAAATTTGGATCCAGACTTCATCCTCTTCGGCGACATCCCATCCTCCTCACCATTGAAACACATTTGTTCAATTGAAGCCCAATCCCCCATTATCTTGGATCTCATTATCTTATTCGTTAGCGATAGTATCTGGGTCGATTAGATCAAATAATGTAACATCTCACAGTTATTTAATCATAGAGGATTAGTGAATCTCGGGCCGGAATTGAAAAAATGCAGACTTAGAACAACTGGGTACAATTGGGTACTACTGCTTTTAGGAAACACTAGGTAGAATTGGGTAATACTAATAATAGAGAACATTGAGTACAACTGGGTACTACTGTTTTGAGAAATTATTCTTTTGGAATGCATATTAGGTTGATATCCTTGTTTTCTGGATTGATTACGACATTACAATGGTAATAAACGGAATGAAGTGGTTGAATCGAATCGTAATGAATGGTAGATTTCAGAATCGAATTCACAAAATTTGCAGATAAAGATCAACTGGGTAATACTAAGGAATACTTGGAACAACTAGTATTACTGATAAAAGTGAATATGTGATAGTGTATTTTTTTTTTCAGGAGACAATAAGTATACTTTGTCAACAATAAATAGTAGTTTACTAGACGGATGAATATTTTTTTAAAAAAAATTGATTAGTGTTTTTGCAATAAAAACTATTTTAGATACATGTTTTAAATCATATTATAAGTAATATTTAGTATAAAAAAATGCTAAATAATTATTTTTATTTTTTTTGAAATTTCTTCGTAAAAAATTGTTATATAATAGAATAATTAGTTATACTTTACTACTCAAATAACTAAAAAAATAAATAATAAGTAAATAATTAAATTAAAAAATAAATAAAAAAATATAATTTTATTTTGCAAATTAATCGTCAAAACATAAGATCAATTATCTTATTTATCTAAAATACAATGTACCTAATATAAAACGATTTCTTAAATATCATATATTGAATCTCCCATCAATCACCTTAGGACAACCTTACACTTTTAAGAAGAGTTTATTAATGTTATTTATCTTATGAAGCAAAACTTGAGAAAAATGTGTTTTTGCAAATATGATGGCATGGAATCATAGGAAATGTGTTACAAATTTCAAAAATGAACTGGACAACTGAAAATTTATTTTTCATAACATGGTACAATTACGTAAATAGGTAAAACGTCAAAAGAATAACTATGTGTTATATTTGTAACACTGAAATACTTGGGATAACTATGTGTTACATAACTAGGTAAAACGTCAAAAGGATAACTATGTGCACATGTCTTATTTACATGGCTTACTTTGATTGGGTCAGTCCTAAGTTTGAGTTTTTTTTTTAATTATTTTTCTCCAAAGTTGAAAAGTTAATGTGTTTCAAAATGTTATCTACCTTATGGTGAGAAAATTCATAGAATAGATGATCTTGCAAATATTATTGCACGGAAACATAGGAAATGTGTTTCAAATTCCAAATATTACAAGTACTACTGAAAATTTAATTTTCATAACAAGGTATAACTAATAAATAGCTAAAACCCCAAAAATACAACTATTAACAGTACTTCCAAGTGTACCTCAATTGTAACTAAAAAAAATCAGTAGTACCTATACATATGTCAGTTGTACACAGAAAATAATTAAACCATACAACAAAGCAATAAACCAAAATGAAATCCATGTGTTTTTCTCCCTCCTTCATGTCTTTGTTGTGCTCCTCGTCCTTGATGTTCCTTTTATCATTTTGGTTTGTTTTCCCTTCACTTCTACCTTTTAATAAAAAACCAGAAATGAATGTCTGTCTTTCTTCGAAGCAAAAAGATGTTAGAAGCCATTATTGCTACTTGCTTTGGGTTTCAATTTCAGAACAACAATTGCTAATAATCTTTCTAAGACAATTAGCAAAATCAAAAGCCAAACATATCAACCTAAAACCAAACTACAATGTTAAAAAAAAAAGCTTCACACGAACTTGAAATGAAGAAACAAGGAAAATATATAAAGACAGAGCTAGCTTTAAATGTTTATTCAATAGATATACTCATGTAAATGAGATTTCTACATTTTCTGATAATTCCAATTCACTCAATTAACAAAACAATATATTACGATAGAGGCAAACGCAAAACTTCTCTAAATCAACAACAACTTGATCAAAACTCGAACTTTACAATCACAATCATTTCAAACACCCATATAATTGAAAATGAACGAATCAAAGAACAAAACCCATATAAAAGAGAAGAGAATCGAGAAGAAGTATACCCATAAGTTCCTTCGCCAATCTGTTCAAGCTTCTCGAAGCAATCTACGCCACGAAATCCTCACAATCATTTTCCCTTCTTCGTCCTACAGAATTTCCACTTAGAATAATAGAGCGTTTATAGCCACTAGAATTGGGGAGTATATCTAATTAGGGAGAAATCATGAAACAAACAAATCCCCTAATTTTTCAGAAGAAGGAGAAAAACTCAGAAGAAAAAGAAAAAGAACCCATAAAAAATAAAGAAGCGTGAAAAAAGAAAAAAAGGAAATTAGGTGTGATTGATTTTAATTTTTGTTTTAAATTTTGAATTGTATAATTTTAATTTTAATGGAGTTGGGTCGTGGGCGGTTGAGGTCGTAAATAAGTGGAGTTTGGTTTGGTTATTTTGTCTTTTCTTACAGATTTGGCTAAAACAAAAAAACAAAAAGAAATTGTTTTATGACAAGGGCATTTGTAAATTCATCTTATAACAAAGGTTTATCTGAGAATTTGATCCCCTTAGAGCATCTCCAAAAACTACTCTATAACTTCAAATATAGAGTAGTTTGCTCTCCAAAAGACACTCCAATACTTCATAATTTAGAGTATTGAATAGTGATACTTCAAATATAGAGTATCACTATTCAATACTCTATATTTGAAGTTTCATCTTTTTATTGCATTTAGGTCTTTAAAATTATATATCTCATAAAAAATGATTTATTAATTATGTTCTTTATCATTTTAGTCTATAAAACTTTATAATTTTAAAAATATTTCACATATACAGTTGTAAATTTAATAATTACATATAAAATTATATAAATACGTTTCTAAATAAAATATAATATAAATCTAAGAGAAATATTACATAATATGAAAAAATATATTACACAACAACATTACATTACAAATTTGATACAAAAAAAAGTAAAACAATTTAATATAATTGTTTGCAGCAAAGCAAGAAGCATGTCGAAAAGATGTTGAGCGTGCGTTTGGAGTTGTACAATCCAAGTTTGCTATCATAGCAGGATCATCCCGCTACTGGAAGAAAGAGATCTTGCATGATATAATGACAGTTTGCATCATAATGCATAACATGATAATTGAGGATGAGCGCGATATCAACGCACCGGTTAGAGAGGCAAGATCAGCGCCGGAAGTAACGGTTGAAATGACAATAAATGAAAATACCCGATTTCAACAGTTTTTAGCTCGTAATCTACAAATAAAAAATAAAGAGACTCATTTATCTCTTCGGAATGCATTGATTGATCATATATGGGAACACTATGGAAATAGTTTTATTGAATAATGTATAGTTTATAATTAAGTTTTTATGTTTTTAATTTTTTTCCTATGTATATTTCTTTAAAAATGTAATATTTTATTAAATAACATCATGTGTAATATTTTAAAGTATGTTTTAGAGCTATTTATAAATATTTTCTTATTTTAGTTAATCATTAATAATATAAAGACTATATTGCAAAATAGATATTTTAAAAACTTCAAATTTGAATTACCGTTTTGGAGAACAAAACCTAAAAACTTCAAATATGAAGTATGGCTACTTTAAATATAGAGTAGTTTTTGGAGATGCTCTTCGAGCTAGTTATGTTTGGCTTATTTAATTACTCCGTCTCGTATTCGTATGTATTTTTAGTACATCTTTTTAGTCGAAGAAAACAATTATTATTATTTTTGGTTAAAATGAAGACAATTAAATTTTGGCCTTTTGTCATTCTCATTTTTGTAATCAAACAGAAAAAAACTTTATTAAAAAGTAATCTCGACCACGCAAAATATAGTTATGTTAATATATAACGATTAAACAAAATTGGGGGCAGGGATCCAATAGAATATAGGAAATTGTTTTGTGATAATGATATGACATAGTATTAGGGGTATGCACTTGGACATTAGAGTCAAAATCAATCTATTTTAATATATGCAGTAAACTGTTGAATAGTTTTATTTGTTTCTCACTTGTTGGCTTCCAAAAATGTGTCACTCTTGGAAACTATAGTGTTAAAAAAAAAAAATCTCTTTTCCACACGTTTGTGACGGCAAGAAGAAAAATAATGCAATTTTCTTGTTTAGATCACATGAGATTGTTGAAAGAAAAAAAAAGAAAAAAAAAATCACATGAGATCGAGTATGAATTCGTACGCTTTGACGTCGGATAACTTAAGTTCTTTCTGTAAAACTTTCAACGTTTTCTAGATCTATTGTGGTAGATATATATCATCATTCTCAACACTATCCTTTTTACTGTATATATCTTTTTATGCAGCAGAGGTGGCTCAACATAATATTGGACATTGTGCCAGAAAGATTTTTTAAAAATAGTATGAGGCATATTGCTACAAACGAATTAGAGCCCTTTTGCAAATTTTAAAAAAATTTGAACCCTAAAATGTAAAATGAAAGTTTGAAATTATTTTTTGGCCCTATGCTATTGTACCGGTAGCACATGCTAAGAACCGCCCCTGTTTAGCAGTATTGCGAGAAAGTCTAATTGGAATCTAAAATTTAGCTAGAGCCAGTAATGTACTTTTAAATAGGTGAATACTACAAAAATAGAACAGAAATTTAATAACATTTGCGGTTAGGGCAAGGAGTTTCTATGGACAAAAAAAATTGCAAGTCTATTAATTAGAGAGTTGGTTCACCTTTAAAAGGTTTTTGATTATTCTTGTAGATCAATGAACACGAGATTCGTCATTTATATCTGTTACATTCTAGCTGAAACTTCCAAAGAATCTAAAGAAAATTATCGCCGAGTCGTCCAATGACTTTTTTGTAAGCTTTGAATTCGAACCTTCTCATCTATTGTCAATTTATCGGAGTTGCAAGTTGCAAACAAGCGACCCCTCTTCGGTCTAATCAATACCTTCTGATTATATTGGGTATGGTCCTTTATAGTGAACGTAAAAACTTTCTACTATCTAAATTATCATGCAATTCTTAGTAAAAAAAAATGAAGAAAATAAATAAGGAGAAACATAAAAATAAATTGTCAAGCAATTAATGTAAGTAGTATTGGCCGAAATATTTTTCTAAGAATCACAAAATTACTACTTATATTTTTATTTGTAAAGCATTTATTCATACTTTAAAGTATAACAAAATGTGAAAAATCAAAGGCACGTTGGAATGCTAAAGACTATTATTCCTTCCGTTTCAATTTAGTTGTTATTCTAGAGTTTTTTACACAAATTAAGAAAATAATTAAATTTTCTGTTTTATCCCTAATTAATGCATTAGTTTATTTGATATGTGTAGTTAATAAACTTAAAAGTATGAATAAAAATGGAAAAATTGGTAATAATTGTGCATTGAAATTGCAGAATGACAAATAATATGAAACAAAAAATAAGTGTATAATGACAACTAATATGAAACAGAGGAAGTAATATTAGTATTATATTCGTATGATTTATGGCTATTAGTTTATTTTTACTTAAGCTATATGTCGGGTAAACATAATTTACTTAACTTATTAAGCGATGTCCAAACAATGCTAGATTTTGCAAACTGTAAATGATTGGTCCATTTCATCATATCTTATATTTATATATCCCTCAAACTAGACAACCATATTCATCAATGAGTAAGATTTCTCTAAAAGTTACATTCTCAATTGCAATGCTTAGACCTTGTAACCTGTCTACTTAATCAATGAATTTTCAAAAAAAAAATTGAAATTTTTATAATCACTGAGTTTCAATTTTTGCTCCATAATTTTTGTGTGCAAGGAAAAATATCATAGTAAATGTTTCAAATTTGAACTTCCGACTTTGAGTTTTTTTTTTCCTTTAAATATTTTATAATTAATACACCAGCTGAACTATCGACGCTAAATTTGACTATTTTATTACAGTTTTTGTTATTATTAAAATGCTTGTAACAAAACTAAAACCGTACGTACTAATTCATATATAGGTGATAATGCATGGGGAGTACCTGTGTGGACACCAAAGGATAAAGGGACAGGTCGTGTCAAGTGTTGAAAATACTTTTCTACCAGCAATTATAGTGAAACAGAAGCTTTGGCATATCTATAGATTATACATAAATGTTGTAGAACTAATCAAGTCTCCAATTATAGAGGCGGCGACGTATGAAAACCGGCCAATTCAACTTCTTGATCTTGTAAACAAAAAAAAAACATCAAGTCAATTTCGTGAAGCGAATATTGGCAGTCAATTTGTATACCCCAAACAAGACTACATTCTAACAAAAAAACATTTGACCAAGATATTCCATACATATGTGATTACTCTAGGTCTTGGAATGGGTATTTTTTCATAATATTTATAATAGTGATCAAAAAGACAGTAGATCTTGATGATTATTTCTACCATATGTCATTCATTGAACTATTTATTTAAGTTATTCCAACATTATTATAGCACACGTTGAACATTATTCGGAAAACATAATAAGAACTAATACACATAAGTAAACAAAACTTACATGTTAAGACGTTGAAAAAACGTTGTTTGTTCTTGGCTTTTTTGGAATGTTTTGAAAGCCAGACCGGACTACCGTGACCCAGTAGTATTGCCGGTCTGGATTTCATCTAAAACCCGACATGTAGTTAAACCGGATAAATTCGGAAAAAAATCCTCTAAAAACCGGGAAAAACCGAACTGATGGGTTTTCGGTTTCACAAAATTCATTCAAGAATTTCCCAATTCACACCATTTACATGAATTTAATTCATATGTTTGTCGTCTCTTTCCTCTGATTTTCTGAGATTAGTTTGTTTTTAAAAGGTATACACAAATTATAGAAAATATACAGATGACATAGATGAATAGAAGAAGAGGAGCGTGACCAAAAAAAAAAAAAAAGAAGAAGAGGGGAAGAGGGAAAGGAAAAGACTACGTGGCGGCCGAAACATAACTACTAGGGTTAGAGTTATGTTTTTCCTTTTAATGTTTTTAGTTTTATGTATTTCAACCAATCTTTTATCATTATTATCTCTATAAAAAAAATACACTTCTTTCGAATCATAAAACATGGAAGACTGTCCGGTTCGAAATTCGGTTCGGGTTTAAAAATATTGTTTTTTTTGTCGCATGATTGACCCATTTAGCCGCACATATTTCTAATCATTATTTGCTGTGATGGCCGGTAACATATAATTTACTATGCAATGATATGTAAACGATTTAACTATATAATATATACAGTGTAACAGCTGCTTAATGTTAGTATTCTATCACTTGTCTTATATTTTTTTTATGATTAAGAAGTTTGGACACATTAAACAGTTCTAACCAAAAAGAAGTATAACTAATGTGTATCTAACGAAAATAATAGTGTTTTAACTCCCGTAAAAGAATATTAAATGTTGATATTGTCGAATATTAAATTTTACCTAGATAAAGAGTTTGTTAATTTTTGTAATGCATGGAATTGTTGATCTTGCATTTCAGAAACGAGAATAAGAAAATGCCAACGTGTCATAAATTTCTGAGGTCATCTATTTTGTCGGGAAGACGCCGCCGTACGTCATTCCCTCAAACTTGGTCTTGTCCCACGTGGAACAATTCACCCACTTCTGTGTAGAGATAGATCCTGTCCCAATTTTTTCTTTGTTTTGTTTTGATCATGATATTATTATTTTTTTGATAAAGATCATTATATTTAATATTCAATACTATTCACTACCAATTATGAATTATCTTTTTTGGTCGCCCATTTTTCCGTTTTCGAAATAGAGAGTTTTAAAGGCAGCCTTTATTGTCAATTGGACCCAATGATAATTAAATAAATATATACTAAATTATTAGTTTTTTTTTTTTGGTCACATATTAGTATTTAATATAACAGTTCCCATTAATTCAAATATCTAAATCTGTTTCGTATCTCTTATATATACGCTATATATTTCCCAAACTCATTACCACTTTAGAAAGACATCGTAAAAAGAAAACCGTTAAGAAGAAAGAAAAGAAAAATGGAATATCAAACTACCTTTTTCTTTCAAAACCAAAGCCAAGAGTTTTCTCCGGATAACTCTGCGTCAACAAGCTCATGGGACTCACAAGAATCATTCTTGTGGGAAGAGAGTTTCTTACATCAATCATTTGATCAATCTTTCCTTTTATGTGACCCTAATAATGACTACTCTGATGACTTCTTTACATTTGGATCATCATCAATCATCAAAGAAGAAGAAGAAGCCACCGTGGCGGTCGAGGAGGAGGGATCACACAGAGGAGTGAGGAAGAGGCCGTGGGGGAAATACGCAGCCGAGATAAGAGACTCAACGAGGAAAGGGATAAGAGTTTGGCTAGGGACGTTCGACACCTCGGAAGAGGCGGCTCTAGCTTATGATCAGGCGGCTTTCGCTTTAAAAGGCGACCTCGCGATACTCAATTTCCCCGTGGAAGTCGTTAAGGAGTCTCTAAGGAAGATGGAGAATGTGGAATTCAATGATGGAGAGTCTCCTGTTATAGCCTTGAAGAGGAAACACTCCATGAGAAACCGGCCTAGAGGAAAGAAGAAGTCTTCTTCGATGTCTTCTTCTTCATCTTCTTCTTTGTCGTTGTCCTCAAGAAGTAGAAAACAGAGTGTTGTTACGAAGCAAGAAAGTACTACACCACTTGTGGTTTTTGAGGATTTGGGTGCTGAATACTTAGAAGAGCTTTTGAGGTCATGTTCATGATCATCTTTAGTTCTATAATTTCATGTAATTTGAGTGAGCTCTGTTTTTTTTTTTTTTTTAATATATAGTTTTATTGTTATCCGATGAAAAGTTTTTGAAGAGATGTGATAGGCGATGTTGGAAGTGTATAGGCAGACGTCTAGTGTTGCGTTATTGTTGGAGAGCATGTATTAATTACGTAATAATATGTATATCTCTCACACTACCTAATGATTATTTTCTTTATTATATATATTTTTTTCATGAGTTCTACAAAACTGATCCGAGGATCTTTAAATGATTAATCCAAATTTCTCGTAACTTTGAAACATCCGAGAAAAAAAGGTAGTCAAAGGAGACATAGCTAGATCGAAATCCATAAAGATACTTTTAGATGTCAATAATTATACCATAGAAATTTAAGGACTTTAGCATCCATATATATTTTCTTGCTTATTCGATGGATTAAAAATATATTTCGAGCTCTTTAAAAAAAAAATTATTTCGATATAATTATAGATAATTTTTGCGGAAGCTCGAAATAAATTTTTTTTTTAAAAGCTCGAAACAAATCTTTATGGAATAACCAACGAATTAGCTCACATGGGCCTCTTATTACACATCCATGACTGATGCATTTTTTTCTAAATATGAAGTTAATTCATTCTTATTCGTTGGAGGAAAGAACAATAGATAAGACGAGTTTATCCACCTTGACACACTCAAGGATTGGATGTTAAAAGTACGATCCAGTATTCCAATCATTTTTTTATTATAAATTCTATTAATGTATTGATCAGATTAAATTATATACACGTCACTGATGATGGTGGTTTCCTACTCTTCTGGTCACTGTTATATTTATTATTCTTTCCATTTAGGTATCTCGTTTATTATCCACTTTTGAGTTATAAAAAGTATCAATGTATCTTGCTATTATTCGTCTCCAATGTATCTTTATAGGTTGCCTGGATCAACAGACATGTCATTTCAAAGAGGCTGTTTTGGAATGCAGATTTTCAGAATGTTGGTAGTTGGATTTGGAGACGGTTGATGAAGTTGAGAACTTTGGCTACACCATAATATTTTGTAAAATTGCCTTTTGAAAGACAGGTCTTTTCTGGTATGATAATTAGATTTTGCTAGGTCATTTAATTGACATCACATGATCCAATGGACCTAGAGTTAGTGGAATTTCATCAGAGGCAACAGTTTACCAGACACTACATGATGATTCTTGGTTGAGAGGTATTAGAAAACATCCTATCTTGATACTTTTGAGGAGTTGTATTCCAGCTTCACCAGTTTTTGATACCTCTGATTTGCTCAGATTTTGATGAAAATTTATTAATTCCACTATAATACCTTAAAATCAATTCTTAATCACTCCTAATTTCTTTACCAAACAGACTTTTAGTTTTTCTAATCACTCACAACCTAAATCATCCAAACGCTTTTTTTTTTTTTGTATTACTTTCTTAAAATCAATATTATCCAGCTTTTAATTTTGTAGAAGTAAAATCGCAATTTATACTTGCATGATTAAGGATATATCCATGTTTGGTTGCAAATATAACCGAAATGAAATAGATGTTAAAGAATTGATCACAAACCTTAGCCTTAAACAAGAATGTGTGTTCCTCGCCGGCTACGAGTTGAAGCTCAAGTTGAAGTTGGTCAATTACTTTGGAAACAAACAACAAACAATTGATTTCCTTCTTCTTCTGCACCAT
Organism: Arabis hirsuta; assembly: GCA_964056655.1. Lineage (NCBI taxonomy): Eukaryota > Viridiplantae > Streptophyta > Magnoliopsida > Brassicales > Brassicaceae > Arabis > Arabis hirsuta. Next base: position 2,712,644 of record OZ053305.1, read on the forward strand.
CTTGATAGTAACTTCGTCTTTTACGATTTGTACATCAAACTCACCGAAATCTGATTTCCTTACCACTCTTTTCCTCTCAACCAACACTTTGAGCTCCTCCATCTTACTTAATAACTCCTTTATGTACTCTATAGCGTATTTGACGATCGATGCTCTATCTTTCTACACATCACAGTAAAAAAAAGGCAACAAAAATTGATCCATAATAAACAAAGAGGAAATCGGGTTATTGTAGGGTTTATAACTACTTGTAACAGAAGTTAGTATATATAGTAACTCTGATTGGGTTTGGGATCAAATTCTTCAAGACTATCATCCAATCTGCGAACCGAGACCTAGTGACCAAGACCTGTGTATTAGAGTATATAGATTGAATTAATTGGTTAAGCTTAGTATTTGTTTAGTCGGTTTAGCTCTGTTATGATTTACACATTTAATGAAGAATAATCTTTAACCTGAAACGGTGGTTGCATCTCTTCCGGTGGAAAATTGCTCTCATATACCGTTGTTTCTGTTGGAGCATTCGAATCAAAACATTAACATTTTTAATATCTTATAGACGTTGTATAAGAAAAACAGCTTGTTGAAAGAAAAAAATTTCATAAAATAACATATGTAAATGTTATCTGTATAAACCTTCCATGAAGTCGGTCCGATGGTAAGCAGATCTAAACGGAGAGATGATCCAAAACTATAATACTAAACAATTTGAACTCATTGTATAACAAATTTGCTCTCTCTCTCTCTCTCGGTTGTTGGGTTTAGGTGGATCACGTGATCTCTTTGGGGCAAAGACAGTCTAGTTCGTTACATTCTTAAGGGGCATTTCCGTCACTTCAAGTTCATATATCATCTGATTTTTTATTTTATTTTTGTAGTTTTTTCAATGATAGCCGTCTACTTTTAGTTTTACCGTCGATGTACAAATTATTCGTATAATCTTTAACATTGCTGTAATTTAGCTACGTAGCTTTAGAACTTTTTTTGGTCTTGTAATTTTTTCTTGTCAACTTGCATTTATATTTTGTTTCATAAGGGATTTTTGTTTAAAATCATAAAAATCAAAGAATTTTAGAAAGCCCAAATGCTCAATGGACAAGCAAGAGCATCTCCATTGATGTATTTTTAATGGAGTTCTTAATTTTACAAAAGAAAAATAATAATATAAAAATAAATAGGTATCCCACCTAAAAGTTTCTCAAATTAGATATTAATAAAACCACTTCCATTAGTATATTTCTAATAGGATTCTTAATTTTGCAAACAAAAAAATACTAATATAAAAATAAATAAGTTTCTCAATTATTTGAAATACCCATCTATTTTTATATTATTATTTTTATTGTTTGTAAAATTAAAAACTTTATTATAAATACATCGATGGGATGCTCTAACTTGAATAGACCCAACCAAGCCAAGAAATATTAGTACCAACGGAGATGGTCTAATAGTGCCTACTTTTGCTTATAATAATGCTTTTCACAATACTTATAATAATGTTTGTCAAGATTTAATTCAGTGTATTTTTTATTTACAGTTTTAGACATTATAATAACGATTGTCATCTGTTAGCTTTCTAAATGTAATATTAGATACACAAATAATAAACCAGGAACCTACCTTAATTAAGATTATAGATACGGAGAGCCTCCAAAATTTGACATCAAGATTTTTATAGATGAAAGTCATCATGCTTTCGAATGTTTGATTTTCCATAAGATTAAAAGAAGTGGAAAAGATGGAACTCTCATCACATATAAAATCCAGAAAATTAATCGAAGTGTTACAAAAGTCTTCAACAATTGATGCTTCTGATTCAAAGTTTTCAATCTGTGGTTATAATTAATTGAGTGGATCCCACTATCACTATGCATGCACAGTAACTTACTTTTCTTACGCCTATAAATAGAGAGTTTGCGATTGATTGTAAAACACAATTCAAAAACACAAAACTTCAGCAATAAGAATACTAATACTCTTCTCTCTTTGATTCATATTTCCAGTATACTATTTCCACCGGGTATAAATATTTCTTCTTTATTTAATTTATCGAAATAATAAATGATCTCTTTTTATTTTATAACACGTTATCAGCACGATCACTCTAAAATTTTAATTTTCATATGCATATTTATTATACCCTATGGGACGCGGATTACCGCTTCCATATTAATTCTTATGGTTGCTTTATGCACCATCTTTTTTTTTATTCTTTATTATAGGGTGCGGATTACCGTCTCTATACTAACTTTTATGGTTGCTTTACGCACCATTATTTACTATTTATTATGGTGTGCGGATTACCCCTCCATACTGACATACTAATTTATCTATGGTTGTTTTACGCACCATAATTTATATATTGTTTTAATTATTTATTTATGGTCAGTTCAACCGCCTGATAATTTATCTTTTACGTTAATAATTTATTTATTTGTTAATTATCGTGGATGACTCTGTCACCATAAATCTGGTATTAAATTCTTGTCTATATTTTATGATTATTATATAAAATCTTTAACCACCTATTTGAAATTTTATCTGAAACTGGTAAATATAGTAGACTGCTTATTAAAGTTTTCAGATCGATTTTTCCCTAAAGTTTTTACCCCCAACGGTCACAAAGAAATTTTTCACAAAATTTTTCAAAACTTTTTACTTTCCCAACGGTCGTGAACAGTGTTTTTCAATCTATAAATACACCCATTTTTCACTCTTTCAAAATCATTCAATCAATTCATCTCCTTTCAAATACTCTTACAAAAAAATATTTTTTTTTTTCGATTTTGTAAGAAAATGTTTCGATGGTTTTTAATTTTTATTATCGGTGTAATTCTTAGTGCTATTTATGGTCTCTTTGTCGGGGATTTTACCCGCGAAGAATACATCATAAATTTTGCTTTACTATTTTATGCATTTGTATTTACTGTAATCGCTGTCATTGTTAATGTAAACGGTTTTTAAAATCGTATTTCTAATAAAATTATTTTCTATTTTGTGTTTAGAAATCAAATGGCAAATATCGAGAATCTACAAATTCCCGCTCTCCAAGTAACTGGAGAAAATTATATATCATGGTCCACGGACGCTGAACTTCATCTAAGTTCTCAGAATTTATTGAATACCATAAATGCAGGAAATGAATCGCCTATCCCTGAAAAGGCAAATGCAATAATTTTTCTGAGAAAACATTTAGATGAAAATCTAACGCATGATTATGCGAACACAAAAGACCCTGTAGAGCTGTGGAAAGCTCTTAAAGAAAGGTTTGATAACCAAAGGGCAATAACTCTCCCACATGCTCTTGATGAGTGGGCAAAATTAAGGTTCCTGGATTTTGACAAGGTGGATAAGTATAATTCCGCCATGTTAAGAATTGTGTCCCGATGGAATATTGTGGTAAGCATGTGAGCGAAGAGGAAATGCTCGAGAAAACTTACCTAACATTCCATAAGGAACATTTTGTTCTTGCTGAACAATACATGAACTGTAGATACAGGAGGTTTTCCGAGTTGATTGTGGCTCTAATGTTGGCTGAGAAGAATAATGAGCTTCTCATCAAAAACCACAACGCTCGACCTGTAGGAACCATTGCTGTCCCTGAAGTGAACGCAATGGATGGAAAAAATCAAGAGCAAACGGATGTGAGATATCCGTGGAGAGGAAATCAAACCAACCGGGGTCGTGGTGGTCGATTTAATCGTGGACGTGGACGTGGACGTGGACGGTCATTTAAATGGGTCCGGTCTGAACAAAATCCCAAAGGGAAAGAAAAGAAAGGCAATTTCACCCAGAAATTTGAAGGTGTTTGCCACAGATGCGGATGTAAAGGCCATTGGTCCAAAGTGTGTCGTACTCCTTTGCACCTTTGCCAACTGTACCAAGAGTCAGTTAAAGGCAAAGGAAAGGAAGTTAATCTTATGAAACACCCTGAAGGTGATACATATCTTAACGCTTCGGACTTTGATGATGATGCCGAAATGACCGACCTTGGGAATAATTAAGATGTCTGTAATAAGACTACTGAATAGTCTCTGATTATGCCATATATAATATTATATTTTCCTGTATTTTGAAAAATAATAATGTTTTTAATAAACAAAGTTTATATAATTATTGTGTGTTTTATAAATTTAATTTCTTTTATTAATGTTTATCTTGATTTCAGAAATGAACAGCAAAACAAGTGGAACGGTATCCACAGGAAATATTAGAGAAATTTGCATTCCAGATAGTAGAACAACGCACACTATTCTGAGACATAAAAAATATTTCTCTAATTTAAAACCAACGAAAATCGTTGTGAATACAATATCGGGTCCTGCAGACCTGATTGAAGGAATTGGTAAAACCAACTTTATGTTGCCAAATGGAACAAAATTTTCCGTAAGTAATGCCTTATTTTCTCCGAATTCTAAAAGGAATTTGTTGAGTTTTAATGACATATACCTTCAAGGTTATGATACTCAGTCTGCAACTGAGAATGGGAAGAAATATATGTTCATTACTTCTGATAAGTCAGGAGAAAGGCAAATTTTGGAGAAAATACCAAAGCTTCCTTCTGGTTTACATCATACATATATAAATGCGATAGAATCGCATTTAGTAATTAAAAGAAATCCAGAAGATTTCACATTATGGCATGATCGCCTTGGTCATCCAGGCACTTCGATGATGCGAAAGATCATAGAGAACTCACATGGTCACCCACTGAAAATCCAAGAGATAAATCAGGGGAATAGAAAGACATGTGTTGCATGTTCTCTTGGAAAATTGATCATAAAGCCATCGCCAACTAAAATCGATAAAGAATCACCAAAGTTTCTTGAAAGAATTCAAGGTGATATTTGTGGACCAATACATCCATCATGTGGACCATTCCACTATTTTATGGTGTTAATTGACGCATCCAGTAGATGGTCACATGTTTGTCTATTATCATCTCGAAATATGGCATTTGCGAGATTTCTAACTCAGATAATCAAACTAAAGGCTCAGTTCTCTGATTATCTCATTAAAAGAGTTAGACTAGACAATGCTGGTGAATTCACGTCCCAAGCCTTTAATGATTATTGTATGGTTACGGGAATAGAAGTTGAACATCCCGTAGCTCATGTTCATACACAAAATGGTTTGGCTGAATCATTAATCAAACGTCTGCAATTAATTGCAAGATCATTGATCATGAGATCAAAACTCCCACCTAGTGTATGGGGGCATGCTATTTTACATGTTGCAGCACTTATCCGAGTGAGACCAAGTGCATATCATAAGTACTCCCCATTACAACTAGTATTTGGTCATGAACCAAATATTTCCCATCTAAGGATTTTTGGTTGTGCGGTGTATGTGCCAGTAGCACCCCCACAACGTACAAAGATGGGACCACAAAGAAGGTTGGGAATATATGTTGGTTATGATTCACCATCTATTATAAGGTATTTGGAACTTCAAACTGGTGATGTCTTTACGGCACGGTTTGCCGACTGTCAGTTTGATGAAAAAGAATTCCCAGTTCTAGGGGGAGAAAACAAACAAGTAGGAAAGGATATAAAGTGGAACGTACCATCTTTATTACATCTCGATCCTCCTACGAAACAGTCAGAACTAGAAGTTCGACGAATTATGCATTTGCAGAGTATAGCAAATCAGTTACCTGATGCTTTTGCTGATACTAAAACGGTAACTAAGTCAAATATCCCAGCTGCAAATGTTCCTGCTCGGATTGAGATTCCAGAAGAATCTGGAAGAGCAGATGATACACGTGAGTCTAAAACACGCCTGAAGCGTGGAAGACCGGTTGGCTCTAAGGATAGAAACCCTAGAAAGCGAAGGGAAATTGAAAAGGTCGATGTTCCCAAAATAGCAGAAAATATTTTGGAAGAATCACATCATGAAACAAATGATGATATAGAACATCATGAACCTAAGGAAAATCATGAGATCTCTATCAACTACATTCATAACGGAAAAATATGGAATAGAAATGAGATGGTTGTTGTGGATGACGTTTTCTCATATCTTGTGTCAAAAGAGATAAATGAAGAAAACGAAGATCCAGAACCTCAGTCTGTACATGAATGTAAAAAGAGGGATGACTGGAGAAAATGGAAAGAAGCCATTCAAACCGAACTTGATTCGTTAAACAAACGAAGTGTATTCGGACCGATTGTACTTACACCTGTAGATGTAAGACCGGTTGGATATAAATGGGTTTTTGTTCGGAAACGAAATGAGGAAAATGAAATTACGAGATACAAAGCTCGTCTTGTGGCTCAAGGTTTTTCTCAAAGACCTGGGATAGATTATGAGGAAACCTATTCTCCCGTCATGGATGCAATAACATTTAGATTCCTGATGAGTCTAGCGGCTTATGAAAACCTAGAGATGCATCTCATGGATGTTGTTACTGCTTATCTGTATGGATCATTAGATACAGATATCTATATGAGAATTTATGATGGATTTAAAATGCCAGAAGCATTAAATTCCAAACCCAAAGGGTTATGTGCAATCAAATTGCAAAGATCATTATATGGACTAAAGCAATCTGGGCGTATGTGGTATAATCGCCTAAGTGAGCATTTAACCAAGGAAGGTTACGTAAATAATCCAATATGTCCGTGTGTTTTCATCAAGAAAACGACATATGGATTTGTGATTATTGCGGTCTATGTAGATGATCTAAATATGATTGGAACTCAGGAAGAAATACAGAAAGCATCAGAATATTTAAAAGGGGAATTTGAGATGAAGGATCTCGGACAGACAAAGTTTTGTCTTGGTTTACAAATTGAGCATTCTCAGAAAGGTATATTTGTACACCAATCTACATATACCAAAAGAGTGTTAAAACGATTCAACATGGATAAGACAAATCCATTGAGTACCCCTATGGTCGTTAGATCACTTCAAGTCGATAATGATCCTTTTCGACCACATGAAGAAAATGAGGAGATACTTGGTCCTGAAGTACCGTATCTAAGTGCAATCGGAGCCCTCATGTATCTTGCAAATTGTACTCGACCTGATATATCATTTGCTGTTAATCTTTTGGCAAGATTCAGCTCGTCTCCTACACGAAGACATTGGAATGGAATTAAACATATTTTCCGATATCTTCAAGGGACGATTGATTTAGGACTGTATTATCCTAAAAATTCAAAAGGTCAAATGGTCGGTTTTGCAGATGCAGGATATTTGTCAGATCCGCACAAAGCGAGATCACAAACAGGATATGTTTTCACGGTCGGAGGCACCGCTATATCCTGGCGCTCCGAGAAACAAACACTTGTGGCTACTTCTTCAAATCATGTTGAGTTTATCGCACTCCATGAAGCAAGTAGAGAATGTGTATGGCTAAGGTCAATATGTCAACACATTAGATCCTGTAGTGGATTACTCGTAAACATGGAGCCGACGATCTTATATGAAGATAATGCTGCATGCGTTGCGCAGACAAATGAAGGATATATTAAAAGTGATAGAACCAAACATATCCCTCCAAAGCTCTTCTCGTACATCCAAGAGCTCGAGAAGAATAAAGACATTGAAGTGAGATATGTCCGATCATGCGACAATGCTGCAGATCTTTTCACAAAATCACTACCTAACTCGGTGTTCAAGAAACATGTCTATGACATTGGAATGCGCCATCAGCGTGATCTATAAACTTGACCACTCGAGGGGGAGCTTGTGTAGTTGCACTCTTTTTATCCTTTTATGGTTTTTCCCATTGGGTTTTCCTAGAAAGGTTTTTAACGAGGCAACAGAACATACGACGCAAAAGACATAGTGACATTGGTCTCCAAGGGGGAGTGTTACAAAAGTCTTCAACAATTGATGCTTCTGATTCAAAGTTTTCAATCTGTGGTTTTAATTAATTGAGTGGACCCCACTATCACTATGCATGCACAGTAACTTACTTTTCTTACGCCTATAAATAGAGAGTTTGCGATTGATTGTAAAACACAATTCAAAAACACAAAACTTCAGCAATAAGAATACTAATACTCTTCTCTCTTTGATTCATATTTCCAGTATACTATTCCCACCGGGTATAAATATTTCTTCTTTATTTAATTTATCGAAATAATAAATGATCTCTTTTTATTTTATAACACGAAGAAAATTCTTGGAAAATAATTGGAAGATGTTCAACCACAAAAATAAAATAAAAATACGAAACATTAGTAACGTGATTATTAATCATCCATGATTAAAATCATAACTAGCTAGAAGAAAACACATTAATCACTAGAGTAGCAGTGATAGGCTCCATTATTCGTCGAAAGAGCTTCCATGTATTGTTTCTCCAACACTTCCATAACTCCATCTGCTATTGCACTTGCATAAACACTAGACCCTTCACAAATCTGCTCATCACAATATTTCGTTAGTCTAATTTAATCCGAATTAACTATATTTTAACTCGAAATTTTATGACAAACCTTTGTGTTGAACAAGAAGCTATGGTGCTCTCCAATTTGTGCACCAGTTACATGGTGAAGATCAAGCTGAAGCTGATCAATCACTTTAGAGACAAACAACAAACAATTGATTTTCTTCTTTTGCACAATCTTGATCGTAACTTCATCGTCTATGATACGTACATCGACCTCAGTGAACTTCGATTTCCTCTTTAGCCACGAACATCGCAACGAATTGTTGTTCTTATTGATCATACATTGTTCTACAACTTCGCTTTGAGCCTTGCAATTCTCATCAAGAACAACATCATCTCCTTCTTCTTCGATTCTGCCTCTCACGTTCCGCTGTTTTACGACTCTTTTCTTTTCTACTAGCATCTTGAATTTCTCGATGGTCCTTAACAACTCCTTGATGTAATCTATCGCTTCTCCAACGATCGATGCTCTATCACTCTAGGGAGATAGCAATGAAGCAAACAATGATTCATAAACAAGAAAAAGGGTTTAGTTTGTAAATTTTATAACTTGAGACAGAAGTTAACTAACCTTGGTGGGATTTGGGATTAAACTCTTCAAGTCACCAAACCGGTCTTTGAAATGAACTCTTCTTTCGCGTTCGGTAGGGAAAACTTTCCGTTTCCTCGGTGCTCTGCCTTTACGGATAAGACCATTCTCGATGTGGTTGTTTTCTTTAGCATAAACCAGATCATTCACTCCATTTGCATCAATTTGATCCTCAACTCCTAGTAAATTAGTCCCATTAGGAGGCTGCAAAGGGAAATTCAGATGGAAGAGCGGGTCGAAAGCGGAAACAGAGGAAGATGTCATGATAATATCTTGAAGGCTCGGGTTTCCGAAAGGCGGAAGTGAGGATCTTGGCAATTGCAAGAGACTTAGTAGGTCAGGAGTTGTATGATTAGAACCCAAATTCACAAAATCTTGGTAACCATTGTCCCAATTATTCGAATGCGGAGCGTATGGTGGATCTTGAAAAGTTTGGTGCATTAAACTCTGGAATTGATGATCACAATTAGGAGTAGCATTGATGTGAAGCTGATGAACAGAAGCTGCGGCTAAAGAACAGTCTTGTGGGCTAAGGTGGAACTCAGAGAGATCTTCTAGACTGCAGTTGCTGTTGCTCGTGCTACCGGCGACCGTGATCGGCGGTGGTGGAACCGCCGTAGAAAAACTGCCCTCCGCCGTGATTTCTGCCGGAGCATTTGGATCAAAACACCCAATTTCTTCAAACAAGTTTTCTCCTTCCATGAAACTGGTTTAAGAGCTCAAGATGGTTTCAAGATCAACAAAAAAGAATATTAACTTTAGACAATTTTGATTTCTTGGAAACCAAGATTATATATTTAGAATTGGAACATAATCTTGCATAGATTTGCTCTAAACGATCTTTAGAAATCGACTAGTCTTAAGCTATAGATTAATTCTTAAAATGAGATTTTTGAAGTGATTTGAAATGAAAGACTAATGGAGAAAGTATATTGTGTGTGTACCTTCGGCTGATGATTCTCTGTGGATTTTTTTTTTTCGATTAAAGAATCTGAATTCTTGCGAAGAAGAGACTTTTACATAAACAACTCTCTCTCTTTTTTAAATGCCTATACGTTTGCAGTTTGAGAGTACCATAAAAAGAGAGGAAGATGACATATATATTATTTTTAATTTTAAATATATATAAATCAGCTAATTTATTTGTGGTCGATTGGGGGACAAAAATGTTATGTTCAAAACAAACTCTTTTTTTTGTTGTTATTAAATGAAAACATTACAAAACTAACTTACTCAATTATGTCTTTTTTTTTGTTCTCTTCAATATCATGTCCTAGTATTCATAATTGATTTTCATATCAAGTTTGTATATATAACCAAAGAATTATATAACTAATACTATACATATTATTATTACATATTATATTAACTTCTTCAATAAAATTCTATCTTCCTTAATATACCTTTTTTATTCGCAACCTTAATATACCTTTGATTTGATTTGTACAAAAGTTAGTACCTCTTTTAGTTAAAGTTACATAAACCTAATTTTTAAATCCCATTTTGAGCGTTGATATATAGCACGATATATATATATATATGTAAATACTTGATGCTTGTTGTGTTATGAGTGATTTGGTTGGATCATGTAATTTCTCTTTGGGACAAGGCAGGCCGGTTAGTTACAGTCTGTAAGTTCCATGACGTGTCTCTGTTTGCGTGGGCCCCATCACGATTCTTCTCAGATTTTAGCTTTTTAACAACGATCAGCAGGGGTACTTCCGTCTTTTACCATATTTTCTGAGTAATATATATGGGACCACGTTTGCCTTCTCTTTTGACCCAAGCGGTTATTTAGAAAAACAACTTTCGAAATTGTATCCTTTTTTTAATCTATTTTCCTCTATTAACTTACATTTTAATTTCTAATAAATAATGATTTAATTTATTTTTTCTGTTTGTTGGGTCATGCAATTTCTGTTTTGAAGGCAAAAGGTAGCGGATTGTTTTTAAAGAATAAGAGCTGGGTCCCACTTATGTGAAAATGGAAACAAAAAATCTGTAAAGGAAAGGTGTTTTCGTAAATTCATTTAATTGTGTTATTATGGAGAAACTGATACGGCGAGGCCAATCTTTCGGACGTTCTAACAAAAGTGGGTCATTGCTTATCTTAATATTGGGCTTATTTGGGCCTCTTAACGAATGTGAATCAATCGAAGAATCAAATAAAAATATCCAAATTTTGATGCCTTGGTAGGAGAAGTATGCGTTTAACACGTTACAGCATCTAGAGGCAGACATGACATGGCCCGAACCTGAGTCCGACAACTCTGTAACCGGACCCGATCAAATTATTAAATATGACAACATGAAAGGGTTTTGGAAACCACCACGAGTTACTGACCCAATTACGTGACCTTGAACCACCCACCATAGCCATGCTCTATAGTTTGTCAGCTAGTCGTGGTAGTTTGAAGGAAATATCTCATCGATTTGTATGCGTTTCTCAAAAAGGATTCACCATTTTGTTTTTAATTGAATATATCACCATTCAAACCTAAGTCAATTAGGATTAGTCCACTTATGAAGGGGTATTGAGATATTATTTTCAGTACAAGCTGCTGCTATATCTCTATAATATTAAAAAAAAAATACATTTAATAGAATGCCCAAAATTGAAAGAAATATTACTCAAATTGCCATTCTATTATAACTAAATTGATTTAATTGAAAAAAGTAATTTGGAATGATCCAATGGCAATTTTAGTAAATTTTAGGTCAATTTTGGATACTTTTCGGACTCGATCCGACTGCAGACACGCGGATCCTATAAGACCCAGTTCATGACCCGTTTTTCATTAATGGTAATTCTGTAATTATTCAATGTTGCGGATCGATCGATCTGCCTAGAAGATCGATCGATCCAATGGGTTTGTTCGTGAATCGATCGATCCTGAGGTCACCCGATGAATAGGTTTTTTAATCAGCAAAATGGATCGATCGATCTAGAAAAGGATCGATCGATCTGATTATTTTGTTTGGTTACGATTATGGAATTTAAATCAAATCAAATCAAATCCAAACATGAAACAATTATTTGTATATTAAAACGGTAATATTCAGCTTTAATTTCGGCTATTCAATAAAAGATTCATAATGTTAAATTCGTAAGTTATTTAATTATTTCATATTTTGAAAAGATTGAAATCTTTCTCTGCAAGTTTGTTATTATTTACTACCAAGATTTACTCTTAACAATTAATATTTTTTATTCACTTTCTATAACTAATAATATTTGAGAGAATATTGTCCAAAAACCCTAAGAATATTCATCTCTACGATACTTTATTATAAATACCTTTAGCTTTCTTCTTTTCTATTCATTCACAAACCTTTCCGAAATAAGTCAGAAATTCGTAAAAATGGCTTTACAAACATCTATCACTCAACTTCGAGATGTGAAGCCATTCAAAGCGTCGTGTAAGATTCAAGTTAAGGTTCTTCATGTTTGGAAGTCATTCCATGCAACGAATGGTGAAACTTTGGAGATTATTTTGGTTGATGAAGTGGTACGTATTTTTCTTATAAAAGCAAATTCCCGTTTACCTTAATTCTAATTCTAATTCTAACGAATATACTAAAACTCATAGACTTAAATGGTTTAACCCGTGTTTTATCACTAATAAATATAGATCTCCACGTTTGATCGGATAGCTACTATCGAATTACTAACATCGGATTTCTAAGAGTAGATCCATTTTACGAAGAGCTCAATCGAAACATTCTGATCGGTTAGTTTTATTTATGTGTAAATAATTGTTTTTGAATCAGCAAAATGGATCGATCGATCTAGAAAAGGATCGATCGATCTGATTATTTTGTGTGGTTACGATTATGGAATTTAAATCAAATCAAATCAAATCCAAACAGGAAACAATTATTTGTACATTAAAACGGTAATATTCAGCTTTAATTTCGGCTATTCAATAAAAGATTCATAATGTTAAATTCGGAAATTATTTAATTATTTTATATTTTAAAAAGATTGAAATCTTTCTCTGCAAGTTTGTTATTATTTACTACCAAGATTTACTCTTAACAATTAATATTTTTTATTCACTTTCTATAACTAATAATATTTAAGAGAATATTCTCCAAAAACCCTAAGCATATTCATCTCTACGATACTTTATTATAAATACCTTGAGCTTTCTTCTTTTCTATTCATTCACAAACCTTTCCGAAACAAGTCAGAAATTCATAAAAATGGCTTTACAAACATCTATCATTCAACTTCGAGATGTGAAGCCATTCAAAGCGTCATGGAAGATTCAAGTTAAGGTTCTTCATGTTTGGAAGTCATTCCATGCAACGAATGGTGAAACTTTGGAGATTATTTTGGTTGATGAAGTGGTACGTATTTTTCTTATAAAAGCAAAATTCTGTTTACTTTAATTCTAATTCTAATTCTAACGAATATACTAAAACTTATAGACTTAAATGGTTTAACCCGTGTTTTATCACTAATAAATATAGATCTCCACGTTTGATCGGATAGCTACTATCGAATTACTAACATCGGATTACTAAGAGTAGATCCATTTTACGAAGAGCTCAATCGAAACATTATGATCGGTTAGTTTTATTTATGTGTAAATAATTGTTTTCACTGTCTAATTTTTAATTTAATTTTCATTCATTTATTTCAGATGTTATAGGCCAAATTGTTCGTCTCAAAGACTTGGAAACTTTACAAGTTAACAACAAAGACACTCACAAACTTGAGTTCGAACTTTGGAACGCCACATAATGCTATATGAGAGTTATTTTTTTTTTTTTGATTTTTAGATGTTTGTTAGAATCTAAAATCACTTTCCATTCACATATAGGAATGATCGTTTAGCATGTACCTTGTGGGGAAAGTTTGCAGAAGGTGTTTACAATGCCTGTCAAAATGTTGAGGATGGTTTTGTGATTTGTCTAATTCGATTTGCGAAGATTAACGTATTTCGAGGTGTTTATATTATGACAGCATATTCATAGTCTTTATATTTTGATATTGATAAGAAATACTCATAATGTTTATATTGTTATGCTATTCTCCACACATTTCAGGTCAGCCACAAGTCACTAATGCTTTTGATGCGTCTCAAGTAATTATTAATCCGCAATGCTCTGAGTTGGTTGAATTTAAAAAGAGGTTTGTGATTTATTTTGAGATATGATTAAACATTTTTATTTCTAAAACAAAACCAAAAGATATTAACGTGCGTATTTTCAGTTTGCCAGATGATTGTATGGTTATGAGAATAGTTAAAAAAGGCCCAAAAAGGATGAATTAGTCATCAAAGAAGAATATTTTGATTAGTTTCCTTTGGTCACAATTAGTGAACTGATTAGTACTACTGAGGTATTGACGTTATACCATTTAAGTTACCTTTTATTGTCGAATGGTTTTTGATAGATTATGTTCTAACAGGTTGATAGGTACAAAATCATGTGCACCATTTGCGGTATTGATTATGATTAGTCGTGGTATTATGTTACTTGCAAGAAATGTAAGCAAAGAGTTTACAAGAATATTTCAAAGGAGAAGAACATTGGTAAATTGGTGAAGAAGCAATCATTCCGTTGTGAGTTTTGCAATAACACCAATGTTACATCCGTCGTTGCAAGGTATCTATTATTCCAATTAGGGTTCTCAATCTTATTTTTTTTTTAAATGTAATATTTTTGACATCATCTCTATAATATAAAAAGAGAAGTACATTTAGTAGAAATATTGTTTTATTTGATTCGTTCAAAAAATTAAGTTTTTTCTTATGATTTTGTATCTCATGTACATTAGACGACTTTAAATATCTCAATCTTGCTCAAAGATTTTTTTGCTTATCGTATTCTTTCCACACAATTTTCTTTCTCATGAATAATGATTGCCTTTTTATATTGGATAAATGGGTTTAAATATGACAAATTAAAAAAACAGAAATGATAATATGATAAAAATAGAGTAATTAAGCACCATTCACTCACGAGCATTGATAATGGAAGTTGAAAAATAATGCATGCTTTGCGTGGGGAAAAAACTGCATTCATGCATTACATATAGAGTGCAATTTGTGGTTCCAAAACATCTAATTTGTCCATCTATTTTACTATCGAGAAAATAAAAAAAAGTGAAAACAACTAATATTAGCAACAAATCTCTTGATTAACAAAATGGGATATTGCAAAAAAAGTCCACAATAATAACAACTCTTAAAATATCATTTATTTTGTTACACCCAATAAAAATTTAAATTTTATATTTATTTGAAATAAACATGAGATTTTTGTATTAAATCATTTTGTTATCCCGATTTATAAACCTTTTTAAACAATATCATCAGAAAATCACCTAAGAAATATAACATTTTTTATTTTTTGAGGAATCAAATTAATTTGTTACAACATATAAGATTTTAAATTTTTATGCATTTATAATAAATACGAGATTTTCGTGAAAATTATTTGTGTTTTTCCTATTTTAAAACAATATATAAAAGAATAACATCATAGAATTGCCTTAAGGATCTTTTTCTTATACGAAAATGCAAGGAAAATCAAAAATTAAAGTGAAGAAGACCAATATTCAATCGTTTTTTTTTTTTTTTGTGGAGAAGAAGAAGAAGACGAAGTAAGTGAAGAAAGAATAAAATACTAGAAAATGAAGAAGCTAAAAAAGAAGTTGAATACGAAGATAAATACAAAGAAATACCACAAGAAGAAGAAAAAAAAAAAGATTAAAAAAGATTATGAAGAAAAAAAAAGAAAATAGAAAGAAAAAAAGGAAAAAGAAAAAAAAAAAAAAAATTAGAAAACGGAAACTAAAAAATTGGAGAAAAAAAACTAAAACTTTGGAAAAAGAGGATGAAGAAAATCGGAAAAAGAATACAAAGTTAAAATAAGTTTGAAAAACTATGAGTAGAGGAAGACGGTTAAGAAAAAAAGAAAATAATAAATGACAAAAAAAACACGAAAACTACTCCAAATAAAAAAAATCAGAGAAAAACAAAAAGACCCAAAAAAATATAGTGATTTCGGCCGCAAGTAATAACCTTTCAAAAAACAAAAGAATACGAAGAAAGATAAAAAAACTAAAGAGAAGTGCAATAATATAAAGACAGAGTAACAAAGATATAAAAAAATTCAAATAATACAAAGACGATGAAGGAGAAGATAAAAGGAAGAAGGAAAATAAATGGGAAACAGAAGACAAAAAAAAAATGAAAAGACAAAGACGATAAAAAAAAGAAAGAAATAAAATAGACGAAACCAAAAGAAATAACAAATACGAAGTTGGAGTGAATGAAAAATCTAGCGATTTTGGACGCAAGTAACAATCTTAGAAAAAACAAGAAAATGAGTAGAAGAATAATAAAGAAACAATCAGAGAAGACAAATAAAAACCGGAAGAAGAAGACGAAAAATAAGAAGTGATAAATAAAACGTTGAAAAAAGTGAAATATTAAAAGATAAAAAAATAGAAACCGAGAAGAATAAATAAAATAAATGTAGATAATTTACTACAATATCATCCAAAAAAACATAAATTTCAACGATTTGCTGTTTCAACTTAATAAAACAAGAAATAACATCAAATCTTACTCACAAAACCCGACGAATTCACAATACCAGATTCATATGAAATGTCTAATTCGCCTTAACGTTTTACCAAACTAAATAATTGATACAACAGACATACGAACATGCACAAAACTAAATATTGTAATTTACGTATACCAGCTTCAAAGACTATTCATTATAAAATTCAATACTTAACATATTTATTCTCTACCTTCAAGCTAAAAAAACTATCATACTTTTTCAAACTAATCGATTCTACTTACAAACTAAAACCATACATATATAATCTTAGAACATATTATATACGACACAATACGAACACTAAGTATAGTTTACAACATATAACAAATGTTTCCGCACAAAGTGCGGGTGAGAATCTAGCACCACTTATAAACTAAACCAATCGATTTACACTGAACTGTACTCGCGCGACACTTATTGATCATTTCATAGCATTACTAGTAAACCAAATTCAACTTTCATTGTCTTTTTAAAAAAGAAATCACTAACAATTGACAAACATACAGGGACCGATTGTTTGAGATTTTAACTCTTAAAACTGTTATTTTAACATGATTTTTAAAAGTTGGTTGTAACTTTAATTTATTTTCCTAAGACTGTGACTTTAAAAAAAAAAAAAAGTCTACTGTTTCTGGCTTCAACGTTATAAGAAAAAAAAATTTAAATTTGGACTGTGAGAGATTTTAGGGATTTTGAAAGATTATAGAAAAGTCAAAGTTTAATTGGTAGAATTATTAACTTTAAAAATTGTATCTAATTTTAAAGTTTTTACAGCTTTAAAAGTATATTCACCAATGCAAAGATTATTGGGATTTTTTCAATTTCAAACTCAAATTTCCCTAAATTGTTTCCTTGTGAATGAACCACAACATAATTAGAGAAAAAAAGCACATGACTATTTTGTGAAAAAAAAGAAGAAAAAGAACGTAACTATTCAAAAGTAGAGGAAAAGAAGTTGGAAACTTTGAACTTTGTGTACCAAAAAGTAGAAAAGAAAATATATTATATTTTGTCATTTTCCGACGGTTGCATTATATTCTCATGTTTATATTAACACACTTAGCCATCGCACTTACTTGCTTCAAACATTTGGCTTCCTTTGTTGCTTTCACCAACACAAAAACCTTCTTCTTCCATTTTTTTTGTTTTCTCTCCTTAATTTTATATTTGGTTCTTTTCAAGATTTTTTCTTCAATTAAAAAAAAAAAAAGATGGGAAGAAAAGCATGCTGTGAGAAAATGGGAATGAAGAAAGGGCCATGGAGTTCTGAAGAAGATCGAATCTTGATCAATTATATTCGTCTCCATGGCCATTCCAATTGGAGAGCTCTCCCTAAACTCGCCGGTAAATTATACATATATATATATATGTATAGTTTATTCTCGTTATATATATATATATCTGTGTGTGTGCGTATAAAGTTTTTTTTTTTTTGTGAGTATAAAATTTCTAATGGTGTTTGTGGAATGATTAGGGCTAGTTCGATGTGGTAAAAGTTGCAGGCTTCGTTGGATTAATTATTTGAGACCAGACATCAAACGTGGCGATTTCACTTCTCAAGAAGAAGAAACTATAATCAACTTACATCAAATCTTAGGCAACAGGTTTCTCCTTTTACTATCTGTTTTTTTTTCTTATAATATTTACGATTTTTTAGGTTTTTGGTCCTTATATTTTTGGGAAGTAGAAACTAAAACAAATATTTGAGAAATAAGACATTACTTTGGAAATGTTACTAGATTACTTTCGAAATCTTTCTAAACGATTTTCTTTTGTCAATGTGCCAAGTATTATAATTGTGTGGGGCTGAGAACTGAGAAGATTCCAACCCGTGATTGCCTTTAATTTGTCCACACACCAATAAAAGATTAAATTATTACTCTTTTTTTACTTTCCTAATTATACTTTTTTTTTTCATCTCATAAACAATACTTCACTACTAGACAAGATAGGCACTTTCATCAGTGTATGACATGTGCAGAAAAGTTTAACCACACATATGAAGTTCAACAGCTTTTATTTTGTTTAACTATCTGTTTCTTTTTCTTCTCAGACCAATGTCTTTATTCTTTAGTAATTGATAAATTTAGTATTCATTTATGTGACATTTTGCTTATTGGGTAGATGGTCTGCGATAGCTGCAAATTTGCCTGGAAGAACAGACAACGAAATAAAAAATGTTTGGCACACTCATTTAAAGAAAAGACTCAAGCAAAATCAAGATCAAAATAACAGCGAACCGGTTTCTGATTATGGTGAAAATCTCGCCTCTAATACGGTTGCAAAGAGACCAAATACTCCTCAGCAACAATCTAGCAGTAGTACCAACATTTCAGCGGTCACAACATCAAGCAACACTAACGACATCTCCAATAACAACAAAGATTCTGCAACGTCATCTAAAGATCTTATTGGATTGATAGATGAGAGCTTTTGGTCAGAAGTCGTATCAATGGATTGCAACATTTCAGGAAATGAGAATCAAGAGAAAAAGATAGAAAATTGGGAGGGCTCGTTAGATATAAATGATAAGGGATATTCTAAATTGTATAACCATGACATGGAGTTTTGGTTTGACTTTCTCACTAGTAGTCGTAGAGTTGAAGAGATTTCCGACATTCCTGAGTTTTGATTTGATTTACGACTTTAAGACTATCTTCCTTTGTGACCCTCATGAATAAAAGTCGTCTACGTTTCTTATATGAAAATGTTCATCTTAAGGTTGGTTGGTTGATTAAATTGGGTATTATACATATGAGGAAATCGCCCAATTATGATATCTTTACCATATATATGCTAAAGATCAGTCCATATAAAGCTATACACTATTGTTACTGATTGTTTGTATCTTTCTTTTGACGTCTTATGATTTTTTTTCTTAATTATCAAAAGGGTTGTTTTCCTAGTTACATAATTTGTAATAATTTGGTAATGTTTCTGTATTGTACTTAATACTAGTAGACAAGCAGGTCAAGTGTAGTGACTATATTATTAAACAAAGTCTATGATCGAGATACTGCTTTTAAAAGCATATTCTCTTTTTTCTATGCACAATGATCTATACAGTTACATTAAATTATTCTAGTTTTACTAAAAGTAATGGCTAACCAACAAGAAAATTAGCTTTATCAAGGGCCACCTATATTAATCAGCCATTTTATTAAGCTGTAGATTTCCTCAATAGACATACCTATGTCTATGTTCGTGAATAATGAATGTTCATATGTGATGCTTGAGTTTAAAACGTGATTAGTACCCAAGAAGCACCATTATGTATGATC
The DNA here is from genome assembly GCA_964056655.1 of Arabis hirsuta. Taxonomy (NCBI): domain Eukaryota; kingdom Viridiplantae; phylum Streptophyta; class Magnoliopsida; order Brassicales; family Brassicaceae; genus Arabis; species Arabis hirsuta. Next base: position 2,732,505 of record OZ053305.1, read on the forward strand.
CAGCGATGACTCCATTATAGACAAGTATATCAGCATCACCATCAACTGAATCAAACCAATAATGGTCCATTTAAAAGCATAAAGTGATAAAAACCAATGAGAAACATAAAATAACAAAAACGTGTTTTGACAAGTGACAACTAAACGTAGGCAACCAGAAAATGGTGATGATACATTGTTCAGTTAGCTTGGCTAGGTCCAGAGTCCGGACCCACCATGAACGAGCCGACTCCAATAACATTGTTTGGGTATGGCATCACTGAGCTAAGGTTCTGAATACTTGCAGTCTCCGATCTTCAAAATGCAATATCTTTTAACTGGAGACAGTGATAAGCAAGCATGAATCGAAGCGAGTTGGAAAGCTTATGACAGTGTTCCAAGTTAAACCGTTTAAACTATCCGAAAACAAATTTAGTTGTGTAATAATACCTTCAAAGAAGAAGAAACATTCCTAGTAAATAAAACATCACAGCCAGAATTTTTTCAAAAAGGAAAAAAAAAAAACAGAGAAAACAATTCGTTATAACATTGTCTTCAACTAGAGCAATGTTTCATGTTATTGGGTCTCTTTCACCGTCAATTCAGCTGGAGTTACTACCAAGCAACTCCACGAGTTCGGCTTTCTTCATCTTTGAAACCCCTTTTAGTCCCCTTGATTTTGCTATGCCTCTCAGTTCCACCAGCTTCAATGTACTCAAGTCTTCGTCTTTCGCGGTTTCTTCCTCAGCTTCATCACTCTCTTCACCGACATCATCCAGAGACTCATCATCATCTGATAACACATCTAAAGTAACATCATCATCCTCCTCCTCAAGGTAAAATGACGCTGACTCTGGCTTCAGCTCCAACTCTGGTTCAAGAAGAGCTGTCACAGGCTCAGTTTCTGACTCATATTCAGGTTCATGTTCGTACTCAGGCTCAAGCTCAGGCTCAGCCTCAGGTCCGTCTTCAGGTTCATCATGCGACTCTGCTGCATCCTTCTTATGGGTCCAGGTCACGCTGTAACTCGATGCCTGATCATAAGTTGCCTCACTAGAATAGTTTGGAGGCGATTTAGATCTTGGTACTGGTGACTTTCTTCTGAAGCTTGATGTTGGCCTGGTAAAGGATGATGCATTATGATCGTTGCTTTGTGAATTGACAAGATTTCCGCTGCGATTTTGTCTGTCCATGTTATCTCCCTGTATCGGGTAAGAATTGTCTCCCTGGCTGCTAAAATTGCTAACTTTCTTCTTGCCTTGCTCTCCCGAGTGCTTCCTCAGTAACTTAAGAAGGGAGTCAACAGTTTCACTTTCTTTCCCCTGCCCTTTAGAAGCTTCTTCTATCTTTTTGTCTTCTTTCTTTGCCGCTGCTCGAGCTCGGAGCTGAGCTTGAACCTTTCTGAAAAGCTCCACAATCTCTTTCTCTCTTGGCCCAGGGGATGAAGTAGCTTGGAATTTGGGGGAATTGGAGAGAGAGAGTAAAGGACCATTTCTTGAAGATAACATTTCAGAGTTTTCGATATCGAAATCGTCTCCCTCTTCGCTTTGCCGGTTTCTTCCCCGGAAACCATGCTTGTTAAGTCTTGAGAAATCAGGATTCCTCCTATAGCCACCAGAACTTGCTCGACACATTAAAGAACTACATTTAGGAGCACATTTCAGACGTCGGTTCTCTATGCGTAGTTTCTGATCAAGACAGGAAAAACAAGGTAATATGGCAAGTGTTCTTCTCGAAACAGCAGAGTTAGAGAAGCATCTACTGTCTGAAAGTGCGTAACCTGTGATACCAAGCAAATACCACACGGAGTAAGCAGATAATATAAAGCCGCAACACCAATGCAGAATTACTACAGGCAAAATCCCGACTTCACATTCGGTGCACAAAACCATAAATTTTAGATTCAGAACGCATATAAATTCAATGAAACTTCAGGTAACCTGCATGACACAGAAAAATTGTGCAGAAGAACAAAAATTCTCCAACTTTTGTTGGTTTAAGTTTCGCCAACTTGTTGACATGTAAATACTATTGCTGGGGATTTGAATGACCTGAAACTTTTAAAAGCTTATATATTTCAATACTTAGCATTCCCATACCACCACTTAGTATATAATCTTCTAATAAAATTCGCTATTCATAGAACCCGTAGAGGCTATAATACAGAAGCATTTCATCGAACAACTGGTGGACAAGAAAACGAAAAGTCATTTCTCGCCTCACAAAAGCCCTATTCACGTACCCTAATTTCGTTACAGTGAAAAAGGCACAAACAGTGGTCGCTAAGAGAAGAAGACCGACAATTTTCCACCGAAAACAAATAGAGACAAAACATAGATTTCTTAACAATTATCAATGACATGTGAAGAGATAGACACAAAGAAAGAGAGAAATGAACAGTATGCAAGCTTAAAACGTACCAGGTATGCAGTCAGAACTCAAACTGAAAGTTCCCAACATCGCCATGAACAGACTTGGGAGAATGGAAAGAGATTAAGCTTCTTCTTGCATTTACATTTTGTGTCTTCTTCGAGACACACAAAATCTTGATATTTGGGCTTATTACACTCTTTAATGGGCTTTAGGCTTAACCAATTTTAAACTGAATGGGCTTTGGGTAAATTCATTCGGTTTAATTTCGGTTACAATCTTTCCAAACCCTCGAACTTAACCAATTTTAAACAACTAAATGTCAATCGTGGCCAGATTTTAGCTACAATTCTGTGATATACACAAAACAAATTAATCAAGTTAACCAAAATTCACGCGAATATAAACAAAATTCCCAAGAATTAATTACACGTAAAAAATCAAACGTACCAGTTACATATATATTATAGGATCGGACCTAAACCCGAACCGAACTTTTCGGTTTGTTATGTTTAGTTCAATTTGGAATCTCCGATGTATATGGATTATAGACGTCGACATGAAACAGATGTTTTTTTTTTTGTCAAGTAGAAATTTAGTAAATACATGCTTTTTGTATGTATGAATTATACTTGTCAACACTGAAGGAATATAGCGACTTAACCCACAACAGAAACCGCAATGTCAGGGCATATACTAGCCATGGAACAAACAACTATTCAGCACGAGGAGATTTTTTTTTAACGTGAGGGTAGGGCGAGGTATTCCGTTAGCTGATGGGACTCGTCTTTGAAGGCAAGTTGTGAGAAACCAGAATATGCATAACCTGGCATGAGAAACCAAACCTACCGATGATGATTTATAATCCACGGCAATCAAGATAAATGATATGTTTGCTCTTTAAGCTCTTCTTATTATGTATGTAATCCACGGCAATGTAGTTATTTGTTTGCTTAATTTTGGTTAAAGATATGTGTCTGTCTTATTTGATGTAAAGAGGTTTGACATATGAGGGAAGTCGATCAAGTTACTTGAGTTTTCTGGTTATTTGATTTTTTTGTTCCTAGTTTCAAAATCATGTCCTTTTATGAACCTAGCTACTGGGATTAAAAGATGATCTCCACTAGCTCCTCTGATTTTTTCAATGAGTTAACGACCATTGTTACGCTTTGAATGCTTATTAATTAGTAACTTCTGTTTATCTGCAACTTTAATCGGATCTCTAGTCTCAGTAAGTTGATTTTCCTCATTTTTTTGGTTTTGTTTCTAAAACCCGAACTCGAACCCAAACCCGAAACGCCAAAAATCCGAATGGGCTTTAGATTACTAGAAACGAGTACCCGAAAACTTGAAAACCCGAATCCGAACCCGAACGCCCAGGCTTATGGAGAGCTATGGAGGAAAAAAATTTCTGAATTTTATTTTGAAAATTAATTTGGAGAACAAGGTAATTAATTATGAATTTTAACATCCTTGATCATTTGGTTACTAATTTTATTGTTAGTATGCAAATTTGTTGAAGCATGTATTCTATTTTGACTAGGAGATAGTTTGGGAGCAATTTTTTTTCACGAAATGATCTCACCTTTTAAATTGAATTAGACCTCAAGCCATAATACTAGTTTTAGTATAAAATACCTTCAACATCCAACTTCTTTCAACTCGTGAAAATAAATCTTCTTTCAACTTCTCCTGGGATTCGAACCCCATATCTCGGAGCTCAAAATTTTAGTTAATAATTTGTTATCTCGGTCGTTTTATAATGTAAACCGGTAAATTTTATAAACAATGATACATTTTGGTAATCCAAAAATCACTTATTGATATGGTTGTGACGAGGATAGGTAAACATTAACACTTGAGATTATTATTATTATACCTCAGCGACATCGACAACATATGTACCTTTTATTATCTGATTCCTTTATTCACTTTCTTGTGCCATCTAATTTAAACTTTTTGTTTGTTTGTTTTGGCCAATGCTTGTTGTTTCTTACTTAGACCAACTCCAATGTAACACTAAAATACTAAATTTAGTGTAGGATGAACTCCAATGGAACACTAAAACACCAAATTTAGTGTGTCGTGAACAGTGTTACACCAAATTTGGTATGACACTGTTCACGACACTAAACTTTAAAATATTATTATTTATTTTTTTCATCTAATAATTAATGAATTATGTATAAGTAAATCTTCTACAGATTTCATAGAGAAATCTACCAACAACAGCTAAGTACTACTCAAACATAGAAAAGTCTACTAGTAGAATTCATAAATTTAATAATATAATAAAAGAGAATATTTTTTTACTGTAAAATTTGGTGTTATGATTGGAGATAGAAAAATAAAATTTAACACTAAAACACTAAATTTGGTGTGATTTCAACACCAGATTTAGTGCATTGGTTGGAGTTGCCCATAATAGGTTCAGTCCCAAAATGGAGTTTGGAAATTACATAAGGCAGCTCTTGCAAGAGCATCTGCTGCAAAATTAAACTTGCGCATGAAAAAAAGATAGAGAAGAGAAGAGGGTTACAAGAAGGTTTCTAATGTCAAATAAGATACCCGCAATCTCGTTCCCGTGTCAAGGGTATTGATGAGGACTTCACAATCCGAATAAACTTGGAGGTCGATGATCTTTGCCGAAATCGTAATCCTAAGGGCTGAACGTAACGCCAACGTCTCCGCAACCAGAGAAGAAGGGATGAAGTGTTTTCCTTCTGATCCTTGGAGGAGAGAGTTATTCCTCTTGTATCTTGTATGATCCATCCCATTCCACCTCGCCTAGTTTCTTCTTTCCACGCTCCGTCGATAAAGCACGTGATTCGATCATTGCTAGAGCCAGTAGCTGGTGGTTGCACTCTCTCACTCGTTCGTTAGCTGCTTGCCATTCCTTTGCCTATGTGATAGTTTTTGTCACACTTAAGCCTCTGATGAGGAAGCTCTGTTTTCAAACAGAAAAATGTTTCTTGCCGTCCACAAATTCCGAATTGACCAAGGGAAGATGGGTGCAGTCGAGAGTCCTATTGGAGGCAGAGATGTTGTTTTTTGGATTGCTTCGATGAATTGATGTCCGATCTGGTCCAAAGTCAATCGGAGCTATGTTCCAGACCTCTTTAGCGAACGGACAATCCCAAAAGATATGTGTTGTGGTTTCGATGCCTCCAAACATTCCCCCATACAAATTTTAACTTTTAAATATATGAAAATAGTATGAATCTTCAGGTATCTACATCACTTTAGCTGATTAAATCATCACTTTGGCTGATTAAATTGGTTATAAATATTAGAGATTCAAATTTCCGGGGAAAACAAAATAAGCAAACCAAATTTTGAGCACTCCCGAAAATTATTGAATTCGGTTTAATTTCGATCACAATCTTTCCAATGGCATCTAAATTGTTGATTTTAGGACGGAAACAAAACGATACAAAGAGATGCAATTCTTATTACGCCTTGTGGTCTTTCACCATTTCATCCACGTCAAGTTCTACTGCCAGGATTGGAGAATCCTCTTCCGTGGCAAATTCACTGATAAAAGCAATATTTTCAGAGATAATTCATAGTAAGAGAAAGATGGACTACGAAAAAACGTTAAAGCTGATAGAAGACATAGCGTATTCTCTTACCTGTTACTTACTGGACCATGATCCACGGCTGTCCTCAGACAATATATAGCTCTTCCTACTATGTCTGCCATTGAAACCGGACCAAACGTTCGACTATCATATGCTTCCTATAAAAACCCACCGCGCGATAAAGTGAACAAAAACATACCAAAGTAAAAAAGAGATTCAGCAACAAAGCTTTTTTCTTCTTCTTATGTAACAATGTACCTTAGATTTCATCTCTTGGTTCTCAGCTACGACCCAGCACTGATCCTTTTCGAGAACAAAAGGTTCATCTTTCTCATCACTTGATACCATTTCGGATCCTTCTAAAGCTGCTAACCTTCTGACTAGATACTTGTTTGTTTCATTCGGGTCCTTCAAGACAACAGCATCTCCAACGAAAACATACCTAGACAAAAAGCAAGAAATCCAACGAATATAGAAAAGCCTTTGAACGGAAGGGACTAAACTGATGTCGGGATACGTTAAAAAGCTGAAACCCAAAAATTAACAGTTTGAATGAGATCAGAGTTAATATAGTTTGTCTGTGCCAACCTACTCAATTCTGTTCAATTCAATCTGTCAAAGTAAGTCGACATGATGCATACAGACACTCACTATACAATTTATCATAAGGAAAACGACAAGAAATCCAATGTTTATGACTTAAGATAAACGTGCGATTGTCCTCCAACATCCTTATGACACATCCCTAGTAGTGCAACCACAGAGCCACATTTCATGAAACACCAAGTGGTAACTTCAAGATTTATGCAAGTGGAAATAAAAGGACTAACCCTTAACGCCAAGAAACACACCTTGTATCAACAACTGGTAGCTTACGGACAAGTAGCGTGTTTTCATTTGTTCCCATGGTTGGGGCCATCTCTTGTCCTTTATTCGAGTGTAAGTAAGTTATCCTTCCATAGAGTAGATTCTTCATGACTATACCAATGAGCTCCTTGTCACTGAGTTTCTCTCTAGTATGCTTCTGAAGAACAGAGTAACTCAGGGATGGTAAATAAAACAAAACAGATTCTTCATGCCACGCTTTTAAAATAAAAAGGTAATGAAATGACTAGGACCAGAACAATCATGACGGCTTTTACGGGTCATTAGATTCAATCTGAAAGAACAATCTTGAATTCATATTCACAAATAATACTACATGATACAAATAATATCACAAATTCAATAGCTATGATTTGACTATTTAAGAATCAGAAGCTATTGAAGCTCATTTCAACCAAACTACTGATCCCTTAGCAAAAAGTTCCTGTTTTGAATATCAAAGTGTGTCCTTTTATTATAAGGGGAAGCTACAAATCACCAACTAAGAACACATTTGATTTAGTTTATCCATAGCTCAAGATAATCAAAATGCCTTTAAGAAGGCATAATTGGATGGGAATCAGAAACCCCAGCCAATTTTACTCATTCCTAAAACCAATTTCATTGATTACAAAGAGAGAATCAGAAGACTTAAATCTATAAATCCTGTAAGCTAAAGGCAAGGAACTGAAGCTAGACACAAACTGAGTCAGAGAGAGAGAATTAAAGGAACCTTGAGGCTGAGGGTGAGGGAATACTCCAGCTTGTGAGCCATGTATCGGACCCAATTCGAGATAGAGGCCATCGTTGAAACCGTTATGAGAGGTTCGATTTCGAAAAGGGACTCTTCGCCGTGTCGGTTTGCTCAGCCTTGTGGCCGCCGTTGTCGAACTGGTCTTTGATGTGTTTGGTCATAAAAATCTCGTGACCCAAAATTGCAAAAAGAAAGTTTTCAAATTAGACTCCTAACTATTCTCTCACTTTCAATTTTTCACCCAGTATTAAACAATGGAACACATTAGCCCCAAAGTTCTTTCAAATTAGACTCCTAACGGTTCTCTAGTTTCGTTTTTTCACCCAGTCTTAAACAATTGAACACATTAGCCCAGACGAGCACGAGGACCACCTGACCAAAACACAGGCTTTGCTTAGTTGAAGTATTGGACTTTCTGAACATGACACGTGTTCAACAATCCTTCTTCTCTTTTTTACCTCTCTGTTGAACATTTCGGTCCGACAGATTTGCCGATTGAAGCCAAAACAAATTCCAAAACAAAAGCTGAATTTTCGAGAAGATTTGTTCATCTGTAAGAAACTCCATTTCAGGTTCTCGTTTTGATTTTCTTCTCTAATCTTAAGGATTAGCTCATTTGACAGATCCAATTTATTATAATTTGTTCATCCCTGATCTCTGTGTATTACAATTTGAAAGATTTGGTTGATTTTCATTTCATGCTTGTGTAGTGTTTGATATTATAGATCGATAGGGACTTGGAAACGAACCGGAATCAAATTAGGTTTTTTTATAGGGCTTTTTGTAAATTTAGGGTTTTTATGTGCAGGTGGATCACAAGAAAATGGACAAATTGAAGATAGCGGAATGGGGAGAGAAGCTAAAGACTGGTGGAGCTCAGATGAGTAGAATGGTGAGTGGGAAAGTGAAGGAGATGCTTCAAGCTCCGACTTTGGAATCGAAAATGGTGGATGAAGCTACTTTAGAGACTTTAGAGGAGCCTAATTGGGGAATGAACATGAGGATTTGTGCTCAGATCAACAACGAGGAGTTTAACGGCACGGAGATTGTTCGAGCCATCAAGAGGAAGATCTCAGGGAAGAGTCCTGTGAGCCAGAGGCTTGGCCTTGAGCTTCTTGAAGCTTGTGCTATGAATTGCGAGAAGATTTTCTCTGAAGTTGCCTCTGAGAAGGTTCTTGATGAGATGGTTTTGTTAGTCAAGAACGGAGAAGCTGATTCCGAGAACAGAAGCCGAGCTTTTCAGCTTATTAGAGCTTGGGGACAATCCCAAGATCTTGCTTATCTTCCTGTTTTCCAACAGACTTATATGGTGAATCTCTATGAATCTGATTTTGCTTATGCAAATACGGTTTTTCTGTTAATGTGCGTAATCCCGGGGTTTTTTTTTTTTTTTTTTCTGTTTGTTTGTTAGAGCTTGGAAGGAGAAAGTGGTCTACATGCTCGTGATGAAGATAATTTAATGCCGGGACAAAGTTCTCTGGAGTCTCTTATGCAACGGCCTGTTCCAGTTCCTCCACCTGGTAGCTATCCGGTTCCTAATCAAGTACAGGCTCGCGGAGTCGATGATGGTCTTGATTATAACTTTGGAAACTTATCTATCAAGGATAAGAAAGAACAGATTGAAATTACACGGAACAGCCTCGAATTGCTCTCTAGCATGTTGAACACTGAAGTGAAGCCGAACCACACAGAGGTAATCTCTGCGTTATTCATTAATTCCAACATATCTGAGTGTGATATTGTCATCTTCTTTCACAAATCTCTTTGAGTATGGAATCTGGATTGTGTATCTCCTGGTTTACATTCTTGTTTCCTTGGATATCTGTGCTTGAAAGCGAAATTGACAGGACAAAGTAGAGTAATGGGTTTTTATATGTGATGGTTACAGGATGATCTAACGGTAAGCCTGATGGAGAAATGCAAGCAATCACAGCCATTGATTCAAATGATCATAGAGAGCACAACAGACGACGAGACAGTCCTTTTCGAGGCTCTGCATCTGAACGATGAGCTTCAACGCGTTCTATCTATTTACCAAAAGCCTGATGAAACCGAGAAGAAAGCGTCCATTGTGGAACAAGAATCATCGGGAAGCAAAGATGCTGGTCCTAAACCAGCAGAAGAAGAACAACAACTCGTGAGGAAACCGGTGGGTGATGATGATGACAAAAAACATTCAGAATCATCAGGATCCTCCAACAAAGCCGTTAAAGAAGATAAGCAACTGAAAATAGAACTCGGGCTTTCGAGTGATGAAGATGAGAAATGAGCAAGCCTTTGTTAACGACATGGATGATCAAGAATGTTGGTTGGCAAGATTGTTCCTTCGATGACAATGTACTTCGACTATATTTGTGGAACCTTTTGTTAGCTTTCGTTTAATCGCTTTGGTTTTTCAGACATTTCGAAAACTGTAGGTGAATCTTCACTCGACACCGTATGAGGTGTTTTGGTTAGGCCTTTGCTTAAATGCGTTTGTCTAGTAACTACAATAGTAATGATAATACTATGAATTAGAGAAGTAATTAACACTAATATGGGTCTTAATCATGCAATTTCCGTATGCATAATAAGTGATTGACAAAAGAAAGAAAAAAGGTGATAGTGCATGATATTGTTTTTGTAGTCTCCCGTTGGAATGTGTTGAGTCTAAAATATTATTATTTTTTTATTAATTAAGTCTAAAACTATATTTTAATTCAATAATGTTATAATAGTCAACAATAGTAGGCTTCGAGAAGAATGATTCAGAGTCAAAAGATGCGTGCAGTTTATTATTTGTGTGGAGCCCACTGTCACTATGCATGCACAGTAACTTACTTTTCATTGTCTATATAAAGAGGTTCGATCGATTGTAAATACATAACATTCATAATAAGAAACTCTCTCTCGCCTCTCTCTAATAGTTTCAGTATACTATTCCTATCGGGTATAAAAATTTCTTCTTCTTTTATATTTATTGAGATAATAAATTATCTCTTTTTATTTTATAATACGTTATCAGCACGATCACTCTAAAATTTCAACTTTCATATGTATACTTATTATACCCTATAGTGTGAGACTATTGTCTCTATAATAATTTATTTATTTATGTGGTTGTTTTACGCACCATAATTTATTTACTGCTTTATTTATGGTCGGTTAAACCGCCTGCTATTTTATTTATTTCTATGGCTGCTTATGCACCATAATTTATTTATTTACAGTTTTTAATTATTTATGGACGGTTGAACCGCCTGATTATTTATTTATTTATGTGGTTGTTTTACGCACCATAATTTATTTACTGCTTTATTTATGGTCGGTTAAACCGCCTGCTATTTTATTTATTTCTATGGCTGCTTATGCACCATAATTTATTTATTTACAGTTTTTAATTATTTATGGACGGTTGAACCGCCTGATTATTTATTTATTTATGTGGTTGTTTCACACACCATAATTTATTTATTTACTGTTTTAATTATTTATGCTCGGTTTAACCGCCCGAAATTTTAACTGTTGTTTTAATTATTTATTTAATATTATCCCATGGATGACTTTGTCACCATAACCTTATTATTAATTCTCTGTTTATTTTATGTGCAGTATATATAATATTTAACAATCTTTTCTAAAATTAATATTTGAACTGGTAAATTTATCTGATTGATTATCAAATATTTTCAGATTAATTTTTCCTTAAAGATTTGACCCCCAACGGTCACAAAGAAATTTTTCACAAAATTTTTCAAAATTTCTTTACTCTCCAACGGCTAGTGAACAGTATTTTCAATCTATAAATACACCCATATTTCACTCTTCCAAAATCATTCAATCATTTCATCTCCTTTCAAACACTCCTACAAAATATTTTGATTCCGATTTTGATTCCGATTTTGTACGAAAAATGTTTCGTTTGTTTTTAATTTTTATTATCGGTGTAATTTTTACTGCTATTTATGGTCTCTTCGTCGGGGACTTTACCCGCGAAGAATATATCATAAATTTTTGTTTACTTTTTTATGCTTTAATGTTCACTGTAATTGCTGTTATGATTAATGTATACGGTTTCTAAAATTATGTTATATTTCTAATAATAATATTTTTGATTTTGTTTTTAGAAATCAAATGGCCACCGTTGAGAAACTCAAATTTCCAGCTCTCAAAATTACTGGAGCTAATTATATAGCATGGACAACCGATGCAGAACTCTATATGGAATCGGAAAATTTATCCGATACCATCATTGAGGAAAATGATTCATCCGCCCAAGCTAAGGCAAAGGCAATAATATTTCTACGGAAACATTTGGATGAAAATGTGACGCATGACTATGCGCACATTAGAGACCCAGCAGAGCTCTGGAAAGCTCTGAAAGAGAGGTTCGATAATCAGAGGGAGATAAACCTCCCTCATGCGATGGAAGAGTGGAAAAACCTGAGATTCCAGGATTTTAAGAAAGTGGAGGAGTATAACTCCGCTATGTTGAGGATTGTATCACAATTAAATTTTTGTGGTAAACCTGTCACCGAAGCAGAAATGCTCGAAAAGACATACCTCACATTCCACAAAGAACATAGTGTCCTACCAGCAATGTATAGAAATTGCGGATACACAAGGTTCTCTGAGTTAATTGTTACACTCATCATCGCAGAGAAAAACAATGATCTTCTCATAAAGAATCACAACTCTCGTCCTACGGGAGCCAGAGCATTCCCTGAGGTGAATGCAACGGATTTTCATAATCCGGAAGAGAAGAAAAATCAAACCTATCGGGGTCGTGACCGATTTAATCGGGGTCGTGCCCGCAGATTTAATCGCGGACGCGGAAGAAATTTCAGTTCACGTGGGAGAAATTCTTTCCAATGGGTTCGTTCTCAACAAACCCCCAAAGGAATAGATATTCAAGAGACCACCGCACAGAAGCGTGATAGCATCTGTTACAGATGCGGAAGCAAAGGACATTGGTCCAATGTGTGTCGTACCCCGGAACATCTTTGCAAGCTATACAAACAGTCTACCAAAGGCAAAGGGAAAGAAGTGAACCTCACGGAACACTTTGAGGGTACATCGTACCTTGATTCTCCCGACTTTGAAAATGACTTTGATGAGACCGCTATAGCGGATAACTAAAATGCTTGTAATAATGAGACTGCTGAAAGATCTCCGGTTATGCCATTATGTATTCCTGTTTTCAACGAATAATGTGTGTTTTTTTTTGTTTTGTAATGCGCAATTATTAAGTATGTTCTAATAAATAACATTTACTTTCTATCATCTAATTTTTGTAAATTTCAGCGGAAATGGATGAATCGATAACCAAGGAAATGGTTCGAGAAATTTGTATACCAGATAGTGGAACAACACACACTATTCTGAAGGACAAGAGATATTTCTCTAATTTAAAACCGACAAACATTATTGTCAATACAATATCAGGTCCTACAGACTTGATTAAAGGAAGTGGCAGTGCAAACTTTATGTTGCCTAATGGAACCAAGTTTTCCATAAAAAATGCCTTATATTCTCCGAATTCTAAAAGGAATTTGTTGAGTTTCAAAGACATATACCTTCAAGGATATGATACTCAGTCTGCAACTGAGAATGGAAAAAAGTATATGTATGTAACTTCCGATAAATCCGGAAAAAGGCTTATATTGGAAAAATTTCCAAAACTTCCGTCAGGACTGCATTATACTCATATAAATGCAATCGAATCACATCTAGTGGTTAAAAGAAATCCAGAAGATTTCACATTATGGCATGATCGCCTCGGTCACCCGGGCACCACAATGATGCGCAATATTATGGAGAACTCACATGGTCATTCACTGAAAATCCAAGAGATATATCAGGGAAATAAAATGACATGTGTTGCGTGTTCTCTTGGAAAATTGATCAAAAGGCCATCGCCAGCCAAAATTGATAAAGAATCACCAAAGTTCCTTGAAAGAATTCAAGGCGATATTTGTGGACCAATACACCCATCATGTGGACCATTCCACTATTTTATGGTGTTAATTGATGCATCTAGCAGATGGTCACATGTTTGTCTATTATCATCTCGAAATATGGCATTTGCGAGATTTCTAACTCAGATAATCAAACTGAGGGCTCAATTCTCTGATTATCATATTAAGAAAGTTAGACTAGACAACGCTGGTGAATTCACATCCCAAGCCTTCAATGATTATTGTATGGTAACGGGAATAGAAGTTGAACATCCGGTAGCACATGTTCATACACAAAATGGCTTGGCTGAATCATTAATTAAACGTCTGCAATTAATTGCAAGACCATTGATCATGAAATCAAAACTCCCAACATCTGTATGGGGACATGCCATTTTGCATGCAGAAGCACTCATTCGGATAAGACCAAGTGCATATCACAAATATTCTCCATTGCAATTAGCTTTTGGTCGAGAACCAAATATATCCCATCTAAGAATCTTTGGTTGTGCGGTATATGTGCCTATAGCACCACCACAACGTACAAAGATGGGACCACAAAGAAGAATGGGAATATATGTTGGTTGTGATTCCCCATCAATCATACGATACCTAGAACCACAGACTGGTGATGTCTTTACGGCACGATTTGCCGATTGTCATTTTGATGAAAAAGTATTCCCGGTTCTAGGGGGAGAAAATAACAAAGTAGGAAAGGAAATAGAATGGCGTGTGCCATCTTTGCTACACCTTGATCCTCCTACAAAACAGTCAGAACTAGAAGTTCGACGAATTATGCATTTGCAAAGTATAGCAAACCAGCTACCTGATGCATTTGCAGATACTAAAACGGTAACGAAATCACATATACCGGCTGCAAATGCTCCTGCTCGAATTGAGATACCAAATGAACATGAAAGAGCAGATAATACACGTGAGTCTAGAACCCGCTTGAAGCGTGGTAGACCCGTTGGTTCTAAGGATAAAAATCCTAGAAAACGAAGGGAAGCTGAGAAGCATAATGATCCCAAAATTACTGAAAGTATTTTGGATGAAACGAATCATGAGTCTAACGACAATACAGAGCTTCATGAAGGAAATCATGAGATCTCTATAAACTACATTCATAATGGAAAGATATGGAATCGTACTGAAATGAATGTAGTCGATGACGTTTTCTCATACCTTGTGGCAAAGGAAATAAATGAGGAAAACGATGATCCAGAACCAATGTCTGTATATGAATGTCAAAACAGACAAGATTGGATGAAATGGAAAGATGCTATACAAGCTGAATTTGATTCGCTTAATAAACGAAATGTATTCGGACCTATTACACTCACACCCAAAGATGTGAGACCGGTTGGATACAAATGGGTCTTCATTCGAAAACGAAATGAGAAAAATGAAATTATGAGATATAAAGCTCGCCTTGTTGCTCAAGGATTTTCTCAAAGACCTGGGATCGATTATGAGGAAACATATTCCCCCGTTATGGATGCAATCACGTTTAGATTCTTAATGAGTCTAGCGGCTAACGAAAATCTAGAGATGCGTCTCATGGATGTTGTTACAGCATATTTATATGGATCATTAGATACTGATATCTATATGAGAATTCCAGATGGGTTTAAAATGCCAGAAGCATTAAGTTCCAAACCTAAAGAGTTATGTGCAATAAAATTGCAAAGATCATTATATGGGTTAAAGCAATCTGGACGCATGTGGTACAACCGTCTCAGTGAGCATCTAACAAAAGAAGGATATGTAAATGATCCTTTATGCCCATGTGTTTTCATCAAGAAAACAACATCCGGATTTGTGATTATCGCGGTGTATGTTGATGATCTAAACATAATAGGAACTCAAGGGGAAATACAAAAGGCCTTAAATTATTTAAAAGGAGAATTTGAGATGAAAGATCTCGGGCAGACGAAGTACTGTCTTGGCCTACAAATTGAGCATTCTCAAAAGGGTATATTTGTACACCAATCTACATATACCAAAAGAGTGCTAAAACGATTCAACATGGATAAGGCCAATCCATTGAGTACCCCTATGGTCGTTAGATCACTCCAAGTCGATAATGATCCATTTCGACCACATGAGGAAAATGAGGAGATACTTGGTCCTGAAGTACCGTATCTAAGTGCTATCGGAGCTCTCATGTATCTTGCAAATTGTACTCGACCTGATATATCATTTGCTGTTAATCTTTTGGCAAGATTCAGCTCGTCTCCTACACGAAGACATTGGAATGGAATTAAACATATTTTCCGATATCTTCAAGGAACGATTGATTTAGGACTGTTTTATCCTAAAAATTCAAAAGGTCAAATGGTCGGTTTTGCAGATGCAGGATATTTGTCAGATCCGCACAAAGCGAGATCACAAACAGGATATGTTTTCACGGTCGGAGGCACTGCTATATCCTGGCGCTCTCAGAAACAGACGCTTGTGGCAACTTCTTCAAACCATGCTGAAATCATTGCACTCCATGAGGCAAGTAGAGAATGTGTATGGTTGAGATCAATAAGCCAACACATCAAATCAAGCAGTGGGATCCACGAAAATACGGAGCCAACCGTTTTATATGAAGATAATGCTGCATGTGTCGCTCAAACAAAGGAAGGATATATCAAAAGTGATAGAACCAAACATATCCCTCCAAAGTTTTTTTCATACACTCAGGAACTTGAGAAGGCTAAAGACATTGAAGTCAAGTATATTCGATCATGCGACAATGCTGCTGATCTCTTCACAAAGTCGCTCCCTACCACCACGTTCAGGAAACATGTCCATAACATTGGAATGCGTCATCAACGAGATTTACAAGATGACTCATGATCCCTCGAGGGGGAGCTTGCGTAGTTGCACTCTTTTTATCCTTCTATGGTTTTTCCCAATGGGTTTTCCTAGAAAGGTTTTTAACGAGGCAACAGATGACACGATGCAAGAAATATAGTGACAATTGGTCTCCAAGGGGGAGTGTTATAATAGTCAACAATAGTAGGCTTCGAGAAGAATGATTCAGAGTCAAAAGATGCGTGCAGTTTATTATTTGTGTGGAGCCCACTGTCACTATGCATGCACAGTAACTTACTTTTCATTGTCTATATAAAGAGGTTCGATCGATTGTAAATACATAACATTCATAATAAGAAACTCTCTCTCGCCTCTCTCTAATAGTTTCAGTATACTATTCCTATCGGGTATAAAAATTTCTTCTTCTTTTATATTTATTGAGATAATAAATTATCTCTTTTTATTTTATAACAAATAACTAATATTTTACTATAATTACTTTTTGAAAGACGGTTTACGCCTTTACGGTTTTGAGAAGGGAAGAAAAAGGAAAAGCTTGAGACTTGGTAAAACTCTCTATCAAGTAGAGTCTTCTGAATTAAAACCTAACTCTAAAATCTCTCCTTCCTTCTTCTTCGCTCCGTTCACAACAAACAGTCCTCAGAGTCTCCGACTGACTCGGACCGAATCGCCGAGCCAACTCTCTCGTTTTCGTCTCGCTCGCTACACTGGTTTAAGCCGCATCTCGCTTCGCGCACCGCTTCTCTCTCTCGTCTGCTTCGCGCACCGCTTCTCTCTCTCGTCTGCTTCGCGCACCGACTCTCGTTCGTCCTCTCACTCCTTGCTTCGTTTATCGCTGTCTGCTTTACTCGCTTGAGGTTTCTGCTTGGTTCTAGCCTAGGGTTTTGCTTTAGTCCAGATTAGCTCAAGTTTCGGGTTGATTGTAGCCTAGCGTTTTGCTCTTGGTTGATTCTAGCCTAGGGTTTTGTCTGGTGCGCTTTCAAACGATTTGGTTAACTATCGAGGACTCCTTTGTTTCTGCTTGTGATGTTTATGTTTACCATTACTTGTTTAACTCAGATTTTGTGAATCGTGTCTTGGATTTCCATGTCTGACGCTGCATTTAGTCTGCTAATGGTTTTCAGATGAATGAAATATGATGCAGCTTTGCTATTGTAAACCTATTTACATTTAGTTTAGATTTATTAAAAGCTAGATTTTCTGGTGATGCATTGATTTGAGTTTGAAGTTATAATTCCAGTTTGTTATCTGCACTTACAGAATTCTGATTTGCTTGTGGGGCTTTTTTTGACAGGTTAACGTAAAGATGGATGATAGCTTGTATGATGAGTTTGGTAACTACATTGGACCTGAGATTGAGTCTGACGGAGAGAGTGATGATGAAATAGAAGATGAAGAGCAAGATAAGCAGGCTGAAGAAGATGGATCGGATGGAGAACATGTGAATGGAGGTTCCAATGGCTGGATTACCACGATTAATGATGTGGAGATGGAAAACCAGATTGTTCTCCCGGAAGATAAGAAATACTATCCGACTGCAGAGGAGGTGTATGGTGAAGATGTTGAGACCTTAGTCATGGACGAAGATGAGCAGCCTCTTGAGATGCCCATTATCAAACCCGTGAGAGATGTTAGATTTGAGGTGGGGGTAAAGGATTCTACAACATATGTGTCAACACAGTTTCTTATCGGTCTCATGTCTAATCCCACGCTTGTGAGGAATGTTGCTCTTGTGGGGCATCTACAGCATGGGAAAACTGTCTTCATGGATATGTTGGTGGAGCAGACGCACCATATGTCTACTTTCAATGTTAAAAACGAGAAGCACATGAAATATACAGACACAAGAGTTGATGAGCAGGAGAGAAATATTTCAATCAAGGCGATTCCAATGTCTCTTGTCCTTGAGGACAGCAGATCTAAATCATACCTGTGCAATATCATGGATACTCCAGGACATGTCAATTTCTCTGACGAAATGACTGCTTCTTTAAGACTTGCTGATGGTGCTGTTCTGATTGTTGATGCTGCAGAAGGAGTGATGGTAGGTCTTTGCTCTCTCTGTTGAAGTCTGAATTTATTATATAAAGTTTGATATTTGTACTAACACTGATAATCTTTTCTCAGGTAAACACAGAGAGGGCTATACGACATGCAATCCAGGACCATCTCCCTATTGTTGTTGTGATCAATAAGGTACATTTCTGGCTGTGTAAATTGAGATACATCGTGTGAGATTTTATATTTCTATACATTCTACTTGGCCTTTGTTAATATGTCAATTTTGTTTCCCAACAGGTTGACAGGCTCATAACAGAGCTCAAACTACCTCCAAGGGATGCGTACTTTAAGCTGAGGCATACAATTGAAGTCATTAATAACCACATATCTGCTGCTTCAACAACTGCTGGAAACTTACCCCTAATAGACCCTGCAGCTGGAAATGTCTGTTTCGCAAGTGGTACTGCTGGATGGTCCTTCTCACTGCAATCTTTTGCTAAACTGTATTCCAGGCTTCATGGGGTGAACATGGACGTGGATAAATTTGCATCTCAACTTTGGGGAGATGTGTATTATCACCCTGATAGTAGGGCATTCAAGAGAAGTCCTCCAGTAGGTGGTGGAGAAAGAGCATTTGTTCAGTTTATTCTGGAGCCTCTATACAAGATATACAGCCAAGTGATAGGTGAACATAAGAAGAGTGTTGAGACCACCCTTGCAGAATTAGGAGTGACTCTGAGTAATAGCGCGTACAAGCTAAACGTCAGACCTTTACTTAGGTTAGCCTGTAGCTCAGTTTTTGGTTCGGCATCAGGTTTCACTGATATGTTGGTAAAGCACATTCCTTCCCCAAAAGAGGCTGCAGCTAGGAAAGTGGACCATGCATACACTGGACCCAAAGATTCTCCCATTTATGAATCAATGGTAGAATGTGATCCAAATGGGCCTCTCATGGTTAATGTGACCAAGTTGTATCCCAAGTCAGATACTAGTGTGTTTGATGTGTTCGGAAGAGTTTATAGCGGTAGGCTTCAAACAGGGCAAAGTGTACGTGTATTAGGAGAAGGGTATTCACCTGAAGATGAGGAAGACATGACTATAAAAGAAGTGACCAAGCTATGGATATATCAAGCCAGGTATAGAATACCTGTAAGCAGTGCCCCTCCTGGTTCATGGGTTCTTATTGAAGGTGTTGATGCGTCCATAATGAAAACTGCGACTTTGTGTAATTCAAACTACGATGAAGATGTCTACATATTCCGGGCTCTCCAATTTAATACCCTCCCAGTAGTCAAGACTGCCACGGAGCCTTTGAATCCCAGTGAGCTGCCTAAAATGGTGGAAGGGCTCAGGAAGATTAGCAAGAGCTATCCTCTTGCCATTACAAAGGTCGAGGAGTCTGGGGAACATACCATTCTTGGAACAGGGGAGCTGTACCTGGATTCGATCATGAAGGATCTCAGGGAGCTCTATTCAGAGGTTGAAGTAAAGGTTAGTTATATCTCTAATTTGGACTTTGACTGTGATTGGTTCTGCTAACAATCTCTGATTTGTTTGTTTGATCTTTAACTTCCTTTGACTTTCTTAAATTTCCAGGTTGCAGATCCGGTGGTCTCCTTCTGTGAGACAGTGGTTGAATCTTCATCCATGAAGTGTTTTGCCGAGACACCAAACAAAAAGAACAAAATTACTATGGTAAGAGATCTTCCTTTTTCTCTACTATCCCTTATATACAGGACTGTGTTTGTATGGTGCTCAAGCACAGTTACTTTGCGACTAATCTAATATCTGCTTCGTGCCAAAGATCGCAGAGCCGTTGGATAGAGGACTTGCTGAGGACATTGAGAATGGTGTCGTAAGCATTGACTGGAACAGAAAACAACTCGGTGATTTCTTCAAGACGAAATATGACTGGGATTTACTTGCAGCACGTTCCATTTGGGCTTTTGGCCCTGACAAACAGGTGAAATTGCGTTGTTTATTTTCTTGAAATCTTTTGTCTAAAGCAAGCATCAACATCATGTTTTGATTGTTAATTTTCTGACTGATCAGGGGCCTAATATTTTACTGGATGACACCCTCCCAACTGAAGTTGACAAGAACTTGATGATTGCTGTGAAAGACTCCATTGTTCAAGGGTATCATCTTTCTTCTCTTACACATTCCTTTGGCTCCATTTTGTTGGCTGTATCTGAATGGCTTCGTTTCAATCCTTTTACAGGTTCCAGTGGGGTGCCCGTGAAGGTCCCCTCTGTGATGAGCCTATCAGAAACGTGAAATTCAAGATTGTTGATGCACGGATAGCACCAGAGCCATTGCATAGAGGATCTGGTCAGATGATTCCAACTGCACGACGTGTTGCATATTCAGCCTTTCTTATGGCAACTCCAAGGCTAATGGAACCTGTCTACTATGTGGAGGTATAATATCCCTTTCTCTGCTCTTTACCTTACGTTTATGCTTACATTTATCTTCTGATAATGATGGAGTTATGGTTTTGTTTCAGATACAAACACCAATCGACTGTGTAACTGCCATCTACACAGTGTTGTCACGTAGGCGTGGGCATGTCACATCTGATGTTCCTCAGCCTGGTACTCCAGCTTATATTGTGAAGGTTTGTTTTGTTTGTCTCTTTTTTAATGTTTGAGCAAGTCCTTTATATCATCTGACTGAGTGATGATTAATTGAACGATTCTCTGGTGATGATTCAGGCTTTTCTGCCAGTGATAGAATCGTTTGGATTTGAGACAGACCTGAGGTACCACACACAAGGACAAGCCTTTTGCCTATCTGTGTTTGATCACTGGGCCATAGTGCCAGGAGACCCTCTCGACAAAGCCATTCTCTTGCGCCCACTTGAGCCTGCCCCTATCCAGCATCTAGCTCGTGAATTCATGGTCAAGACCCGCCGTAGAAAGGTGATATTCTTGAACTTGTTTTAAAGCATATATAGAACTCTAGTGTTGTTGAAGAGACCCCAGAAAACTCTCACAAACAACAATTGGCCCAAAAACTCTTTATACTCTCCAACCAGCTAGATTCTGCTGCATACAGTAGTTTCATTTTCTTTCCTTGATTACTTTCAATGTCTCACGATCTATTATGTGTTGAATTTGCAGGGAATGAGCGAAGATGTAAGCGGCAACAAGTTCTTTGATGAGGCAATGATGGTAGAGCTTGCGCAGCAGACGGGGGATCTCCATCTGCAGATGATGTGATCATCGCTTTGGTTTTGCATATTATTGGTAAACTTTTGTAGGATCACTTTGCATATTAATGGTGAGCTTTTGCAGGACTAGTAGTCTTATCTTTACATATATGTGAAAGTACAAAACAAGAGAATGTGTTGTAGTGAATGTTGTCACTTCTTCATTTTGAGATCAAAATTTTCTATATGATTGTCAAATTTACGTTTATAGTGATGTTTTTAATGAGCTGCATATGGTCGCACAAACATTTTGACGAGAACATATTCACAAATCTTTACAAATTATAAAGTGTTTGTGAATATCTTATACACCATTAAATTCGTAATATGTAACTCAAAAGGTTAGATATATAAATTTACTTTAATATAGCCCGGTTACTAAATAAATTCGAAAAAGGTTCTCTTAAATGTTTTAAAGATGCCACTTTTTCCTTTTTATAAATTAGTAAGCTGTAACTGATCATATGTTTATCACTTTCGTGTCACTCTCTTTTCCTCCTTGCGGTACAAATTCCTACACTTTTTTCCTCTGCCACATCTCAAAACATTGAAGTTTCAAAACCAAACAAAGGAGGGAACATATTGGTTGATCTTTTTGGCAATTATAATGGTTGAGTATGTCACATTATCTCATCTAATACTAAATGATTAAAAAAAAATTCAGAAAATGGCCGAAAAAATTGAACGATCCAATCACAGATTGAACCAAAAATACGAAGGTCAATGACACGAACCCACCGATAAAAAAAAAAAAATTCCAACTTTTTCTTCATAACTTTTAGTTTAGTGCATACGAACGACTTGTTTTACTCCACTGGATATTACCTTTTTTTCATGAAGCGTCACTACTTCTCTTAAAATTTGTCGAGAAACTTCATCAGATTATAATTAAAACTTTGGAACTTCATCAAATTTCTTGTTTTCTTCACCCTCATTATGAATTTCTTCACCTTAATCTAGTTATTGATATATGTAAAAAACTTATAATATATGTCAATTTTTTAAAAGAGTGAATATTACATGATCATTTTAATCTTTGACTCAAAAGTTCACATTAATAATATTCAAAAAAAAAAATCACATGAAAATCTATTAAATTTTCTAAAGGATATATTTAACAATAAACAATAACTATTGCTTCTTTTTATCTTGCATTAACTCACTTAGGATATAAATAAACTCTTACTCCATCTTGATTTTGTATCTAGTAAAATTAATTTGGGGAAAAAAAAATAGAACCAAATCTAAAGCATAAATATTTTCGATATATATATGTAGTCCACAAATTGAGAGGATGTTATAATTTTTACGAAATTGATTTGTTTTAGGCCCAACCCTAAAAAGCTTCGGGTCGGGTAAACGAAAAAAAAAAAAACTCTGGTTCTTTGTTCTCTCTCTCTGCGGCGCCTTCTCTCTCCCAAACTCGAAGGTAAGCTTCCTTCAAATTTTCCTCTTCAGAGCAATCAATCTTCCTCTCGTTTCGTTTCTTCACTCAAAAGCTTTCTCCTTTTTCCAAGGTTCGATTCGATCTCATAGCTCAGAGATTTGAATGACCTAATTCTCTCCGTTCTCTTCCAAACCCTAACCCAGATTATTCTGTTCTGTGATTTAATCGTATACAGTCGACATCTACTACCTTCTTCGAATTGGATCTCTGTGACGTAGAAACCCTAATTTCGTGGGCTTTGTACAGTCTCAAAAGCTTGCACACTCTCAAATTCGAACGAAAGTTTCCGTCTGGAAATTAGGGTTTCTTAGGTTTTCATGGTGGAGGATATTTTTCCGGCTGATTTGAAGACTTTCCGTTAGTTTTAATCGGGAGAAGTGGGAAAAAGCATCAATTGAGAGCAAACAAGGCGTGAAATTAGGGGTTTTTGAAGTTATATGTATGGCTTCGGAGCCTGTTAATGGAGAAGGAATCGATGGTGCAAGAGAGAAGCAGAGCATTAAAGTTTATACGAGGAAAGGTAAAGGTCAGAGGAAACAGATACCACTCTTTGCCCTTGAGGTTAGTGGTGCCACTGATAATCTCGAGAAAGTAGAGAGGAAATTAGAAAACGAGGAAGAGAACAATCTTGTGAATCCTCCTGAAACCTTAGCTCGAGAGTCCGTGGATGCTACTGATGTGGTGAAGAATTCTGTCGAAGAAGCTGCTCCTGAGACCAATTCCCAGGAAGATGTTGGGGTCGGTAATGCAAATAACTCAACCGAAGCACTTTCGGAAAACCAGCATGGTAATGATTCTGAAAAAGTGATTGACAAGCCTCTTGTGGAAGCAGTTTCTCAAGGCGAACCTCCGGGTGATGTTAGTTTGGCTGCTACTGATAAGAATATTATTCAGCCTCTACCAGGTCCTTTGGGTGAGGATGATGTGAACATTGTTGTTGGCGAGAAGTCGGTTGAAGTACCTTCTCAAAGCCACAAGATTCAAGATGATGTCAATACAGTGGTTGTTGATGAGAACTCTATCAAGGAACCTCCTAAAGCCACTGCCGAAGAAGATGTCTCTCCCATGATTGTTGACAAGAATCCTATTGAAGTACCTTCTCAAACGCTATCTGCTGAGGATGTCAATACTGTTGTTGTTGTTGACAAGAATCCCATTGAAGCGTCCTCCGAGGATGATGTCCACGTGGTAGATGCAGATAACCTAGTAAAAGAAGCTCAACCTGAAAACATTGTTGAGAAAGATGCCACTGATGCTCAACAGCCAACAGGGCTTCCTTCTGATTCTGCTCAGAACATCCATGCTACTGCTGCTGAAATCGTTCCAATGGAAGAGGACGTAGACGGACGTATTAGGATACATGTAGCCTCCTCATCGAAGCAACAGAAAGAGGAGATCAGGAAGAAGCTTGAAGATCAGCTTAACTTGGTCAGAGGTCTGGTTAAGAGGATAGAGGATAAAGAGGGCGAGATTGGTGCATATAATGATTCTCATGCTCTGGTTAACACTGGTATTAACAATGGTGGAGGAAGGATTCTTTCAGGGTTTGCCTCAGCTGGACTTCCCCGTGAGGCCATCAGAGCACCAAGGCCATTGAATCAACTAAGTATATCAGTTTTGGAGAATACTCTTGGAGCCAATGAGCCTGTGGAGAAAGAGAAAAGAACACCCAAGGCGAATCAGTTTTATAGAACTTCCGAGTTTTTACTTGGTGACAAGTTGCCACCCGCAGAGAGTAACAAGAAATCAAAATCCAGTTCAAAGAAGCATGGAGGGGAGCATGGTTTTGGTGCAGGCTCTAAAGTTTTTAAGAATTGTAGCGCTCTACTTGAAAGGCTGATGAAGCACAAGCATGGTTGGGTGTTCAATGCTCCTGTAGATGTGAAAGGTCTAGGTTTGCACGATTACTTCACCATTATCGAGCACCCTATGGATTTGGGAACTGTCAAGTCTGGGCTAACAAAGAATTTGTACAAGTCACCAAGAGAGTTTGCAGAGGATGTTAGACTCACTTTCCACAATGCCATGACTTACAACCCACAAGGACAAGATGTTCATCTCATGGCGGAACAGCTATTACAGATCTTTGAGGAGAGATGGGCTGTCATAGAGGCAGATTATAATCGTGAAATGAGATTTGTCACTGGTTATGAGATGAATCTTCCAACTCCTACAATGAGGTCTAGACTGGGTCCTACAATGCCGCCACCACCTATTAATGTGAGGAATACGATAGATAGAGCAGACTGGAGTAATCGCCATGGTGACCTGCAGCATCCAAAACCGACCACAACACCCGGTAGAACACCGACCAGTACAACACCTTCTGGAAGGACACCTGCTCTGAAAAAGCCAAAAGCAAACGAACCAAATAAAAGAGATATGACGTATGAAGAGAAGCAGAAGCTTAGTGCCCACTTGCAGAATTTGCCTCCAGATAAACTGGATGCGATTGTACAAATTGTTAACAAGAGGAATACTGCTGTGAAGCTACGGGATGAAGAAATTGAAGTTGATATTGATAGTGTTGATCCTGAGACCCTGTGGGAGTTGGACAGATTTGTAACCAACTACAAGAAGGGCTTGAGCAAGAAAAAGAGGAAAGCTGAGCTAGCTATTCAAGCTAGAGCAGAAGCCGAGAGGAACAGCCAACAACAGATGGTACTTGTACGTCTCCTGAGAATCCTAATCCTTTTTTTTTTTAATCTTACTTAATCTGTATGCTCACCTTGATATATTGTTACCATTTATAGCAGGCTCCAGCACCAGTGGCACATGAGTTTTCTAGGGAAGGTGGCAACACAGGTAATTTTGCTGGGCTATTTTCTGAATACTTCCCTCTGTTTTGTGTGAACTACTTAGGGATCATAATTGTTGGTGCTTTTTGTTATCAGCTAAAAAGACACTTCCTACACCTTTACCTTCTCAAGTGGAGAAGCAAAACAATGAGACAAGCAGATCAAGTAGTTCAAGCAGCTCTTCCAGTGGTTCTAGCTCTTCTAGTGGTACATGCTTCTCTTTGAGTTATCTAAATAATAAATTGCCGTCGTGATTTTGATTTTTGTTAGTAATCACCTTCTGTTTGTGTTCTGCAGATTCAGACAGCGATAGCTCTTCGTCATCTGGATCAGATCAGACCTAGAGACTGCTTGTGTTGACAAATTTGTAAGGTCATCCAACGATTCGTCTCTATCATCATCTATTAATAAGAAGCTTTTGTTTGACTGTACATGTGTTAATGGAATACTTTTTTAACTCCATCTTCCTTGTCTCTATTTCGTCATGGTTCTATCATTTTGTATGATTGTCTTGCTCTCTGGTCTGTATTCGGGGAAATTTGTTCTGTTTGCTGATAACTCTTGCTTCCTTATGGACGCCTTAAGGTTTCTGATTGTGTAACCAAAGCCTGATGCTTTATGGTGAAACAGGGTTAAACAAAAGGAAGGTAGAGTTAGAAGAGCATTTGGGATAATGACGTACAGGCTTGAGGGGCAGAAAGATTACGGAGTGGTTGGTTTTATGGAAGGGAGAAAAAAGATTGTATCATATTCATATCACTGTTAGAGTAAAAGAAAAAAGAAAAATCTATTATTCTTAATTTTTTTTTTTTTGACGTAGTAGGATTCCATGTCTGTTCACTCTTAGATGTAACCGTAGGGTTGGTTTGTGGTCTATTTCGGCACTTTGTATATCTCTGCCTCTCTCTCCTTTCCTCTGGTCTTTAGCGGTTGGTTTAGTTGGTTGACTGTTTTGCATGTTTTTTAGTTTAGGGCTTTTGAATCAGCAAAACAAAATCATCTCAACAGATTCTGGATTCTTGAGACTTGTGTATTGTAAGCTTTTGTGAGTTTGTGACCCTTCTTGTACTACCTTTGTTTTTTCACCAAGATTTCCAAAATCGGATTTCGACTTTGATCCCTGCTCGATGATGGGTCTTGCAGTCGAGCTCCCTTCTGCTTTTGCACTAATGGGGCTTTATGCTTACGATTTAAAACCATTAGCTATTGGAATATCTATCTACATCATCAAAATAAAGTGGGGTTTCTAACTAACACTTTAAATTACGTTGGGGTTATTTTGGTAGAAAGTGATAGTTTTGGGGCTTTATTGCAATTTTGTCAAGGTTAAGTGAGAGTTGTGCGAGTCGTGAAGCATGGAGGAAGAAGAATGGTAAGAATGTTGCTCAGTCTTCGTCCCTTCCCAATCAATTCTCTGTTTCCTCGTTCTCTCACCATCTCCTCTGCTCTCTCTTCTTCTTCTTCAACGAAGCTTTGGTCTGGTCTTGACGATTGGAGAAAGAGTCCTGTCAATGACCTTCGTCTCTGGGGACCAACGGGTCCTCTTCTTCCTTCCTCTAATTCCATCTCCAACGGCTTCAACAGTCTGGTCTCGTCGGCGACTTCTCTCGCCGATCTCGGAGCCCTCGTGCTCTCAACACCTGATCCTCTCTCAAAATCTCATATCTCCCATTTAGCTTTCTCGCGTTGGCGCAGTGAGAATTTCCCTGTTGGCTCTATCTCTCATCTCCCTTCTTCTCCTGCTCGTCCTCCTAAACCACTCCTCGTATGTTCCTCAATTTCCCTCCTTTTTGGCTCTCAATCTGATTTTGACTGATTGAGTTTGAATGTGTGCAGGTTTCGACCAACCAAGTTCCGAATCCGAAAGAGTCAAACCTTCCTCTTAATGCTCATATGCTTCATAACCTCGCTCATGTAGAGCTCAATGCAATTGATTTGGCTTGGGATACTGTTGCTCGCTTCTCTCCTTTCTTTGACGTTTTGGGTCACAAGTTCTTTGATGACTTTGCTCATGTTGCTGATGATGAGAGTCGCCATTTCTTGTGGTGTTCACAGAGACTCGCTGAGCTTGGTTTCAAGTCAGTCGTACATAAAGTTTCAATATTTGATTGCTTCTAGACAACCCCATTAGAGTAATAATATCTATTGTTTCTTCTTCTTTAAAGGTATGGAGATATTCCTGCTAATAATTTGCTTATGAGGGAATGCGAGAAAACATCCAACAATGTCGCTGCTCGCTTGGCGGTGATCCCTCTTGTACAGGTAGTCCCCAACTCATTCAATATCAAAAATGTACTTGCTTCCCATGGATTCTCAGTTTCAGATTCATAGAAGCTTCAACACCAATTTGTTAGCATAACCTTTATTCATACCAGTTTAGCTTTATAGGAGGCTAGAGGACTTGATGCTGGACCTAGATTAGTCAAAAGGCTGCTGGGATTCGGAGATCATAGGACTTCGAAAATCGTGGCTAAGATTGCTGAGGAGGAAGTTGCACATGTAGCTGTTGGTGTAGACTGGTTTCTCTCTGTGTGTCGAAAGATGAACCGTGCTCCTTGCCCGACATTTAAAGGCATATAAACAAGTCTTCTCTGCCATGCTTTTATCTCATCATTTCAACTGTCGTTTTATATGAATATCTTTTCAATCACATGTGTTGTGTAGATCTGGTCAAAGAGTATGGTGTTGAGTTAAGGGGACCTTTTAACCACTCAGCTCGGGAGGTAGCTGGCATTCCGCGAGACTGGTACGTAAACTCCATACAAATCTTATAGATCAAAGGTTCGTCTACATCAACGCACTAAGGCACATTTCAATTTAGCGTGATTTGATTACATTATTTCATATAACTTTAGGTATGATCCATCATGTGGCACGGAAGTGGATGAAGGCGGCAACAAACAGGGTGACAAGGAGCAACTTTCTGCGGTATGTTTCTTCTTTGTTCATGTTTCTATAGCTATGCTTCTGGAGGAGGAGGCAACTTCTTGCTGAAAAACTTTGTTGCAATTCATCATGACAGGTTTATGATAGGCTCACTCACATAATCTCAATGGAGAGTGAGAATTCAAGTCTCGAAAGGCCAGCCAAATGAAATGATGCGGTTGGAGTTTTGATTTAGTGGCTGTATAACTGATGAATGAATGTCGGCCGTAATTTCTTGGGCTCTGAAACCACAGATTAATGATTTCTTATACGAAATAGTTCTAAATCTAGCTTCAGCCTATAATTTTCCTCTCTCAGTGCGGCTTCTGATTCTGGTGATTTCTCAAATTGTTATTAGCATGCTTATGTCTTCGTTGCCTGTGCATGACTATAAAAGTTGACAGTTGCATTAGAGTTGATTCAGGTTATGTTATAGTTTTGCTCACATCCAAGATACCTTGTTATTATGTTCAAAGTAGAAAAGTAAAAGATGTCAATAAAAGAAAAACATCAATTTGTTCTTCGTCCAAGTACACAACTAACGCACTTGTGTTGTTGATCTTGGATTGCATTTCTATAGACTGATTGAGATTTGTCCCTTAAATTCTTTGTTCTTCTGAATGTTTTTTTGTGTGTACAAACATATTCTGTGGAACTAAACTTGCATAGGTAAGCTCTAGTGGCCGGTTACGAGTTTGAGGAGTCATCATCATTATCAGCAGCATCATCATGATCTCTCCTGTGTACATCCAGCTTCCATGTTCCATCATCCATTTGAACCATCCCTTTGTTTGCAAGACACCTCCATATACTTGGCACTAAGTATTCGTCTTTCAGAGCATCCAATCCTTTATTGACCAATGCAACATCCCGACCAATCTCCAGCTTGAATACCCCGGCTGTGTCTTGCATCCCTGCCATGCCGTGCAGATATATCTCGAGGTTATGGTAGTTCCTAAAGTTTAGAGACCGTTTGAGGTATGTCGAGTTCAATGTATTGATCTGGAGCTCTTCACCTACTTCTGTATAAAATAAGAGTGGATAATGTGGTGCGACATCCGGAACATTTACTATTCTTAGGATGCTTAGTTGTTGGAGTGAGTCGACAAGTTTTTTGAAGTCTTGGTCCCCAATTCGAGGAGTCCCGAAAGCAAAAACTGTGATAGGAACTGTCTTTTTATGAAGACCTGTATTGATCCTGTTTTTTCTGTTATGGACAAGATCTGCAGCTGCTAAAGTTGACAGTACTCCGCCCAAGCTATGGCCTGTGAAAGTGATGCTTACTTCTTCGTTCTTGTAAACTTCTAGCAATCTTAGGAGCTCTCCTTGTACCTAAAACCAAAACCAAGACACAATGCCATTAGGAGAAAGGACGAGAAATGGAAGTAAGGTTGTTGTGATGAGCCTAGCAGGTTTTGACCTAAACTGAATGCAATGGTGAAGAGAAAGGTGAAGACCTGTTCTTGCGCACTAGTCGTGTCATAAGGCGAATGAGAATCAGAAGCGGTGTAGATATTGAGCCAGCCACTTCCAATTTGAGGCACGTCTTTGGGGTCTGTTACCGGAAAGACTGTGACAGCTGACTCAAGCGGAAAATCGAAATCGTTAGCCCATTCGTATGGCTGAAGAGTTCCTCTCCAAGCTACAACAATGTCTCTCCTCCCTAACATCGCCTTTCCCTCGTCTGTAGCAACCGCGATGTAACCTATCCAGTTAGTCTGCACTCGTGTTGCATCCTTAGACAAAGACTTGACAATGAAACAGATAGGTAGCTTTATTGAAGCTGTTGCATAGATGTACTTAGTCACATTGTACCTGAGAATCAATCATCGGTGCGTTTTACTTTGTCAAAACAAAGATGGAACATTTTAGAATTATGGCAAGTACCTGAAAGGGTTGGCTTTAAGGAAGCCAGTTCGAGCAAAGATTTGTTTCTTGGAGTAATAACAATCACCAGCGTATCTGGACTTACGGTCCCAGTTAAAGGCGTCGTAACCAACCTGAGCCATCTCACCGTAGTGAATTATGTAGCGACGAAGATCCGGGTCAAGTGGATCAAGCAGGCCGCGCCATTTGTTTACACCGCTTAGCTCTTTCCATCTCTTGGGTATGCCCTCCAACATGTTTGCCTTAGTTTTTTTTCACAAACCTTTTCCCTCTTGCTCTTGCATTTTGGATAGTAACATTGCTCCTTGTGTGAAGAAATTGGATAATGCGTGAAGGAACTGGTCCTTAATGCATGGCCCTTCACATAAATAGTGCCGATTTAAGTTTTTGTTAAGTGTACGCATGTTATTCTTGACGGATCAAAAGACTTGAACAACTTTCAAGGTATAAATTCGATGATGATAACTGTTAATCAACACTTAAAAAACATGTATTGTTAGTTACATAGAAATTAAGTTAATCAAGGGCAATCCCATCATGTCTGTCTAATCTGATTCGGTCTAACCGAAACGGAAACATCTATCCGGAAACCGAAGCAGGGCCTAATGTCGTTCGGGTGAAATCTTGAAAATGTGTCCCATGTCTGATCAATGGTTTGGAACCTGAAACTGCATTTCTCAAGAAATAGATATTGCAACAGAAAATTCACCATCAAATCCTACTGGTACGCTTTGCCAGAACAATTTGTTCAGTGTCTGAATCCTCCTGCCTCAAGACTATCATCTTCATTTTCCGATGAGCCTTTCTGATACTATAGGAGAACCATTGCATGATCCAAGGATCATCCACAGTAAACTACTCTTCCTGAACAATAAACATGACTTCTTCCACATTCATGATTTCTCTTTTCTTTCTGAAGGAACGACTATGAGCATATTCATGTCACATTTGAAGGGGAGGCAATGGTTTTCCAGAACCTAAAGAGGTCTCGGGAAGAAAGTCTTGAACCGCCTCTGAGCAGAGTTTCTCAGACAGTGTTTCTGACTGTCATGAACTTGATTCTAAACATATATTCAAAGTATCATAAACCATACGTAATAAAGAAAAGCAGTTAAAAACATCATGGTAAGAATTACAAGTGCTACAATAAGTATTAAGTACCTGGAAAATAATTTCTTCGACCTTCAAGCACAGGGCAGCCTCAAACTTCTGTGTCGCATATTGGATCTCTTACGATTCCAGGGTAGAAACCGTATCTACAAGATGAATTAATAATGATTTGTTATATCAAAAACAATGCAACTTTGTACCGTAATTATGACTAAAACACACACAAAAATCTACGACTAACTCTTAAACCTACGTATCTGCATATTGTTTAGGATGAGACAGAAGGAAACTTGTCCCACTAAAACTGCAACAAACACAAAACCTGTGACCAAGAAAGCAGCCACGGGACTGAAGCTTATATACCAGAAACCAAACTCATTTCCCAAACTCCAACTTAAAACAAACAAAAATGCTGAATGTACTTAGAAATTCTAACCTGACCCTTGTCGTTTTGATGTGCCTTGTCTTGATAGCTTCAAGGCTATGTTCCGTTGATTCCTCTCTGTACGACCCACACAAAACCCTGAAGCAGCGGTTTGAGAAGTGGCTTAAAACCTACGGAAAATTATATGGAGGAAAGGAGGAGTGGATGATACGGTTTGGGATATATCAGTCTAATGTCCAGTTGATAGACTACATCAACTCCCTCAACTTGCCCTTTAAGTTAGCGGATAACAGATTTGCGGACTTGACCAATGCTGAGTTTAAGGCCCATTTTCTCGGATTGAACACGTCTTCCTTGAAGTTACACACGAACCATAGGCCGGTTTGTGACCCAGCAGGCAATGTGTCAGCTGCGGTGGACTGGAGGAAACAAGGTGCTGTGACTCCTATTAGAAATCAAGGAAAATGCGGTATGAAAATTTGAAGTATACACAATTTATTTTAAGATAAGACTTTTGCAAACATTCATAACTCAACTGATGACAATCTGATTGCGTTTCTTTTTCTTATACAGGAGGTTGCTGGGCGTTCGCTGCAGTGGCAGCTATTGAAGGCATCAACCAGATCAAAACAGGGAATTTAGTATCTCTGTCAGAACAACAACTCATAGATTGTGATACCGGTACTTACAACAAAGGCTGTAGCGGCGGATTAATGGAAACAGCATATGAATGGGTCAAAACCAATGGTGGACTAACCACCGAGACTGACTACCCATACACAGCCACAGACGGTACCTGCGATCAAGAAAAAGCGAAAAATAAGGTAGTTACAATAACAGGACACCAAAAGGTAGCAGCTGACGAGGCGAGCCTACAAACCGCTACTGCTCAACAACCAGTATCAGTTGGAATCGACGCTGGTGGGTTTATTTTTCAGCTCTACTCTTCTGGTATCTTCACAGGTTACTGTGGAGCAAATCTCAACCATGGAGTGACTGTTGTTGGATATGGTGAAGAAGGCGGTCAAAAGTACTGGATCGTAAAGAATTCATGGGGAACTGGTTGGGGTGAACAAGGCTACATTCGGATGGAACGTAATTATAGTGAACAGACGGGTAAATGTGGTATTGCTATGCTGGCAAGCTATCCCCTGCAGTGAGTCCCAGAAGCTTTCGAACCTTTTCATTTTCGATAACAGAAAATTAGTATGACAACTCTCTGTGTATGAGAATCTGCAATAGCGCAGCTAAAAATAATTACAATTGTGAAATAAAGTACTAGAGATAATTGAGAACCAGGGTATTGTTAACAAGATTTCAAAGATAAGATGAGTTTACAAGAAAAACATGTTTTTAGTCTGGATGTAATACCTGTTTTTTGCTTGAGCCACTGATACTTTTCTCCTAGAAACATCCCGTTCGATAACCTGCTTCTTATAACAGCAGGCTTGCATTGAGTGTAGTAATATTGAACAAATACAAGGTTCTCTCATAGAGGAATGGCAACAAATGGCGTAAGTTTGCCAAATATCTGATTATGCTATCACATTCTTTCTACGCTATTATATGCTCATTTGACACTACAAAAATACTCCACAACAGCTTTCAGAAGCTTGCAGATGGACTGCACAATTTATACAAGATATGAAGACAAACATATGGTAACTGCTATAAATCAAAATCTGTTTAATAAGAAACAACAAAATATCATTCCAGTATCGTAATTTGTAATGACAGCTATTCTTACAAAATTTGAACACCAATCTGATGATTACAGGGAATACCTAAGACCTCAGTTCCGAAAGCCTTTGTCTAACAGTACAAGCAAGCTTCCATTCACCAATGCTAATCAGACGCTCGACCACTTTTTGCCTAACCTTGATATATGGTACGAACCCTCTATCAGTCATTTTCATCACCATCTTCCCTGCCAAAATGTATTCCCTAACCTCTAGGCAACCCTCAACTACTACCTCATAACTCTCAAATTCCACAGGGAAATCTCGACTTTCTACAAACTCGATCATCTCAATGGCTTTCCAAATTTCCCTGTTGGCTCTCAAAGCTGCTGCTACTTTTGTCAGCATTCCTTTCCGTGGAGAAATTCCAGCTTTACTCACCATTTCCTTGACAATCTTCACCACATCGCTAGTCTTTCTAGCCAAACAAATTGAATTAATCACTGCCCCGTAACTTTCCACATCAGGAATACAACCAGCTGCACCCATTTCCTCCATAACTTTAACTGCCTCATCCAACTTATCAACAGCACAGAGAGAGGACACTAAATAATTGCAAGTTCCAGTATCAGGACTATATCCAATCAATTTCATCTCATTAAGAATATCAGCAACGGACTGGGATCCTCGTCGTCGTTCAAGCCAAGCATTAGACAGAAGGAGGTGAGTCTGAGGATTAGGTAGACATCCAGAACGAAGAGTGCGTTGGAGGATTGCGAAAGACAAAGGAAGTGGATCAGAACTCTGAAGGCAGTAAGTAAGTAGGCTGGAGTAAACAATCTTAGGGAGCGAACGAGGTCTCACGGGCACAAAACTTTGGAGGATTTCGTCAATAACTCGGATTCTATGATGATGTTGAAAAGCAGAGAGAAAAGAGAACAACTTTGAGTTTTGGTAGGGTTCACTGAGTGAAACAACAAGGTCAGGGATTCGAAGATACTCCTTTGTTTCAACAGCACATTTTATAGCCTTTTCAACAGCTTCAAAGGAAGAAATTGACCGGAAAAATGGAACGCAGACATCAAAGGACCGAGAATAAGCTAGAGGTTTTCGCAAATGTGTCAAGCGAAATGCCATTCGCAAACCTGGAACAGAACGAACAGTATTGGGTTAGAAGGTCGATGATAAATGCTCAATTATCCTCTTAAAAAGACTATTTTTATTGACAGAAGTATATGTTCTGCAAATCAGGAGCTTCGGGAAATCATGCAAGAACTGAGATTTCACAGAAAGTCATACCTGAATGCCTTTTAGAACATTCCAAGATAAACCCAGGACGGACTATCAGGTAACTGGAGTGAGAAGGAGGAGGAGAGAGATTTTTCCTTCACAGGGGAATATCATCGAACGACTGGACGGCAAGAATTCAAAACGAAGAGACAACGACTTGAGGATCCGAAAACGGGATCAAACTGAGTAACAAATGACAGTAGATTGATCAGAAACACCCAACGGCTCCGATCAAATACGTCCACCAAATATTTGATGTGTAGAAGAAGAAGAAAAGATGGGGAAAGAAGGAACCTCTTTCTCTCTGAGTAGACTTTGCGTTTTGATATATTAGCTTCTGTTGTGTTTGAGGTTTTAACGTGGTTTTAAACCGAACCGGATTTATTCAAAAGGTTTACGTTTAACCGGAAACCGGTCGATTCAACCCCTTTTTTTGGTGGCCTCGTTAACAAATTTTAATCCTATGAAATTCAGGCTTAACGAAACAAATAAATATTTTGAAAATTTTGTCAAAGTTTATAGGCACCAATTACGTTTATAAACCGGTCCAGCCAAGTGGAACTCTAAACAAACTCACTTTTTTGTGATTCGATTTGTTTTTGGTTTATGTTTTATGTTTGGTCTTTTATCATTAAATTCACTTTTGTTGTGGTATCTTAAAAAAATTACATATTTATAATTCACCCGTATGCCTACAAATTCACATCAAAGCAATTTTGAGTAGTGTTCTTGGATCTTCTAAGAGAGAGAGGAATTGTCCTAATTAATCTGGTATTGAAAACGATCAAATGAGCATTTTGAAAAATTCATATTGCAAATTTCCATGTTATCCAACGATCGAGAGCTCGAGCTAGGTGTAAACAAAGCTAGAAATTGAGACTGTCAAATGAAAAAAACGAGAACTTGATTTGAATTGTTTGTAGTCTGGTGAAGAAGAGTGTTTGGAGAAGCATTAAACGGTGACTAATATTGGAATAAATGTCAAAGCATTATTCGTTGTTTTGTGGTACTAATAGAGCAGAGACACATGATTAAAAAATACATCTTAAAAAAAAAACATGCATGAAGAAAACAATAAACCAAGAAGCACATAATAGGAAATATCTTAAAGCACCAACTACTAGCTAGCTAATTCCAGTTGTTCATGACAGACAAGGGAACCAAAGCAACTACACACACAAGCGGTAGTATCAAAGTCAACAAGGGGTCCAAATGGTAGACGAGGGCTGACACAAATACAATTGCACACAAGAGAGATATGATGTCCATAATCTTTCTCGTCCGGTAGCCTCTAGCACGCAATGAGAGTACGTAGAGCATACCCCATCCAATGAGACAACAAGTGAGAAATATGTTGATGAAACGGTCTTTTTGGTCTTTAGACAAGTACCATAGGAAAGGAATCTTCTTCGGTGGAAGTAGAGGTGGAGCTGGTGCTGAAGCGCTTGGAGTCGATTCTGCGGCGAGTTTGAGGGCAAAGAATGCAACCAAGGCAAGGAGACCGTGTGCATGGCAGAAACAACCTTGCTCCATGGTGCGAGCCTCGGTGTTGGTTGGGACTCAGTTTTGGTGGAGAATACCATCCCGGCTGAAGTAAGCAGACGATTTGGCGAAAAGCTAAATCTTAATCCTTAAGACAACGCATTAGTTTTTTGGATATTTCGGTGGAATAACCCAACTCATTTTGTAAAAGTTGTTCGGCTTGTTGTCGAGTGATGGTATGACTCGTTGAATTTTTAACTTATTGAAATTTTCCATGAGGGTGTGCAAGGAATGTGCGACTTGAAGCACTTTAGAAACTCACCCATCTCGAGGCCCCCGTTTAGATTTGCATCGAATTTTCAACATAGTAGTGTAGCGTCTTTGAGGCTGATATTGATAGGCAGACCTTTGTCCCAGAAGTCTCTCTTCAATTGGGCCGAGCTGAGTTGAGAGATAAGCGTAGAGTTGGTAAACACGACCATATCATTCTCGAACTGGTTCCTATTGTGTTAGTCATCCTTCTTTGCAATGGCGACTTCCTCCTCGATTGCAATAAGTATTGGCGTGGCTCATTGTGACAATTGCAAATATCGTCTTGGCTCATTGTGATGCACAGAGGTGAAAACGAAATCAGAGAGGTGAAAGTGAAACCGAAGAAAAAAGTGTTATGAAAACATAAAGAACTTGGAAAGTGAAAAAAGAGTGTTATGAAATCAGAGAAGTGAAAGTGATCGAGTCGGATATCCGACTCGATCATGCTAGCCAAACGAGCGAAGACGAACAAGTACGAGCCGTGCATCTTGGTCTTCAATGCTATATGTGGGGATTAATGGAGGAAACATTTGCGCACGACGACTGGAAGCGTGGTAGAGAATACAAAGCAACAGACTTCTGGAGATTCAGGCTCATGCAGGTCTAACATAAACATATACATTAAACACAAACACAAAATCTACTCTTAAAGAAGACATCATTTTAACACTTATGAGAAAATATAATAACCAGAGATTTTAATATTGCAAGATAACCATACAAATATAGGTGATGATTTACCATACAAGTTTTTACTCTTCACAAATGTAAAATACACCACGAGTTGGATTTTTGTTAAAAGCTCAACAATAATTAAGCCATAAGCATCGTAACTAACAACAGGCTTCGTAACGATTAGAAGTACTAAATAATCAAACATCATAGTTACTTAGAGTGGGAGATACTGTTGTTTAAACCCATTAATCACTGCATAACATTGTTGCCTTTGATCTTGCTTGAAGCTACCTTGCAAATTCCTCGATGTATATCCACCGTTTAAAACCTCCCGATTCACACCAGCACCATTGTTATTAACACCAAACCCTCCCGATCCACTCGAAGAAATCGCTAATCCGTTCTTATTGTTATTGTTGAATACGCGTTGATTATTGTCCCAACCAATGAGAGGTTGATTATGAACCAAGCTTTTGTATAACTTGAGCTCCTCACAAATCCTCCTATACTCTCCATAGGAACCAAGAACCGGATCTTTCTGTCTCCATAGAGCTTCCCATGTCAAAGAATCAGACAGCTTGGTACGGTCTTCTTCACGTACGGTCCGTAACATTTTCTGTACGTTACTAACACCAAAGACTTTGTGCACGGCCTGAAACTCTTTGGTCTTGCGGGCCGGAAAGTAAGGCGATAAGATGCATTCGTTGTTGCATTTCTTCCTTTGGTGTTTACATGAAGCACAAGCTTGATGCGATGATGAGTTATTGGAGATGTTGGTGTTAGTGTTGTCGTTAGAGTTCTGTTGCATCATATCATGTCCCTAGTAGTTGAAAATTGAAATGATAAAGCATATATAAAAGGTTACTGATCGATAAGGTTAAAACATATCAAAAAATTTAGAAAGGAATTGACTTGATCATTTATATAGGGTTGATAAGGTTTTTAACCAATTAATCTTTTGAATATAAGGTTTTTGAGATATTGTGTAGCCAAAAGTTTATGTTTTGATGATTTGATATAAAATTGAAGTTTTTTAAAACTAATATTTACATGGTTAAAAAGAAGTTTACATCATAAATTTTTATATATATATACATATATAATGTTTGGGTATTTTTAAAATTGCGTTTAAAATCTAAATTTTTATAAGCCAATGAAAAGTCTAAAGATTTTATAAAATCCAAAATCGTAAGGAATACAAAAGAGTCCAAAAGCTAATATTGTAAACAGAAACATGTGTCTCTACATATATATATGAGATATCTTTCAACCATTCTTAATATGGAAAAATGCTCTAAATATTTCACGTGTAACAAAACTTTTGTATTAGTGCGGATGCTATAAATTCATTGAAATCACATCTATGCGCGCGAGTGTGTGTATGCATGATTCTAGTAGACTAATTGAAGCATGATAAAAATGTCCACACACAGCACCGTATATAGTCACAATCTACAAGGAAATAAAGAGGAAAGCAAATATCTCAGAAGAATAAGAGTTTGAACAAAAGTTCAAGAGTTTTCATACAAACCTCTATTGCCTCTTTTCTTTTCCTTCATCTATGGATTAATAGCAAATTGAGATATGGGTTTGTATTAATAATAAGGTTTATAGGTATTTAGTATTTTTATTTTGAAAAAATAAATAAATAATGGTGCACAAAGAGTTTGTCTAATGAACATGAAAAGATTGTTTGGTTAACGAAAGAAAAAGATGTTTGGATGAAAGGTCGATTATAAGTTTTTAGGTTGCTCATGATAAAAGACAAATAACAACTAGGAAATCCATAAAAAATCGATTTGTTCTTTATTTGAATTTTTTTAAAAAATTTAGTTGGGAAAATATCATTTTTTTTTCTTATTATAAGTGTATATTATTTCTCAGCATTTTGATGAAAACGTGTGGAAGGAAAAATGATGTGTGGACAGTAGAGTTACAAAGATTGAGATCGAAAGATAACTTTCTGTTTTTGACGTCTAAAGTTAACTAATTCCATAACTCAAATGGATCGGTGTGACAAAAAATCAAAAAATCAAAAAACAAAAACCAATTAAATTTGTTGGTTCTTTTCTATCCACGATTATGGGCCAAAAAAGTAGGGGAAAAACATTATTATTGATGATCCAACGGCTGAGATTAAAGCAAAAGGTTGCAGAGATCCAGATGATCCAGATCTAAAGTCAATAACAAAACATTTGACCTTATCACAATTGTAGTTCCCAAGGAGATGTTTCCTCAAAGGGTATTTACGTAATTTTGGGATTACTAATTCTATAAAAATCGTTTATCGTTGACTCATCTTCTGCTTCCTCTTCCGTTCTCTGCAAATTTATCACCGGAAAATTGAAATCGGCGATCGGAAATTCTATTATCGAGAACCTTAGTAAATGTCAGAAAATCGCGCACTCCAGCGAGCTCATGTTCTCGCCAATCACATCCTTCAATCACCTCCTCCACCGTCGAGACTCTCCCTCACGCGCGAGGTATGTTTACAATACTCACCACCGGAGCTCAACGAGAGCTATGGATTCGAAGTCAAGGAAATGAGGAAATTGCTCGACGGGCATAACGTTGAGGATCGGGATTGGCTTTATGGGCTTATGATGCAGAGCAATCTGTTTAATCGGAAAGAGAGAGGTGGTAAGATTTTCGTATCGCCGAATTACAATCAGACGATGGAGCAACAACGAGAGATCACTATGAAGCGGATCTGGTACTTGCTCGATAAAGGGGTTTTCAAAGGATGGTTAACGGAGACGGGTCCTGAGGCCGAGCTCAGGAAATTAGCTTTGCTCGAAGTTTGCGGGATTTATGATCACTCCGTATCCATTAAACTTGGTGTTCATTTCTTCTTGTGGTATGTTCAAATTTTACATTTCTCATACACACACGTCGAATGTGTACTGCTTGGTATAATCCTAATCTGGTTTTGAAATTCATCAAATGAGCAACTATGCTTTGAGCATTGTGATAATTAGTGTAATAAGAATGGTTCATGATGTTGTTTACAAGAATGCTCCTTTAGAAAAGACAAGTTTGGTAGGAAATTTGGTTTTTAGTTTCAGTATAAGGAATGCTGAGATGATCCAACTGACTGCAATATAGATGTTCACTGCAAAGTCATATAAAAAGATTAGTTTTTACTTTAATCGGTGATCTACACTTGTAGAAAAGAAATCCTGACATGTGTTTCTGAAGGTTTAGATAGTTCTTTATCTCTGTTGCTACTCATCATCCTTGTAAGTTATTAAGTGTCGTATGGCTGGCGTAAAGGAACAGTGTTAGCCTCATAGTTATAATTTGTTTTCTGTGATATACTCAGGGGTAATGCTGTAAAGTTCTTTGGAACAAGGCGTCACCACGAAAAGTGGCTGAAGAACACTGAAGATTATGTTGTCAAGGGATGTTTTGCAATGACTGAGTTAGGCCATGGAAGTAATGTAGGGATTTTGAGTTGCTATTTTGTCCATATTCAAATTATAAGTCTTGGTGATCTTTCACACCTATATTGATTTCTTTTGGTCTAGGTACGGGGAATTGAAACAGTGACTACTTATGACCCAAGAACTGAGGAGTTTGTGATTAATACTCCTTGTGAATCTGCTCAGAAATATTGGATCGGTGGGGCAGCTAATGTAAGTAGTCATTACACCAAAATCCTCTTTTCTATTTTAGTTTACGTCATTTATCTTCTCCCCCTGGTTTATGATATACTGATTTTGCATCACTTTTGGTTGTTCAGCATGCAACCCACACAATTGTGTTTTCACAGCTTAACATAAACGGAACCAACCAGGGGGTTCATGCCTTTATCGCGCAAATTAGGGATCAAGATGGTAACATATGTCCAAACATCCGCATTGCCGACTGTGGACACAAAATTGGTTTAAATGGTGTTGACAATGGCCGAATATGGTATTGCATACTACTCAATGTTATGTAATTTTGATCACATGCTAAGAGTGTGTACTTCATGGAAGATTGCACTCTGATTATAGGTTTGACAATCTTCGAATTCCAAGAGAGAATCTATTGAACTCAGTTGCTGATATTTCGTCTAATGGAGAGTATGTGAGCGCAATTAAAGATCCTGATCAGGTAAATGCTACACCTTCAAACCATTTTTAAGTTAAAAACTTTTTTATGCTTGGCAAGGTTCAGTGGCAATGTTTCCAATTTTATTTCAGAGATTTGGAGCATTTATGGCCCCTTTGACCTCTGGCCGGGTCACGATTGCATCAAGTGCAGTTTATTCTGCAAAGGTACAGATTTCAGTAGTTTTATTTTGATCTCGTCTATAAATCTTTTGGAAGATAATGAACCTGACTGTTTCAGGAACAAATGTAATTGATTTAAGATTTTTACTCTGGCAGGTCGGATTAGCTATTGCTATAAGGTACTCACTGTCGAGAAGAGCCTTCTCTATCACAGCCAATGGTCCTGAAGTCCTCCTCCTTGATTATCCAAGCCATCAGAGGCGACTGCTACCGCTCCTAGCAAAGACGTAAGTATCTTTATAAATTATAACCTTTAATACAATTACTGTCACTTCTATGCTCAAGTTGTTAGTTGTGAACTACAATTCCCATTTATATCAATTAAATTTTTGAAGATTTTGAGGATTTTGTAAAATGACTTGAAGATGATTTTGAGGATTTTGTGAAAAGAGCTCAAGGTTATCAAAAGAAGTGAAAAGCATTTCATGGGTGGGATGTGAGGATTTTGCCAACTTTCTTTAACTCTTTCTCATTTATCATAGATACGCTATGAGCTTTGCTGCAAATGACTTGAAGATGATTTACGTGAAGAGGACACCTGAAACCAACAAAGCCATCCATGTTGTTTCAAGTGGGCTCAAAGCTGTTCTCACCTGGCACAATATGCGAACACTTCAGGTTAGAATCAATACACTATACACATTTTATGTGAGAAAGCTCCTAGGAGCCATACTGAGGTTTTTTTCCGGTTCTTTCTAAGGAATGTCGTGAAGCTGTTGGAGGACAAGGTCTGAAAACAGAAAATCTAGTTGGTCAGTTGAAAGGTGAATTTGATGTGCAGA
This sequence comes from Arabis hirsuta, assembly GCA_964056655.1. Lineage (NCBI taxonomy): Eukaryota > Viridiplantae > Streptophyta > Magnoliopsida > Brassicales > Brassicaceae > Arabis > Arabis hirsuta. The sequence continues at coordinate 2,775,076 of OZ053305.1, forward strand.
CTACATTTGAGGGTGACAATAATGTATTGATGCAGCAGGTAGGCTAAGGCACAGTATTTGTGAACATGATCTTCTTGTTTTGATAGTACAATTTAGACTTATCCGTCCTTACGTGGAATTTAGGTGAGCAAGGCACTTTTTGCTGAATATGTATCGTGTAAGAAGAGAAACAAACCTTTCAAAGGGTTGGGATTGGAGCACATGAACAGTTCTCATCCTGTATTGCCAACTCAACTCACATCTTCTACCCTCAGATGCAGCCAATTCCAGGTCATATGCCTCCTCATAAACATTTCCCCTCTTATCATTTTCTTTAGATGAGTTCAACTGTTTACTAAATATTTCTCCCCTGCCAGTCAAATGTCTTCTGCTTAAGAGAGCGAGATCTTCTGGAACGATTTACTTCTGAAGTTGCACAGCTTCAAGGAAGGGGAGAAAGTCGAGAGTCCTCTTTCCTCGTGGTAAACATTCTTTCTCACATAATTTTGTTCAACCTTTTATCCCATTCTCCAAACTTCAGTAATGGTTTCCTTCTCTGCTTTTCGTCCGTGGTTGCAGAGTCATCAACTTGCTGAAGACTTAGGTAAAGCTTTCACAGAGAAAGCAATACTCCAAACCATTTTGGATGCTGAGGCCAAACTACCTGTTGGCTCAGTGAAGGTACGTAAATATGATTATTGTTTGTAACGTTTTGAACCTGTTTAGTTGTATCATGGTAGTTTTACTAGGTAGGGGTTCAAGGGAAGAGTACCTTAGGTTTCCATATCATATGATTTACTTGCAAAGTAATTTGTTTTTAGACAATAGGTTACATGTACCTCTTTATAGATTGTAAAAAATGTGAGAGTAGAAATGTTTACTTCTCTAAGCATGAAAGTTCATCGTATTTTTAGTCACCATAGGGAAAATCAGAGCTTTGTTCTGTTCTGTATGTAGTTGTTATATAGACTACTACTACTACAGTAAGAGTGAAGACTACAAAAGGAGGAAGTAAACTTAAAACTGACCAGCTCCATGTTAATGACAGGATGTGTTGGGTCTTGTGAGATCAATGTACGCATTGATCTGCTTGGAAGAAGATCCATCGTTGCTTAGATATGGTTACCTCTCTCGGGATAATGTTGGAGATGTGAGGAGAGAAGTGTCTAAGCTGTGTGGAGAGCTTAGATCTCACGCGCTTGCACTCGTGGCTTCATTCGGGATTCCAGACGCCTTCTTGAGTCCGATTGCATTCAACTGGGTCGAAGCCAACGCTTGGTCTTCAGTTTAATAACACTAGTAATAATCTCTTCTATAAACCCACATCTCTTACAATTTATGTTTTGCTAATATCTCTATTTATTGAAGCTGTTGTATGTAATAAAAATGGGATATGTATGTAATATGTATCCAGGGTTTAAACCGGTCCAGCCAAGTGGAACTCTAAACAAAGTTTTATAATATTAATGGAGTCATCGCTGGATCATATATAATGGTGCAAAATCAGATCGGACGATTTTGTCATCTTGGTAGTGACTGCAAAATCATATTTTTGTCTTTTAACTTTCTAAATCAAATTGATAATTGTAGCAATTGAGCATCACATATTAATAAAATATGAGAAAATATTGTTAAGTATTAAGTGGTGGTGAATTGGAAAGTGAAAACACTCGCACCAAAATAATTAAGACAACACTAGGACATGTAGAAACATAGGAACTAGTATTAAGAAGTGCCTAGAGCCATTTATGCATCATCCAAAGGCAGCAACTAGAGCAGTGAGGCAAGGCATATGATGTAGTAGAGGAGGGAGCACAGCAGTCCAAATGCGCATGAGAGAGAGATGCAATCCATGACTTTACCGGTGCCGAATCCTCTAGCACGCAGAGACAAGATATATAATACCGCCCATCCACCGACGAAAATAGACATGAGTACGTCGAGTGCATTATCGCGAGTGGTTTTTGAAGATTGTTGAACAAACGGGATCGGTGGTTGAAGTGAACCTAAAGGCAAAAAACGCAATAAGACTTTTGACCAAAACCCCAAAGACATAATACATGGCTAAGACGATCTCGCTCCATCCTCTAGAACGGAGAGACAAGATATAGAATACGGCCCCATCCACAGACAAAAAGAGGCATGAGTACGTCGAGGGCATTATCACGAATGATTTTTGAAGATTGATGAACAAACGGGATCAGTGGAGAGGAGGTGGTTGAAGCGAACCTAAAGGCCAAAAACACAATAACACTTTTGGCCAAAGCCCCAAAGACATAATGCATGGCTAAGACAATCTCGCTCCATCCTGCTTGACGGTTGATTGGGACAATTGAACTATCCCTACGGTTGAAAGCCTCTTGCAGCTCCTTCGGCTGGAGCAGACGATCCTCCTCACCATCAGCCTATGCAAATTGGTCCGAAGCCATCGTCTTCTCGTCGGGGCGGTTATCCTCCATTATGATAGAGAAAGGCGATCAAGTTTTGACAAGCGGCCGAAGAAGAAGGGAGGTTTTGAGATTCGACAATGATATACAAACTAGGGACTATTTCGTTCTCTTTTTATACTACTACTCCACCAATAAAAATGACAATTAACAATTATTTCGTTCTCTTTCCATAATCCTTTTTATCCTATAAATAAATATAAGTACTTTTTCTACTTCTTTCATTTATTTCCCTTTTTCCATTCAAAATAAACACGTTCAATATATATCATTTTGAATTAAAAAAAAAAAAAAAGGAAGAAAAAGAGCACATTCTTTGATTAACAAATAAAAGAAGAAAAATGAGTAACAATCTCTTTGTAGATTGTTCATGATGTTGTTTACAAGAATGCTCCTTTAGAAAAGACAAGTTTGGGAGGAAATTTGGTTTTTTAGTTTGTTAAGGATTGCCGAGTTGATCCAATTGATTCCAATATAGTTGTTTCCTGTTTTTGGTCAAATACTTGCAAAGTAATTGGTTGTAGACAATAGGTTGCTGAGATACAGGTACTTCTTTGTAGACAGTAAAAAAATATGAGAGTATAGATGTTTACTTCTTGAAACGTAAAAGTTTATCGTCTTCTAGTCACAATAGGGAAAAGCAGAGCTTTGTTCTTTATGTAGTTGTTCAGTAGACTACTGTTACAGTAATCGACGAGTGAAGACTACAAAAGGAGGAACTAAACTTAAAACTGACCAGCTCTAGGGTGTGTTGGGTCTTGTAAGATCAATGTACGCATTGATCTGCTTGGAAGAAGATCCACCTCTGCTTAGATACGGTTACCTCTCTCGGGATAATGTTGGAGATGTGAGGAGAGAAGTGTCTAAGCTGTGTGGAGAGCTTAGACCTCACGCGCTTGCACTCGTGGCTTCATTCGGGATTCCAGACGCGTTCTTGAGTCCGATTGCATTCAACTGGGTCGAAGCCAACGCTTGGTCTTCAGTTTAATAACACTAGTAATAATCTCTTCTATAAACCCACATCTCTTACAATTTATGGTTTGCTAATATCACTATTTATTGAAGTTGTTGTATCATGTATGTAATATGCATGTGATATGTATCCAGGGTTTAAATCTTTTCTTAAACCGGTCCAGCCAAGTGGAACTCCAAACAAACTTACTTTTTATTCTATTTTGTTTTGGTTTATGTTTGGTTTTATCATTAAATTCACATAGTGAAATACATAGCAAATCAAAACCAAACGTTAATTCCGTTTAGCTTCTGGTTGGGTTCAGGTTTATTCGACTTAAACCCGCGTAGGGTCATTACGAGTCGTACCGATTTTGTCTCTTCGGTTCGACTATTTAACTATAAACTATGTTTAGGATGCGTAGCTTAGGAATAATTATCGAATTTCAACACAAGTTGAAAAAGATTGAAAAAAAAATCTCGAATTAATCCTCGGGGTTACATATCCCTTCAACTGGTTCGGAAGCTCGAATCTTTGGTATTCTTCGGTTTAGTACCTCTCTTCCATAATTCCAATTTTTTAATAATCACTGGAATCGAAAATTTTGAATTATGTAGTGAGGGTATTTCCGTCTTTGTCGTTTAGTAACAAACTCTTTCGTCGCTGATCCTATATATATTAGCACAGCTCTCGAAGCTACTAAACAACATTTCCAGAGACTGAAAAGAAAAGGAAAAAAAAAAAAAAAAGGAAGGAAGAAGAATGAAGCCAGGAGAGAAGATGATGTCTCTAGAAGAATACGTTGATTTCTTCGTCTCTGGGAAGTCCATCGGTTTCACTATCTCTTACCTCAATCAGGTTTCTCGATCGATTACTCTCCTTACTCAATTTCTCTGATTCTCCATCTTCTAATCTCCGAGTTTTGCTTTGCTCTCTGTAGATCCTTCATTTCCACGGTTTCCGAAAGCTGCACAAATCTCAGAAGGTAAGACACAATCACCGATCTCATCTCTTGAAATCCGTTGTTGAATCCGTAAGTAATCGAAAAACAACGATTTGGTTTTCTCGATTTCGACCTGGGAATTCTCCGCAACAACTTCTTCGCGATTCCGTTATTTTGGTGATTATATGATCCTAAATCGATTTTTGGTTGTGAAGCTTGAAAATCCGATTTCATCAAGAGTTTATGGAAGTTACAATTTCTCTGCGATTTTTTGGTTCTCATATTGTGTTGTTTTTTTGTCTCCTTCATCAATCGGATTGTTTGTTACCAGAAAATTGTAGGTGAAGCCGTAGACGCACTGGACCTACTAGATCTCTCTCGCTCGACTCTAAAACAAAGCGCAATCTCGTCATCTTCCCTGACTCTCGACGAAGTGATAACCGACATCGAAGCTCTGAAATGGCAGGAATGTTGTCTCACCTCGCTCCAGATCATCAATTCCGATCAAGTTACTCGATCTGTGACCAAACCGAAACAGAAATCGAACAAGAGGAAGAGAGCGAGTATGAAGAAATTGCTGAAATGTGACGATGAGGACGAGACCGCAATGATCCTAGTCAAACAATCGAGGAAGAAGATGAAGAACGCAAAGAGAGCATCGGATCTGTGAATGAAGCAGCATCGAAATCTTCCTTGTGCATCGTGTAACCAGTCCGTGATAACAAATTTCTCATTAAGGTTTTACGATTCCATAAACTAAAGAGAGTTTCAATTTTCAATAAGTGCACTACGTGTCGTTCTAAATTGTAACTAGTTTTATGCCATTTTCGTGATTTCTAGAGTTTATTAAGGGTATTATCGTCAGTTTCTCAGATTAAATATTTAAAAAATGCCATGCTTTTTTAGTATTAGACCTCATGGAGGCCTGAGCAGCTCCGGGGCTCAGGGCGATGGTGTTTGGTGGCAACAACCGCGCTCCGGTGCTAAGGAAGTTGCTAAAGCCATGGCGGAAGAAACTACTACCGGTCTACTACAGTCATCTGAGACGTTGAAAGTTGGAGTAAGCCGTGTGTTTTAAGTTAAACTGGAAAACAGAGATAGCATCCAGTTTAACTAAAATTCGGTTTGGAAAGATTGTGACCGAAATTAAACCGACTTAATTTTCGACCAAAAATAAAATAAATAACCGACTTAATTTTCGGAAGTGCTCGAAATCTGGTTTGCGTTAATATTTTTGATTCGATTTCCTTTCTTGAATTTAAAAAATTTGTTGGGATCGATTTGAATTACCATATGATTAAAACCTCTTTCCCGTAATAACGCTTTTAGTATTTTTGTAACGTTTCAGTATTGTGTTTTTTCATAAATCTTTGTTTCCGCTTTTGTGAAAGCCCTAAATTTCATTGACGATGGATTTCGACAATCTGACCGACCAAAGTAATGTTTTCAGAAAACTCAAAGCAATATCTGAGAACAAGGTTCGATTTTGATTTTGTTATTTGAGAATACTCTATTTCACTGTGTGGAGTTGTTCGTTTATGCTGAATTTTTTTGTTGGATTTTTAGGTTTGCTTTGATTGTAGTGCGAAGAATCCGACATGGGCATCGGTTACTTACGGGATTTTTCTCTGCATCGATTGTTCATCTGCCCATCGAAACCTCGGTGTTCATATCAGCTTCGTCAGGTATAACTCTGGATTTCTCTAGGAGGAACACAAATCTTAATCCAGTTCAGCATCTGATTTGATTCCTTGGCATTGTTCTAGCTTAAGTTGTACATGATGATAGTTATATACTTCTCAAAGTGTAGCATTACGTTGATAGGTTTATTTTCATTATTCCGTTTCTTGAAATTGTCCATCCATTGGCTACATGGCATTTTCAAACTGGTTCTTAGTCTTATATTTAATGGAACAACGCCAAATATTATTTTATTTTGGTATAGGTCAACGACTTTAGACTCATGGAGGCCTGAGCAGCTCATGGTGATGGTGTTTGGTGGCAACAACCGCGCTCGGGAGTTCTTCAAGCAACATGGATGGACCGATAGTTTCAACATGCTCGAGGCTAAGTACACTTCAAGAGCTGCTAATTTGTATAGGCAGGTTCTTGCTAATGATGTTGCTAAAGCCATGGCAGAAGAAACTACTACTGCTTTACCGCCATCTCCTCTTGTTACTTCTGAGCCGCTAAAAGTTCGAGTAAGCCGTTGTGTGTTTTTCACGAAACTGGAGGACAGGAGTAGCTTCCTGACAATAGTCTTTTTCTAACTAATTTTATTACTAGGTTGAAGAATCAGATGAGGCAAGGAAGTTGTTCCCAAACGCAAAGTCCATATCCTCTGCTCAGTTTCCAGGGTCTTGTGATCTTGAATCAAAAGACAAGTCCTTGGTGAGGACATTTGCCACCTTTTATCACGTCATGCACTTGTTGCTATGAATGTTAATATTTGATGTGTTGACAGGTGCTATTTTTGGCGATCAACAATGGTAAGAAACGATTCTTTGTATTTGTTAATTTTGATTTAACAAAATACAATTCTTTGTGATTTGTTTGTTTCGAATGGGCAGTTCGTCCACCACCAAGGAGTCAAGCGAACGCCAAGCTATTTATGCCGTCCGTAGGGAGGTGACAGACTTAATGCAGAAGCTTAACAGCCAAGATGCTGATGCCATCCCTTGTACCACCCGCTTGGATTTGGTCCTCCAAGCTAATCACCGAGTAAGTTCCACCACACTCAAATCTCTATGGTTCTTGAGCTTTTTTTAATTAACCTTAACCCTTCTGATAAACAAAGTTTTGTGTTGGTTTGACTCTAACAGATGTTACACGCCACTATAGGGACTATAGGGATAGGGGTTAGTAGTGTCATGGATGACCCACAACTACGACCCATGATTGATATCCTTCGAAACGATATGCGAGCCTTAGTGAAGGAAGCATTTGATGCAAGGAGGAAATATTACGAGGCACAACGACATAACATGCAGCAAGGAAACTTTCCGACGTTACCCAACTCTGAAACCATGGTAAAGTAGAAGGATGTCTGTATTTCTGTGTCCAAAACGATGGCAACGATATGTATTACAACGGATATGTATGTGTAATAAATTTATCAATCGCGTATAAACTAAACCTCATAATGTAGTTTCGAATTTCTTTACCAAAAATGCGGTTTCAAATTTCAGTATGTAAGAATAATAGTAGAAGACAACATAAATGTTAAGAGTTTTATCCCCCATAAAAATATATATAAAAGAAGTTGGTTTCAATCTGACTGGTCCATGCCACCGCAGGAGCCGACTTTGCAATGTCAGGTGAATGACTCTTTCTTTCTAAATTTGATTGCTCTTTGCCTCTAATCTCTGAAACTTTTTGGATAGAATAATGCGACCATATGTGATCAGATACACAGTTGCATTAGTGGTAAAGGATAGAAATTTGGTCTTATGCCTATTGATGTGTGGGGTGCTTCTGAATGTTGCATTAGTGGTAAAGGATAGAAATTTCTTCTGAATGTTACATAATAGAACAAGCATTAGGATTCTCATCACTAAACTTAAAACCAGTTTGGTGGCTGAAGATAGAGGCATGAACAGGATGTTGCTGGTAAGACGAATAGTCATTGCTATTGTAACCATGTTTGTAATAATTATAAGAAGATGCCGGAACCGGGCCGTGATGGTTGATTGGGCCGTTGCAGCCGTGAGGGTTGTAGATATAACCACCATTGTTGCAGTTGCTTCCGCCGCCGAGGAGAGAGCTGTGGTCAGGGTTATAAGGAAGCTGCCACAGCTCAGCTAGCCGACCGGTTTTTCTAACTTTCTTCAAAACTTTCTTCTGATCCGCGTAGCCAGTCACCGTCACTTTCTGTTGCACCATGTCGATTTCTACTTCATCCACTCCTGTATTTATACAAAACAGAACATCTTTTAAATGTTTTACTTTATTAATTTCTAGTTTATGATCTAAAACAAACGAAACTTTTTTTTTTTTTTGAATGAACAAACAAACGAAACTTTTAATGTTTTCCTCAAAAAAAATATTGATATATATAGTCAATATAGCTAGAGATCAAAGAGTTTTGACCTCTCATCTTTTGAAGGGCAGTTTTAACTCTACTCTCGCATCCCACACAATCCATGTGAACTCTCATTTCAATAGTCTGAAGGATCGATAAAAAATTGTTAATTTCACCCACAAGAAAAAAAAACAAAAACATTTACGAATCAGAAAACAAAACCAAAATATTTTTTCTTACCGCCATCTTGTGCTTTCTTGATGCTTTAAGAATGTAAGTAGTCAGATCAAGTTTTGAAGTTTACGATGAATCTTGATCAATGGATGGCATTGGCATTGGCATGTGCGATATATATATATATATAGTGTTCCTTGCTCTTCAAGCTTATTAACCTATTTTCGTGACTTAACACTATAAGTTTTCTATATTATAACTGTTTAATAATTTGGGGACCATTGTATACGAAATAAAGTATTATTTCCGCACCGACCTTTTATATGTAAAGCGTTTAGAGAAGAGTACAACGGGCCATTTATTGTAGTTTCAATAAATACATTTTTCACTATTGCATGTAGTTTTGAATTTCAGTACACAAGAAAGTAATGTAAATACTAACCCCAAAAAACAAAGAAATATCTTGGTTTAATATTCTTGATCTTTATGTAATTCTATGCGGTCTTGATTGTTGAGTGGTCCTATTGGAACGTCGCCATAACATAATTTTTATGGAGAAAAATATTTTAGATCACTACAATATATTTAAGAAAATGAAAAATGATCGTTGACCTTGATTGGTTGTAAATGTGAAAGATGAGAGAGCAGAGTTGACCTTTGGAATCAATTGAATGTAAACTTGAGAGCAAAGCATGGACGAATAACACTTAGTGCACACCGAGCGACACTGGCGGATCTTGTCCATATTAGCAGACAATTTATCTTCATAATCAGATAATTAGTGCTTAACCGAACCAGATTTATATGTTGAACCGGGATTGAGGTTCGGGTTTTGAGCTGGGATTACAAATAGAAATGATCTAAGGGGTTATTTTGCCTCTATTTTTTCTCAATTACGAAACAATATGCACACACACACACGCAATAATTCTCTCGAATATGAACAAGAATTGATTTAAGTCTGATAGTAAATATAATTCTTGCGAAAACAAAACAGTGATCTGATTTGCTAATTCATTATTCAAACAGTTATCCCTTGTAGTTGCTTGAGAGTCACACTACCTATCTTAAACAGAACCCGAATCAAGAAACAAAACAAGAACGTTTTTTGGGATCCCAAACCCTAGAATTTGAAAGACACACAACAAACAGAGCTCAATAACATTCCAACAACAAGAAACATCGCGAAATATAAAAGAAACAACAATAATGGAAACCCTAATTTAAGAACGTCATTGTTGCCTTATTGCCGAAGAAACCCAGTCTCCGTTAACCCAATCGAGATGCCTTCTCAGGCGGCAAAGCGGATACTCTAAAACCTCGTTGGTCGTCTCAAAGTAAACAGAGTACAAGTTCCCTTTCCGACCGGTGATCTTTCCGATCCACCACCCGTCGTTGTCGAAAGCATCGACCTTGTCATGGAGGCGAAACATCACGGGGAGAGATTTGGGAGGCATCGGGCGGAGTTCATCGGCGGCGATGATTTCGATCAACGGCTCAGGTTCGTCTTCCTCCGTGATAAGATTCTTGTACTTAACTTTGTAGAAGGATCCATTGGGAAGTTTCTTCAATACCTTGGCCCCAAAGTAAGACCCTAAGAAACCATCTTCTTTGCTGCATACTTCAACTTGATCTCCTTTCACGAACTCTTCCTCCATTGTTATGAAATATTTGTTAATTCTGCTTAAACGTTTTTTTTTCTTCTGATTTGTTGTTTTTTTGTTTGTGAAGAGACGAAGAGAGGAATTGATGTTTTTATAAGAAGATTTGTTTCCTTTCTTGTTTTGGTTTTCCTTTTCTTTTCGGATTGTTTGTTCTTTTAATTCTTTCCTTTTTTTTTTAAATTTAATGGAAATTCATGTGATTAGCCAATTAGGAAGTCTATTACTTTATTACTCATCTAATTTAAACGTTTTGCGGCCTATTTTTACTCTAACACGATTTTAAATGTTTTCAGTTTTGCATCCATCCCTATTATAATAAGCACAATAAGTACACATTTACTAACGTATATTGACCAAGTCGGGATAGCTTTAAGAAAATCAAATAAAAACTAAGTATCGATCTAATTAATTTGGTATTTCTTTCTTTATCAAAAAAAAATAATTTGGTAAAAATTTAGTATTAATGCACTTTCACTTATACCAGACTGAGAAATACCCAATAGCGCGTTAGCGAGATGAATTTGGTACGATGTAAAAACTGAGATTCGCATTTTTTTTTTTTTGTTGGTAACATGTTAATAAAGAATCTTGGTCCGAAAAAAGAGTTATTCTATGTAGAGATAATGCTAAAACAAGACACAGACAGAAAACAGAGACAGGTACACAGATAAATAATGACACAGTCAAGCTCTGAGAACTTATTGATGAATATGACATATAAATAAGTTGTGATGTCAAAAAAAAAAAAAGTTGGGCTAGTTGATAATCTATGAAAAATTACAAATCTGTACGACTTTTTAGACGGACCACAAAGACAATGTAGGAAAAAGGACCCATATATGTGACCCATACGCATCTTAAAAATCTCATTCACATAATTTTTTAGACTAATACATGCAAGTATTTATTGAAGAAAAAAACTCTTATAATATATATTGATCATACAAAATAGTCCAACTATCTTCAAAATCAGATTTATTCCGAGACAAAAGCAAATCCCAAAGGCTATCAAAGAACCATAATCTCTCATTTATATTTATACTATAATGTATATTAGTTTCCATCTTATTCAATGCTCTATCTACATTTTTTCATTTCTGGCAGAGAAGCACATGTTTTCACTTCCCAACATTTAGATACAAAAATTTACAGCCACCTTTTAATATACCATTATAAAAAAAAAAAAAAAAAAGGTGTGTTCTTGTGGAGATTAGGGTTGGTTCGATGTATTTGAGTATAATATTAATCCACTTAATTACCAGCTAACAATTAATTGGTTTCTCCCCAAATGAAGAGTTAACTAAGCAAGTCCCCAACGGCTAACGCCATTTCTTTGGCCAAATTTCCTATAAATATTCTTAAACTAAATGCGTAAAGTACTAATCCGGTTAATTAGTCAAAGAATTGTTTTTTTTTTTTGTACACAGATGAAGAATTACGTCATTAAAGACACACATTTTGATGCTGTCCGTTTAATGCACTGCGTTGAAGTTAGATTGTCTACATCTCTTTATTACATATAGCCATATACTCTACTAGATTCTGCTCTACTAAAAAAACCTGTTTTAGATGACTACAAATTTGGTTAAATTTAAAAAAATTATTAATGGCAAAACCACGTATATGGTATTTTATTCGATAATACGTAATTTATATATACTATACCACGCTATTCGTTTAAACCGCGCTTAATATATCTTTGAAGCCGTCTACATCATCCCAATATACTATGACGTTGAAGATTTTAGTTGTTTTTTTTTTTGGGTTAATGTGAGAGTAAATTTTTATCGGATAATAGTGACGGTTGGTTTTTGTTTCTCAGAAGTCAGAACAAATAAATGCATTTGTGTTGTACTGGACCTTTTCGTATTTTTACTTCGATTGATTTTCTTCAAAATGATTCGAGCCTTGCTCGTAGATTGATTATTCATATTAATCTTTGAGACTAATAAGAAGAAATATCCAATTCAAAACAAATAGAAATATTAAATTCTTAACGATTTAATATAATGCTCATACAAAATAGTCAAACATATTAAAATCCAAGGAAATTAAAACCTACTTCGAGACGGAGAACAATATATTTTGCTTTAACAGTTTCCACTACATAACTTAGGTTTAATATGAAGATATGATCAATTTCTCATGCAAAGATATAGCTCAACATCAACGAGCGAGAGCCATCTTCTGTTTCTGGTATTCTGAGGGCAATTTCACATCAGTAGCTAATCCGAAAAACTCGAGTAGTCGAATGAGGTACCAAGTGATATCAATCTGCCACCACTCTAATCCTTGCCTCGCCGATGACTCAAACGCGTGGTGGTTGTTGTGCCAACTCTCTCCCATCGTGAATACGCTTAGCCACCTTCATTATATTCACAAGATCGTCAAATCCCATTTCAATAGATTTGAATTTTCGCGTATAACAACACGTAGTTTGTTTGCTTTTTTCTTTTTAAGATTAATTCATAGCTAGGTTAATTATCTGATTATCATGTCGATGATTCAACTTGTTCAACTCATACTAGATTTGTAGACATTATTGCACTGGTTCAACGGTCGGAGTTGATGCTCTTAATGATAACATAACTAGTTGAACATATATATATATATATGGGACCTATATATATTACCAAATGTTACGAGATGTGTCTTTAGTCTTCCACGACCTCGAACCCCAAATATGGCATGCGGAATTTACGAGCCATGTCACGTGGTACCCCAGCACGCCTCCAACACCCTACCATAAAATATTATCAAATTCATAATTAATAAAAATCAATTTAGATTGGACAGATACAACAAAATAAAACAATTAAGAATAACAATAATCAAATATCTCAAACCGAATCTAAACTAAATCTAGGATGTAGATCCGAGAATTCTTGTCATTTAAGGCATCCGCATTAGCCAACCACAATTGACATCAATTTACATGGTAAAAACTGTTCACCTTTTAGTCCCTCAGATTTATAGGGTAAAAATCATACTTTCAATTAGACCACCGTAAATTGCTTGATACAAACTATTTCTTTTCGAAAGTCTTTTTAAAGAAAAGAAAAAGAATTACCCCGCCGCATGTAAGGTAAGGTAAACCACCGTAGAGATAAAGAAGGGTCCAAAACATTAAGATGTGGAGAACAGTTGTCTTTCGCAGAAACCTATAGAACCATTGCTTCTTCAAATCCATGACGTTGTTACGTCCACCACACTGTTACATTCACTCATTAAATACAACAACATTATAAATCATAGAAAGAAGAAGATGAGAGATATTTACCTTATATTTGATGTAAAGAGTGTCAAATGTCCACAACACATGACTGAACCAAAACCCTTCCTTGGGGCTATGTGGGTCGCGGTCCGAATCCGTGAACTGGTGATGGAACCTATGTATGCTCACCCAATCCATTGGATCACCCTGAAAAAATTTGATATTGTTACCAATCATATATTTTTTCTCAAAAACATTTGACATATATATTGTAAGACTTGGTTAGATTCTACTGACCTGAATAGCAAAAACAGCGGAATAAGCAAAAGGATACTCGAGCCATTTTGGGAGCTTAAAGCTCCGGTGAGCCAAGTTCCTATGGTACGAGAATGTGACGCTGAGGTTAGTCACCGCGACGAGAATCAAACCGAACCGTAAAGCTTCCCATTTGTAGTTAAATGGCGCCAAGAGACACCAAAAGTGCACACTCGCAACGGTTAACGCTCTTAGTACATCGACTACCGTCCATTTCCTCTGAAACAAGGCTCTTTTTTCCTTACGCACCACGGCGATTTGGCTAGAGCCATCGTCTCTAGTGGGATCACACATATCGGACCGTTGAGGAATTATAGTGGTTTGAGAGTTATTATAGGTAGTATGAAAATATAAGATTGAGCAAGCATGGGTATATATAGTGTAATCTGGTTGTGTAAAGGCCCATGCACCTAGTTAAATTCAACTCACCACTACTCTCCTTAAATGCTTTATCTACTTCTTTCATTTCCATCTTTAATATCCTGCACCAGCACCCGTTTTCACTTATCCCAACACTCTACTTACCAGCTAACTCTTAATTAATTGATTTTTTGTTTTTGTTTTTATTTTTGGAACAATTGGTATATTTTGTTAAAATGATTTTTTTCTTGGTGTGTGTGTTAGTAAACAAAAAAGATTCTTCCATGATGTAAATATTTAGTTTTTTGCATCATCTCAGGATAAAATTGTTTTCCGCCGGATTCCGATTAAAGGATTTTATTTTTGGGTTGATGTGAGGTAAAGTTTTACCGAAAACTAGTGATTCTGTCTTTTTCAATCAGTGGAGATTGTTTTCGTGTCATATGAAACAATGCTTTTAATGCTCCTGTTTATAATAATATTGGAGGGATAGTAGAAAACAACTAAAGTATCTTAAAAGATACTCCCTCTGTCCCAAAATATAAGATGTTTTAAGTTTTTTTATTTGTTTCAATATATAAGATGTTTTACTAGTTTCTATGCAGATTTAAATGCTATTTGATTATTTTGACTTTTTGAACTATGTAGTATTTTATGTGATTGGTTGAATTATATTTTTAACTAATTAATAAATGTTGTTTTATTATAAAAGATTTTCTTTTTAATTCCCGCATTCAGCGAAAACATCTTACATAATGGGACGGAGGGAGTAACATTTTCATATTGGCGTAAATTAAAGAAGTACAGCTCATACTAAAAAAAGAATTGATTATGTGTTAGTACTATTTAACTTACCCGTTATTAGTTTGATAAAGTGCGTAAGATTGTTTTATAAGTGTCAAAATAATTTCCATATTAAATCTTGTTAGATTTGTAAGACGCAACCACAACTTTAATAATTTAACATAGTTTGCATACATATGTGAGACCTCATTGAAACAACAAATATTTTAACATAGGCTGCACATAAACCAGGGCAATAAATGTGAGAAAACCAGGGCAACTTGAAGTCCTTTCGAACTTAAAGAAAACCAGACATGGATCAAAATCAACAAAAGTTCCGTATTCCCTTATCAAAAACATGTATATATGAACATCAATGTAATATTTAATTTTGGACTTCCCTTCATGATTGGAGCTATTCTGACACTCAAAACATTAATGAACAAAAGCCATCTTCTGTTTTTTGGATTGAGAAGGCAATTTTACGTCAGTAGCTAATCCGAGAGCCTCAAAGAATCGAATGAAATACCAAGTGAGATCGATCTGCCACCATTCAAGACCGTGCCTAGCCGATGACTCGAACGCATGGTGGTTGTTGTGCCAACTCTCTCCCATCGTATATATACTTAGCCACCTTCAACAATAAATGATGAATGAAATAAATCATCTTAACATTTCTTATATAGATTAGATTAGCTAGGGTTTTCTAAATAACGTTATATTTTTTTACAAATTAAAAGATTTCATAGATTTGAACACTAACTAATTTTAAACATAAAATCTAATCAGAATTAAGGCGAAAAACACGTTAAATATATTGTTGAATTTAAATTCAAAAACATCTTTCTCTACCAAGATTTCTCAATTTAAAATATTTGAATTTTATCATTGATTATTATTTAGATTTGTTATTGATGAAACTATTATAAGAATATGCAGATATAAAATCATATTTAAATATGAATTGTTACGTTCAAATAAAAGCCTATGAAGTAATGTGAGTTTCATTGGTTTATTGAATGGTTATATATAGAGAAATGTAATGGAATCTTTAAAAAAAAAAAAAAACTCAAATAGGTGGATTGTAGTTTAGAAAATATCTTTTGTTTAGTTTGTTAAATCGTAGGAATAAGTTGATTTAGTAAGAGAATTGTTCAACAATTCGGTTTTTTTTTTTATAGAATTTGAGTTTCAAATTTGAATGGATTTTATCTAAACATGTATTAATCACAAATTAAAATAGAAATCATCATTTTAATTAGGTTAATAAAAGTGAAAATTCCAAAATTGTTGTTAATTTAAAAAAAAAAATCGAAAATTGTTAATAGTATTTTATTGATATGATTTTAATAATAAATTGTGTTAGAGATTAATGAGACGTTTATGCAAAAATAGTTAGAAAATGTTATTTGATTTTTATTACTTTAATTAGTTCAAATTTAATCTATGTCATCTTTTTCACAAGCCATGTTATATTTTTTCGACAAGTCATGTTATAGTTTAGATCTAATGAAATTAAAACAAATAAGCAAAGTTAATAAAACTTTGGTTCTAACAGGAAGGGGATTACTTTAGGAACATACGTTTGTACACACCTATTTTGAATAATCATTCACATGAAAAAAAGAAGATAATACCCATAACATGAATTAGTACCAAACGTTACGGGAGGTGTCCTTGGTTTTCCACGCTTGAGAACCCCAAATATGACATGCTGAATTTACGAGCAAAGTCCCATGGTACCTAATTGTGCCTCCAAAGCCCTGTCATATTTTATATATTATTTTGAAAGCATAATATATCGATTTTTCATTGGATACAAACAGATCTATCAACCCACGATAGATTAAAAGTAAATAGAGATTTTACCACGACCCAAATAAGGTAAGGTAAACCGCCATAGTAATAGAGGATGGTACAAAATATTGTAATGTGGAGAACTTGTGTATTTTGTAGAAACCTATAGAACCATTGTCGTTTCAAGTCCATGACGTTGGTACGCCTTCCACACTATATAAACATTTGTATTCCAACAAGAAATCACAAATCATGTCCTAAGAAAAGGATCTATAGCCGTTATATTATACCAACGTTATATATGAATGTCTTGTTACCTTAGCTCTTATATAATCGGTGTCGAATATCCACAAGATATGGCTGAACCAAAATCCTTCGATAGGGCTATGTGGATCTCGGTCCGAATCTGTGAACTTGTGGTGAAACCTATGTATGCTCACCCAATCTATCGGATCACCCTATAAACATTACAAAAAATTGCTTCTAATAACATGAAGAAAATAATTTGACTTATTTTTTTTATAGTATATACGCTTAATTGCATTCACTTAATTACCTCAAGAGCCAAAAGAGCTGAATAAGCAAAGATATATTCAAGCCATTTTGGTAATTTGAAGCTCTTGTGAGTCAAGTTCCTGTGGTAGGAGAATGTGATACTGAAACCAGTGACAATGTTGAGCACGATACTCAACCGGAGAGCTTCCCAATTGTAGTGAAACGGTGCCAAAAGACACAATAAATGGACGATTACAACCACCGAGGCTCTCATTGCATCGATCCAGTTCCATTTTCTTCGAATATACGCTCTGTTTTGGATGTTCATTGCCATACTCTCTCTCGAGGTTTTGGTTATGGCTAGTATACAATGGAACTAAAGGTTAATATATTAGTTAAATTAGGTACGTAGCTTTATAGAGAGTGCCAATTAAAATGGTCTATATTGATACGTATAGATAGAAGTGGTTGAGAATAAGGTGTAAGGAGATTTGATAGTTGATTCGCCCATTAAAATGCATGACCAGTTAGTTCGAATGGACCAAAAGCTCGTATCTCTCGAAGATTTTAATAAAAAAACCAACCTACAATTTTGAAGGCTTGCTACTTACGCTCGTCATGATTATCATCTTTTAATTTATGTTTCCAACTTTCACTATTAAATTAGCATACATGACAAACGGAATATTATAAAGTATTGTATCTGGATCAATATTAACATGTTAAAAAAAAAAAAATTCTCGTTTACTCTCATACAAAAATAAATCATACTTTCCCTTTATATGGACTAGAAAAATTCAATTCAATAAAAGTCTAAAAGTTTGAAATAAACAACACAGAAATAAAGAGAATAAAAAAAATGGATTGTTGTTTTTGTGTTAAAAGTGTTTTATAGCCCTTGACCAAAAAAAAATTTAAAGCCAAAGTTTAAAATTTTTTATCTACGAACCGACCGACCAAGATCAACAAAAGAACTGGATCATGTGTATTTTCAAAGTTTTCCGATTTTACACCGATCAAAAACATCTTGTTTATAATAAATAAACTCTATTTCAAATTACTTGACCAAATCGAATATATATATATATATATATCGGTTCGAAAAGCTGAACCCGTCTGGTTTATAAAGCAAACGTTGTTTAAACGCCGTCAAATACAATAAAACGCCGTCAAAGTTACAAAAAGAAAAAAGCGCATTATAATCATAAACCTTTTTTTTCTTCGCTTAAAGCCCCTAATTTCGTAACGCAACTCAACCAGTGTAAATGTAATCTTTGCGCCATCCTAATTTTCCCTTCTCAACCAATTGCAAAAGCCATCTTCTGTTTATTGGATTGAGAAGGCAATTTTACTTCGGTAGCTAATCCAAGAGCCTCGAAAAATCGAATGAAATACCAAGCGAGATCAATCTGCCACCATTCAAGACCGTGCCTAGCCGACGACTCGAAGGCATGGTGGTTGTTGTGCCAGCTCTCTCCCAACGTATATATGCTTAGCCACCTTCATCATATACATAAATTCACAAACAAGTCATTCTCTTTTTTTAATAATACCTAATTTAAATGTTATCATTCACATGAAAAAAAAGAGATAATATATGAGAATTAATACCAAATGTTACGAGAGGTGTCATTGTATTTCCACGCTTGCGAACCCCAAGTATGACATGCTGAGTTTATGAGCCAAGTCCCATGGTACCTAATTGTGCCTCCTAAGCCCTGTCATAATATATATAACGAAAGCATAAGGTACGGATTTTCATCGGATATAACCAAGATCACCATATATAGACTAAAGTAAATTGATCGAGATATAATTACCACGACCCAAGTAAGGTAAGGTAAACCGCCATAGCAATAGAGGATGGTACAAAATATTGTAATGTGGAGACCTTGTGTATTTTGTAGAAATCTATAGAACCATTGTCCTTTCAAGTCACTGACGTTGTTACGCCTTCCACACTATATAAACATTTCATAATAAGGAAGGTGTCCATAACCGCGACACTTCAATTAAAAATATGACCGTTATATATATATGTAAATGTATGTCATGTTACCTTAGCTCTGATATAATCGGTGTCGAATATCCACAAGATATGGCTGAACCAGAATCCTTCGATAGGGCTATGGGGATCGCGGTCCGAATCTGTAAACTTGTGGTGAAATCTATGTGTGCTCACCCAATCTATCGGATCACCCTGGAAACATTCGAATAAATTGCTTCTAATCTTAACATCGAAAAAATAATTTGACATATGTTTTAATAATGTACGCGCTTAATTAGATTCACTTATCGGTTGGCCGATTTTAATAACCTGAAGAGCCAAAAGAGCTGAATAAGCAAAGAGATATTCAAGCCATTTTGGTAATTTGAAGCTCTTGTGAGTCAAGTTCCTGTGGTAGGAGAATGTGATACTGAGGCCATTCACAATGTAGAGCACGAAACTCAATCGGAGAGCTTCCCAATTGTAGTGAAACGGTGCCAAGAGACACAACAAATGTACGACCGTGACCGAGGAAGCTTTCATTACGTCGATCCGCTTCCATTTTCTTCGAAAATACGCTCTGTTTTGAATATTCATCTCCATACGATCACTTGAGCTTTGGCTATGGTGAGATGGATGGTGCACAAATCGAACTAAAGGCTGTAATATAGGAGCTAGTGGTAGCAGTTACTTTGGGTTAAGTGTTAGTTCAAATAGGTACGTAAGTGGTTGGGAATCATAATGCATGAAGAGTTTGGTTGGACCAACCTATTTTTGAAGACTTTAATTTTGTACGTTAGCATATCGTTTTTTATTTATGTTTCCTACTTAGGAAATCTTTTGAAAGCTCTAAGTTTTTTTTCCGTAAAGCTAATTCAACCCATCAGAAACTGATATGAATGAAGATTTTCTTTATATTGATCAAGGCTATATTTATACAAGAGGAGTTTAAACCTAAATCCAAAATAGTTAAATTAGAATACATTACAAATTTACAATTATCAGAAAAATAACATACATTACAAACCAATATATACGAATTCAAAATTATATCTCGATCAATATAAATCCTCGTTTCGAATACAAAATTGTACATTTTCCTTATGAAGTAGAAAAGTAATAATATTTCAGTTCAATAAAACTCCAAGTTCAAAACAAACTTGAACTAGTTAAAAAAAAAAAAAAGATCTTGAGGTAAGAAATAAACCATATCCGAAATCGAACTTAGAAACAAAGAGAACAATTTGATATCTTTTTTGTTGTTGTTGAGTTTTAGCCGAATTCAGAAGTTTAAAATTTTAGCTACGAACGGATCATGCGTTTTAGCAGAGTTTTCCGGTTTCATACACGGATCAAAAACATCGGTTCGAATAGCTGAACCGGTCCGGCTTATAATTTACTGAAAAAGATTATAATAAGCCTAAACCTTTTTTTTGCTCAAAACCCTAATTTCGCAACGCAACGAGTGTTGTTCTTTGCGCCGTCTTAATTTTCCCTTTCTCTCACCGGAGAATGAGTACTACAGCTACTCCTCCGCCGCGAAACCAGTCGAGGATTGACCCGAAGAACGTAAACAGAGCCGTGAAGTCTCTGCAGAAATGGTGGGACTCCAAATCTAAGACTCAGAACTCTGGATCTATCGATAACGACGGGTTCGTCTATCTAATCGTGACCTTGAAGAAAATCCTCCCTATGGATCGTACAAACCCAGTGATGATCCCTGTTCCTCATCCTCTCATCGATCTGAACGGAGATTCTTCGCCGGATCTCTGTTTGATTATCGACGATAGACACAAGAACAAAATCACAAAGGAAGCAGCCTTGAAAAAGATGGAAGCAGAGAAGATTCCAATCAGCAACGTGATTAAGGTTTCGAAATTGAAATCCGATTTACGCAAATTAGAAGCGGAGGAGAAGAGGATCGAGCTGTATTTTACTGAGAGGAGGTTATTGCCGGTTTTGCCGAAGCTATTGGGGAAAGATTTCGTGAAGAAGAAGAAGAATCCGATTGCGATTAATCTAAGACAAGGTAATTGGAAAGAACAGATTGAGAAAGCTTGTGAATCGGCTTTGTTCTTCGCTGGTACAGGTACTTGCAGTGTTGTGAGAGTAGCGAAATTGTCAATGGGAAGGGAAGAGATTGCGGAGAATGTGATTGCAGCTATTAATGGGATCTCTGATTCGATTCCTGGTAAATGGAAAAATGTTAAATTGTTTCATGTCAAGTTGCTTGAGAGCTTAGCTTTGCCTGTTTATCAATCAGTTCCAGATATGGAGCTCGAATCCGATAACTTAGTCTAAGAATGAGAATGAAGAATCTGGTTACAAATTTGTTACAAGTTTTGGTTTTATTTAGTGGGATTTTTCTCTTATATGATGCTGTAATGTTTTTTACATTATACTTAGACTGAACAAAACTGTCTAGAATGATTAGAAGTATGCAGAGGATGAGATTTTCAATGGTGATGAAACAATTTTTTTTTAAAAAAATTGGTATATTTGGCTTCTCTGATATGCAAATACATTGTGAGCAAGCAGACATTATCACATGAATTCTCTACGAAATTTCTGGTATATTTGCCTTACAAACTTTCTTTTCCAAATGGCAACTTTGGAAGTGTACATTGACACTATTTCTTGAATAGAGCTTCAAAAAACATAGATAGAAGTTCACAAATGAAATTAGATAGGAAACCGAAAGAGAAGTAAAAAGAAATGTCAGCGGTGTACAGACGATTTGACGATAGGGTTCAGATCCGTGTTACTATCAAGTAAAACCCTTATTGTTGAAAGTTGTAATAGTTTCACAACTTAATCTAAGCAAAGGTTTTCTATCTCATTTCATTTGATTGAGGATTTATATGATTTTGGTTTTGAGATGATTGTCGATGAACATCGTATTTGCGAGTAGGAATGCAGAACTGCCTGGCACATTCAGTTCGAGCTAGGTTTTCAGCATGGTCCTCCAATCTACGTTGCTTAGAAATACTTTAATCCAAACTCGGATTCATAAGCCTTTAAATCTTACAATGTCTAGTTTCTCTACCAAAAGAATAACGGAGCAAATAAATTGAATGTAACATATGTAACCTAATAGTAACAAAAAAAAAAAATCACTATTAACATATTTTGACTCCTTTGCAACATAAAACTATGACCCTTAATTTGAGAAAAATATGTGTAGTGAAAAGAACACATCATTAATAATTCATTACGGTCTTGTCTTTTTTATTTGTCTATAAAAACAACTTACTATTAATCAATGATGAAAGCAAAAGGAACCCAAACTTTTTTGTTTATAGAAATTTAATGGTTGCAAATGTCTTAGTTTCATACCAAAACTGGGAAAAGTTATGATTGAGAGTATGACTCCATTTGATGTCTTATTCCCTATGATATTAACCTCCTCGATTATTTAATGGAGTTTGTACCTTAGTTAATTAGATATCATTAATATTGCCTAATGAAGGGTTCGGTATTATTAGAAATTTTATTCAGTGCTTATCTAATTAAAAAAGGAAGTATTATAATTGGAGCGTTACATTCACGCGCTTTAGCTCCAGTGGGTCCCTCCTTTGTCTTTGATCCCATTTCTGAAATTTAGACGCAAAGGAAAAAATAGTCTTTACTCTTTGTTCAGTGGGTGAGAGAGAGAGAGAAGCACATGGCTTCATTACCATTGGGGCCTCAGCCTCATGCTATTGCTCCGCCTCCGCCGCAACCGCAGTCTCACGACGGAGATGCTTTCAAACGCCGTCCTGAAATGGATTCTGATAAGGTTTTTTACTCTTTCCCCGTCGCTCTCATGTTTTTTTGCTTTTACTTCTGTGTTTTTGGTAAACAGGGCATTTGAAATTTCTAGTTTGGTGGCTGTTTCTAGATCTACTCCGATCTAGCTCCTCTTTTCTTCGCTCGATGTTTTAGACTCTTAGTACAGTAGAATCGATCTGTATCCTCGTGTTTCGTGTGTTTGTTTCGTCGCTCGTCCTGATCTGAGCTCACCGGAGAGATATTCCTCCGACGAGGCTTGTTTATATACGAGACTGCGATTTTGACTTCATTTGTTTGCATGCAGTAGCTAGAGATTATTCTCCCAGCTACAACTTCGACCTTCCCTTCCAGAGATCTAATCAGTAGTATAGTAGTAACCTTTGAATCCTGTGGAAAATTTAGGGCAGAAATAGTTGATTCCATCTGGGTAAACTTCATTTCACTCTATAGACAATTTATAGCATGACATTGATGCATATCTAACTAGCTTGAATCCTCTTCACATGTTTTTTTTGGAATAGTTCGATTATTTATGTCAAATACTGTTCACATTTAAGTACAATTTGCTTGTTTGTATATCTTGATTATTTACTTCCAATACTGTTCATTCTTCAAAGTACAATTTGTTTGTAGATCTCTGAATCCCCCCCCCCCCCCCTCCCCCCGCCCCACAATTGACAGGTTTTGGAGTATTCCTATAGTTATGGTTCTTGGCCCATTGCTTCTCTATCTATTTGCAGCCGACATTTATTCTGGAATTTTTTTAGGGCATGTCCTTCACTCTGGCAGAACTTATTCCATTAGTTTCACATTTTCTTTGGTTTAATCTATTGTTCTTTGAAAACAAGCCAAGCGGTTTTTGAGATTTAGACGAACTAACCGAAGAAAGATAAAATGAAGTTGTTAGGATCATTTATGTAATAGTCACAACAGTGTTCTCATAATGCTATATTCATCCTGAGGTTTGTTGAAATGGGAGGAAGCAGTAAATGCCTACACTAATATGTGAGTTGGATTGCAGGAAATGTCTGCTGCTGTTATAGAGGGAAATGATGCTGTAACCGGTCATATTATTTCCACTACGATTGGGGGCAAAAATGGTGAACCGAAGCAGGTTGGTTTCTAATGTTTGCAAAATCTTTTTTAAATAGCCAAATAGCAGTTAATGCTTATGGTTTTTGTACAGTATCAGGTGTAAGGATACTGCAGGTTTAGGTTTTTTCTTTTTGTTGCTTGAATATGTGAAACAGTAAACACCAATTTTTCAGTGAGTATTACTTTCCAACTATTAGCAGATTGTAAATTAGTAGATCCTGATCTCTCCGTGACTCTTTCTTCCAAGTAGAAGTAATTTATCTCTCTCTTACATTATCTTCATTATGTTCCCTACAGACAATTAGTTACATGGCTGAGCGGGTTGTTGGAACGGGATCATTCGGAATTGTTTTCCAGGTACCTTTGTGCTTCTCAATGCTATTGCTAACATTTGCAGACCATAAATTTTCTATTTCCTTTCTTATTCAGACTGTAAATTACTATTTTAGGCAAAATGCTTGGAAACTGGAGAATCGGTAGCCATTAAGAAGGTTTTGCAAGATCGTCGCTACAAAAATCGTGAGTTGCAACTCATGCGACTAATGGATCACCCAAATGTCATCTCCTTGAAGCATTGTTTCTTCTCTACAACAAGTAGAGATGAGCTCTTCCTTAACCTCGTTATGGAGTATGTACCTGAGACTTTGTACCGGGTTTTGCGGCACTATACTAGTTCGCATCAGAGGATGCCCATTTTCTATGTCAAACTTTACACATACCAAGTATGCACTGTTATTTGCATTTTCCCTAACATGTACTCTCATTTAATAAAGTTGACTCTGAAAATGATTAGAAACTTTCTAACGCAGATCTTCAGAGGTTTGGCTTACATCCATACTGTTCCTGGTGTTTGCCACAGAGATGTGAAACCACAAAATCTTTTGGTATGTTATCTAGCAGGCATGTCTTTTGTTACCTTGATTAGTTTCTGAATCTAACTTTCTAGTGCATATTTTAGGTTGATCCCTTAACCCATCAGGTTAAGCTGTGTGATTTTGGAAGTGCAAAAGTATTGGTAAGGACGTTATTGCTTCATTAACTCATTTTTTCTTTTATTTTATGTATCTGTGCATGCAGTTCTTTGAGCTGCCATTAAGTATGAGTTTTATCAATTATATTGCTTTCCGGTTTCTGAGTACTTATTTAGGGAAGTACATGAGCGTTCCACATTTTCTCTCACCACATTCAAACATTCATTTCTTGCATCTCTGTTTTGGTAACCCTTTGAAATGTTTGGCAATTCATATTAGGTCAAAGGTGAAGCAAACATATCATATATCTGCTCCCGTTATTATCGAGCTCCAGAACTCATCTTTGGAGCCACTGAGTATACAGCATCCATAGATATATGGTCTGGTGGTTGTGTTCTGGCAGAGCTTCTTCTTGGCCAGGTTAGTGTGAATTTCTACGCGTTAATTACCGTGTTATATCCAGATAATGCCTGCCCAATATGATATTATCTCATACTCTACTCTCTCTCTACAGCCGTTATTTCCTGGAGAAAATTCAGTTGATCAACTTGTGGAGATCATAAAGGTAAAGTATCCCTTATTAGATTATTGTCTGGGCTCTTTTTCTCCCTGCTATATAAGATACCCTAGAATCTAGTAAAATGCAGGCATATTAATTACTTGTTACCTTGGTTTAGGTTCTTGGTACTCCAACTCGAGAAGAAATTCGATGTATGAATCCAAACTACACAGACTTTAGATTCCCCCAAATCAAAGCTCATCCTTGGCACAAGGTAAATCATCTCACCCTTTTTGTGGTGGAACAATAATTTACTCACTACCTTAACAATATAATAAAAGCAAAATGTAAAGTCGTACGTTTCTATTGTTTTACACATGGCTTTCATTGTAACATCAACAATGTTATCTTCCTTTTAACCTCCAGGTTTTTCATAAGCGGATGCCTCCAGAAGCCATTGACCTTGCTTCTCGGCTTCTTCAATATTCACCAAGTCTACGTTGCACTGCGGTCAGTATCTATTCTCCTTTTTTTATTAAAATTTAACATCTTCTTTATTAAACAAAACAACTTTGTACATTACAAATTTAGAATGAAAGGAATAGTCAATTTAACCAAAAATAGCAAATTACTGAATTGAAGATTAGAGATTACCGCAGTCAGTATCTATTTTTGGACCATAATCACTCTGTTGTGATAGATTGTTTGACTTTTAGTACTGGACCTCATTCTGATTCTCTATTTAAGTGTTTAATGGAGCTGAGATTTGTTCTTCTGACATTTGATTTTCTTTTCTCTCTTTAGCTCGAAGCATGTGCGCATCCGTTTTTCAATGAACTCCGAGAACCAAACGCCCGTCTTCCAAATTGTCGTCCATTACCACCATTGTTCAACTTCAAACAAGAGGTAAAAATCAATAGCTTTTTTCTTTCTTAGAGAACTCCAACAATGACCCGATAATTACTATTCACCATTATTGTTTTTTTAAAATGTGGAAAACAGTTAAGTGGAGCTTCATTGGAGCTGATCAACAGACTAATACCGGAGCATGTTAGACGGCAAATGAGCACAGGATTACAAAGCACTTAAAGAAGTGTGAATGTCTGAAGTAAGGAGATTTAGTGCTTCTTCTATCTGATATTAGTCAGGTTCTACATTTATCAGCTTCTTCTATACCAGTAAAGTCATCATCATATTCAGCTTTTTGAGAAATCAGAAGCTGATCATTGCGTCTATTTTTTCCTTTTATTCCTTACTTGACCCGGAGAGATCAGATGAGAGAGACAACTTTGTCCTCGTGTATTTTTTTGTATATGTTTTTGTCCGTAAAACAATTCTGACAGATTCGTAGGGGTAAAAAAACGAACGAGGTTATGGAATGAAAACCATATCATGTCCAAAAGTTTAAATTTGGATTATCACCAGAACCTGATAATTAATCTCTTAAAAGTTTATAGATTTGTCTTTGAAATGTTACTTAGGTGAAGATTTGCATTTGTTTGCTTTATTACAAATTCACAACTGATGATAGGAGTGTCAAAGACAAAATACCAATCATTTACCTTCAAATTTTAAAAGCCCTTACAGGCCAAAGTTACCAAAGCATAAAACATACAATTGTGTTTTTTTTTTTTATGATTGCAAGAGCCCAAAGGGATTATCATTTTGCTGTCTCACCCTAACCAAACCAAATCTACAATCCCACTCTAGTTAGAGCAGCAACCCATTCTCTTAAGAACCGATCCGTCTTCTTTTACGTTTATCGTCTCTCCTTTCTTTGGTAAATCTGATGAAGTTCCTCCTTCTCTGTTAGATCCATCCACGCTTCTTTTGCTCACTATCTTGTGAATCTGAGTGAGAACTTCCGTGAATGCGTTTTCAACATTGGTTGCGTTAAGAGCTGATGTCTCCATGAAATAGAGAGACTCTCTCTCAGCAAAGGCTTTAGCGTCTTCTGTTTTGACTGCCACTAAGTGCCGCAAATCGCACTTGTTCCCTATTAGCATCACCACTATGTTTGGGTCGGTGTGCCCCCTTAGTTCCCTTAGCCATCTTGCCGCATTCTCAAATGTCGCGTGCCTTGTCACATCATAAACAAGTAAAGCACCTACCGCTCCTCTGTAGTAAGCGCTGGTGATTGCTCGGTATCTATCAAATCATACACAAAACCAACATATCCTCAGATGTTAACAGAGATACAATTACAACCGCGGTAATCAGTTTTCTATAACCATACCACTCATATAACAATTGTTTTAGAGACAATTCAAAGTATACACCAAATGGTTACTTTGTAAAGTAACTACCACATAGTTAATGGATTTATCCATTGAGAGGATTGCATAAGCTGATCAAGCAAGACCGATATATACAAATATTTGCACAAGAATATTATTAGCACAAAAGCTACGCCACAAAAGTAAACCATTAGTAGCTCAGAGAGATGGAATCGCTAAGAAATGCTCTGTAAACATGATCAACTTCACTTGGAACCGTAACAGTTTTAAGCCAAGCAGGCTTCATTAAGAGATATGATTAAGGTAAAGATCAAACAACATACTTTTAAATTTTGTGATAAACCAACTATTGAGATCATTACAGAACCTAATCTCTCAAAACCATCCAAGCCAAACTACAGATTCATGAAATTCACATACACAAAATCAAACACCCATGATTCCCTCCAAAGAATTGAACACGAAATCAACAACAAATTCCAGTCAAAAGGGATGGTTCCAAAAACCCCATCCCTTTTTAAGTTTCGAATTCAACTAAGCATGAAAAAACAAGAGACGAAACGTAATCGAACCTCTCTTGACCAGCAGTATCCCAAATCTGAGCTTTGACGACTTTTCCTTCGACTTTGAGTGTCTTTGTAGCGAACTCAACACCAATAGTAGACTTTGATTCGAGATTAAACTCGTTCTTCGTGAATCTGGAAAGCAGATTCGATTTTCCGACACCAGAGTCACCGATCAAGACAAGCTTGAAGAGGTAATCGTACTCTTCGTCAGCTTTGTAGTTAGCCATGAGAGAGAGAAAGAGGATGATTCTCGACGTCGATCGGATTTTGGGATTATCTTTTAAGCTTTTTCCTGTTTGTTTTTTGATGATAGAATGATATTATTTTCTTCAGATTATGACGATGATAAAGCTTTTGTCGGGTTGGCTCAGAATCGTTTTTTTGTATTTAATTAAAGATTTTTAAACAGAAAACTAATTTTAAAAAGTTTAAAAAGATGATTCCGCTAAATTAGTTGCGTTCTATGCAAAATCTTCTCGAGATTTAGGAAAGCTGTTAACAACTCCCACTCACAAAGTATAATAAAACTATATATTTTATTATTTAAACTTTTTTTAATCATCTAAATTCATGAATTGTTACCAAAAAAAAGTTCATAAATTATTATAAACTATGAGAACAATTACACGGACGATTATACAACAAACAATTTTAGTTTTTATATGCAGGACGACTCTTTTTGCATTACGCTAAAAATCTCCAACTCGAACTCCATATTTATAGATGTAAAAGCATTAATGTAACTTATGTTAAACCATTGAATCGAAGGAACTTCCACAAAAATAAATTTTATTATTTAATTTAAAATATTAAAATTTTGATTGAAATTATGTGATTTTTAATTAATTGATCTTGGCAGTTTTTCAAAATAGATAAACATAAACAAAACACAAATCTTAGATGTACCTTAATTATTCAAATATCAGTATCTAAAATTTGATATATTCAAATACAAAATCATGAAAATTGAGTTATTATTTTCGGATTTTCTGTAAATAAACTCAAATCAATTAAATATGCAAATCAATCCTTAAAATTAGAGTCTGTAATATAACTATCACCCGTATATTGATTTCTCTAGTATATGACTGTGTATAGACAAACATTCCGAGATATAAAACCAAACACATTATCAATTGGGCTGACAGAGATATAATAATATGCGCAAATACTTGTTTATAAGTTATTAAACAAATTGGCTCTCTCTTTCGTCCCTTTCTCAATCTGATTAGAAATTCAAAACTCAGAAACCTCTAATTCACAAATCAGGCAACCCTAAAAACCGCAATCAAGAAAAATCAAGAGTCAAAAAACGCATGACTAAACATCACCAATTGCACGAATCAAGGAGAAATGGTGAAGGACAAAAAGAATACAAGAGAAAGAGAAGGCGATGATTTCTTCGTTACAGAGAAAGAGATTTCTAATGTTTCGATGGACTTGGATTTTCGATTTTTTTTTCTTGTTAGATTCAATTTCGATGTTATTGATGCATTTCTAATGTCTTTTTCTTCCTTTTTGGAGATTTTGTTTTTCTCCATCTCCTTAGACTGAGAGAGAGCAACGAGGGAGAGAAAGCCAATCTTTCTAATAGCTTTATAAATTTATATCTCTGTGAGTACATTAAACAAGTATGTGCTAGCACAATTGGAAACGCGTTATCCAAAGCGTCATGCCATGTGTTCGAATCCCCATTATGCATTATTTTGGTTTAAAATTTTTGATGTATTATAGACGGTCATATTCGGCTAGAAAAATCTATATATGGCGAAAGGTTATATTGGACGTTAATTCTAATTTTAAAGGTTGATTTGTATTTAATTGATCTAGAAGATAAATTCATAGATTCTAATCATTTTGAAAAATTATTTGCAGAAAACTTTTATTTTTTAAAATATAAATAATCTAATAAATAAGAAGATAGATATGGTATCTAGAAAACACATGAATAAATAGTTATCAATAAGCAAAACAAGTTAAAAGATTAAGATCACAAGATCATTGTGGTAAAAACTTAAGAGCTAATGTAACCATGCTACGAAATCTCAAATTACAAAGTCTTAAAACGTTTGCATAAGCTTAACGTTTTCTACATGATTAAGGAAGGTGTACACATGTTTACCCTTCACCGCTCTTATTCCTTGGATTTTAACTTTCCTTATAACTTTTGTCTCAAAATTATAGTAGAAATCATAGAAAGAGCCAGATGGATAGAGGGGCGACAACACAAATTCATTTGTGCTAGTCATTCCAACAAAGTATAACACATTTTGTACAACTACATTCCACTATAAAGGAGGCAATTCGTAAATATACTTCGACCATTCATGTTTTTTGGGATTTTCTAGAACGTTCATCTCAAAACTTTTGTTTTTTCCACTAACATAACCATTTTCTGCCGTCACAAGTGAATCCAATTTCCTTTTGTAGTTTATTAGACCTTCAAAATCCACCACAAAATCCATCCCACCAATGTAAGGGTCTTCAATAAAAATATACTTTTCAGATTTGACATCAAAGCAAATAATCACTGAAAAATTTGTAGGCATGTTGACCTTAGCTCTATAGTACAAAACACCAGTGATGGATATCGCATTACCACATGGAGAATGAGGTCTGCAACATTCGATCATTCTCTATGATGCTTTTTCAGTTGCTAATGTTAGAAACTTGATGTTCTTCATAGATCCCACCATATGACAAGGTCATGGACGAAACCTTGAATGGTTTCTCAACTGGATCATATCCCAAATAGCTCTTCATCAGCTCATTCCTCCCAATTGTCTTCATTCTAGGCAAAGTAAAAGATTGTCACTAAAACTGGATCTTCCCTTCCATTTATGATCTGTTTATCTTTAATACATACCAAACTATTAAAGTATAAGACTAAGTAATTCGGTTTGTCCCGGTTAAGGCTGCAAATTGGTTATGTTCATGTGCTAAACCAAGACTATATAAACGTTGTATTGTTTTTATTGAATGAATAACAGAAAAATCCTAATTTCTTTTGCTCAGATTCATAGTCTCTAACATGGTATCAGAGCTTGAGATCGAAAATCTCATGCGATTCTTATGCTTTCGTCTTCTTTCTCTCGTTTTGACCTAGATTCGCCGTTGATTCTCACGCTTAATCGTTTCTGTGGAAGATTTTATGGTTAATCCGCCAAAAAATCATAAATTCCACACTTTATCTTTGTTTTTGAGTTGAATTTGTTCGAATCCAGCTTCGATTTGTTCAACCATGGTGCTTGGTAGAAAAACCTCTAGACGCGGTGGTTGTTTAAGCTCGACGACGAGAAGATCTTCTATT
This sequence comes from Arabis hirsuta, assembly GCA_964056655.1. Taxonomy (NCBI): domain Eukaryota; kingdom Viridiplantae; phylum Streptophyta; class Magnoliopsida; order Brassicales; family Brassicaceae; genus Arabis; species Arabis hirsuta. The sequence continues at coordinate 2,806,656 of OZ053305.1, forward strand.
TCTAAAGATTTGCCATCGTTTTCTCTGATTTCTGCATATAACAGTCGCGATAATATTCATTCCCCTTTTTATCTCACTAACGGCGATAATCCTGGTATACCTCTTATCTCTGAGGTCCTTGATGGATCAAACTATGATAATTGGAGCATTGCCATGAAAATTGCTCTTGATGCGAAGAACAAGATTGCTTTTATTGATGTATCTATTGTTAGACCTACTAGTTTCAAGATTTGGTCTTGTTGCAATTCGATGGTAAAATCCTGGATTCTCAATTGGTTTCGAAACAAATCTACAAAAGTATCTTGAGGTTCAATGATGCATCAAAAATTTGGAATGATATATTGGCTCGGTTTCATATTACCAATCTTCTCAGATCCTACCAGTTATCTCAGCAAATTTGGTCTTTGCAACAAGGATCAATGGATCTTTCAACTTATTACACAAAATTAAAGACGTTATGGGATGAATTGGATGGAGCAAACAGCTTGAAGATTTGTCATCATTGTGACTGTTGTAAGGCAATGGATACAAAATCTGATCATGCGAAGGTTATAAAATTCTTAGCTCGGTTGAATGACTCATACTCCACTATTCGCAGTCAAATTATCATGAAGAAACATGTTCTTGACTTATCTGAAATCTACAATCTCTTGGATCAAGATCATAGTCAACGGAACATCAATCCTGTTCACAATGCAAGTGCTTTTCATGTGGCTTCTCCTAGCCAATCTTCAGTGAATGCAACTGCTTCTACTTATCCTTCTCAGAGGTAAAACCGTCCCATCTGTGCTCATTTTGGATACACTGGTCACACAGTAGATACTTGTTACAAAATCCATGGATATCTAGTGAGTTTCAAACACAAAATCAAACCTCAGTCTGAGAAACAAGCTTTTTCCGCTAAGTTACAACCCTCTTCTAAATCGGTGGATGCTCAAATGGTTTTATACACTCCAACTTCTACTAATGATCTTCTTCAAATGGTCAACACTTTGTCCAAGGATCAAATTCAGGGAATTATTGCTTATTTCAATTCTCAACTACAGTCTTTTGATGAACCTTCCTCTTGTTCTGGCACTATTACTGCTCTCCCTTGGTATGACTTTTTCTTCCTCCACCTTACGTTTTCTTTGGGTTTTACGAGCCACAGGGTCTGCTCTATCTTCTCAGTCTTGGATAGTTGATAGTGGTACCACTCATCATGTGGTTCATGAAAAAACCTTATTTGAGAGTCTGTCTGATGCTTTGAATAGATATGTAGCTCTTTCTACTGGTTTAGGCATTGCTATTGTTGGCATTGGTACAGTCAGACTAAATGAGTCTCTAGTTTTGAAGAATGTTCTGTATATTCCAGATTTAAAACTCAATTTACTCAGTGTTAGTCAACTAACAAAGGACACGGGTTATTGAGTCATCTTTGATCCATCTTGTTGCATTATTCAGTAGTCTATCAAGGGACTGATGATTGGACAGGGTGATGAGATCTCCAACCTCACTTCTGGATTCTTCTGTTGATTCACCTTTTCTTTGTTCCAATGTTGTTGTTGATTCCAGCATTTGGTACAATAGATTACGTCATCCCTCTATGTGCAAAGCAGACTCCATGCTTGATGTACTTGGTCTTAAACAAAGAAATAAAGATTTCAAATGTTCCATATATCCTCTTGCTAAACAGAAGCACAAACCTTTTGTATCCAAGAATCACTTGTCTGCACATGTTTTTGACCTTCTACATATTGACACATGGGGACCTTTCTCTGCCCTACTGTTGAAGGCTACAAGTATTTTCTAACTATTGTGGATGACTACAGCAGGATTACTTGGGTTTATTTGATGAAAACCAAAGTTGATGTTTTGACTATTTTTCTTGATTTTTTTAAGATGGTTGAGACCCAACATCTTACAGTGGTTAAGGGTGTCCGTTCTGACAATGCTCTGGAACTCAAGTCTGTGGATTTGTACTGAAAAAGGGCATTGTTGCTTACCACTCTTGTCCATAAACTCCGGAGCAGAATACAATCGTTGAAAGGAAACATCAACACCTCCTTAATGTGGCCAGAGCCTTAATGTTTCAGGCTCACATTCCCCTTGAGTATTAGGGTGATTGCATATTGACTGCAGTTTTTCTCATCAACCGGACTCTTTCCCCTTTGTTACAGATTAAGACTCCTTTTCAGCTGCTTCTCAATAAGCCTCCTGAATATGATGGTTCAAGAGTATTTGGCTGTCTTGGTTATGTTTCTACTTCCTCTAAGAATAGGCACAAGTTTCAACCTCGAGCAAGACCTTGTGTTTTCTTGAGCTATTCTGCTGGCTGCAAGGGTTACAAAATGTTGGATATGGAGACAAATTCTATACACATTTCTCGAAATATTATATTCCATGAAGACATATTTCCCTTTGCTATTAGTCAATCTTATTCTTATTCTGGTTTATTCTCTTTTCCCTTTTTGCCTGATGTTGCTCATCTAGCTTCTAATGATGTGGTTGAGTCTGAACTAGATTGTTTCCTTTGGTAGAGGACTCTGTGGATCAGGAACTAGTTACACCAGATGGTTGTGTTGAAAATAGGTTGACAGATACCAAGAGACTTGCTAAGCCGCTTGCTTATTTACAGGATTATTATTATCATATAACTGATACAGACATTCCCTATCCTCTTGCGGCTTACCTATCTTATAAACATCTATCTGACGAATACAGAGAGTATGTTTGTGCTCTCACCTTGCTGTCTGAACCTACATCTTTCCAACAAGCTAAGACTTTCAAAGAATGGCTCCAGGCCATGAATGAAGAAACAAATGCTTTGTAGAGTACAAATACTTGATAAATTTGTTCATTGCCTCCTGATAAACATGATATAGGTTGCAAATGGGCTTTCAAACTAAAATTATTTGCTGATGGCAGCCTGGAACGTTACAAAGCAAGATTAATTGCTAAGGTATATACTCAAAGAGAGGGAGTTGATTTTGCGGACACTTTCTTTCCTGTTGCCAAGATGACCACTGTGAAGACTCTTTTTGCAATTTCTGCATCAAAGAACTAGAGTTTAACATAGTTGGATGTTTCAAATGCATTTCTCAATGGTGATTTACAAGAAGAAGTCTACATGAATCTCCCTCCTGGTTATACTCCTAAAGATGGTATCCCTCTTCCTCTGAATGCCGTTTGCAAACTGAAAAAGTCCTTATATGGTTTGAAACAAGCCTCACGACAATGATTCTTCAAGTTCAGTTCCACTCTTATGAGTCTTGGTTATCATCAATCACATTCTGATCATACTCTTTTCATTCGTCATGTGGATGTGAAGTATGTTGCAGTTTCGGTTTATGTTGATGATATCATCATTGCGAGTAATAATGATGATGAAGTTGTTCTTCTGAAATCATCTTTAAACAAAGCTTTCATGCTTCGTGATTTGGGTCCTCTGAAATACTTTTCGGGGTTAGAGATTGCTAGGTCTTCACAAGGCATCTCTGTCTGTCAGAGAAAGTATGAACTTGGTCTCTTAGAAGAAACTGGTCTTCTGGCTTGCAAGCCTTCTACAGTTCCTATGGATCCTATTGTTAAACTAAAGCAGGATTCTAATGAACCTGTTCTTGAAGATGCTACGGTGTATTGCAGGCTGGTTGGGAAAATGATGTACTTGACCATCACCACACAATACATTACCTATGCCGTTAACAAGCTTTACCAATTTGCCTGTGCACCTAAAGCTTCTCATCTTCAGGCTGCTTACAAGATTCTTCATTATCTCAAAGGCACTATTGGACTTGGTTTGTTATATTCTGCAGACTGTAATCTTCTTCTTCAGACTTTCACGGATGCTGCTTGGGTTTCGTGTCATGCTACCAGACATTCCACCACTGGATGTTGTTTCTTCCTTGGTAAATCTCTCATTTACTGGAAGTCCAAGAAGCAGCAGACTGCATCTCATTCTTCTGCAGAGTCAGAGTACACGGGCACACGGGCATGGAACTTGCTGTCCGTGAAACCATTTGGTTAGTCAATTTTCTCAAAGAGTTTCAGGTATTTCAACCACACTCTATTACTTTCTACTGTGATTCTACTGCAACTATACACATTGCAAACAATGCGGGTTTTCACGAGCGTACAAAACACATTGAACTGGATTGTCATATTGTCCGAGACAAGGTGATCAGTGGCTTAATCCAGACCCTTCATGTTTGTACTGATGCACAATTGGCTGATGTTTTCACTAAGCCATTGTTCCCTGGTGCTTTTCATTCTCTTATTAGCAAGATGTCACTCAAATCCTTATATTTGCCATCTTGAAGGAGGGTAATAGAATATAAGAGTGAGTAATCCGGTTTATCCCAGTTAAGGCTGTAAATTGGTTATGCTCATGTGCTAATCCAAGGCTATATAAACGTTGTATTTTTCTTGTTGAATGAATAACATAAAAATCTTATCTTCTTTTGCTCAGATTCATAGTCTCTTTCACAAACAATTGCTAGGTGTAAACATATCCAAAGATAAACGATCATAGGAGAGCTTCGTGTGATAATTGATTTCTACATGATACGTTTGAGGTTGAGGGGTAGAAAAGAAGGACTCACCATTTTTACGGTAGGCAAACAAAATCTAAGGTCGAGCATAATATTTCGTTAGGAACAAGTCGGTGAATCGAAGTATATAATCCCATAGTTTCGATATGCGACGACATCTCGCTATAGATTTTGAAGGCAATCTCGAAGATATTTCGAAGATGAGATCAGTTGGGATCGCATGCATTGAGATTTCGCGTTGAGTAATTGTAAAACGATCATGCGAGACTTTTTTCTCTTTGTTTTCATGCCGCTTAACCATAGCTTAGCTTGACAAATAAGTTGTTGAAATTCGTAACTGATCGACAAATATATAAAAATAAATCCCATGTAACCCAAATTTAGAACCCGTATTCGGTGGTGATATTTTTATATTATGGTCAACTTTCGGTGGTGATTTTAGATTTTTGGGTTTGGGTTTTTTTTTTCCGAGTATTATCTTTATTTAATTTTTCCAAACCAAAAATTAATTATCCACTCATGATTTTGAAGAGTTTGATTGTATAACCACCAAAAAACAATATATCAAAGCCACAATTATCATGTGTAATTGTTCGACAATATGTCTAAACTATCTAAAATTTGTTAAAAAACACTAAATTCAAATTACTTAAAAATCTATAAAAAACCAACAAGTGAACCACACCTTATTAGACTTATAAAATCCTTATTACAAAACTGAAGGTTAATTTATACTCGATTCACATCTCTACATTTTAAAATTTGCAACTACAATCTAAATAATAAACATTGACAACACAAAAATCCATCGTTGTAACTGCAAGCCTACAACTAATCAAATCATTCATTAAAAGACAAATTAGAGAAAGTGCAACCAACAATTAATTTGACCAACTAGCTTCATATTAGTATTATTATTTATCGATTATATAACCATAATCTATTCCCACCTGATTCCAATTTTTATTTCCGTTTTACCAAAACAAAAACAAAAATCGATCCAAAACAAAACAAAAACGTAAGAATATTGATCACTACTGTTCACCACTCGCTAAAACTGTCCCCTGTTTCGACACGTGTCAAAGTGTCCAAAAATGAGGTTCTAGACACGTTCGGTAAGCTTAGAGTGTGGACCCACATCATCACGCGTCCTCACGTTGTTTCTCCATATCACGTGTCCGCTTCCCACACGCGCTTCTACCGCGCGTGACGAACGTTTGCCAGCTGGCAATAGTGCGAGTCCGGCTGGCTAAACTAGGCTTATCCAAATTTTCTATAACGAAAAAAGAAAACTATAAAACCACGAGGCTGTCAATTTATACTAAGTCACAGTCGAATCTGATTGGGCACCAAGTACGTTGTTTAAATGACATGTACCTTCTGAGACAGCGAAGCAACGACTCGGTGACGGTCGTTCGTATTTCTTTTCTTTAATTAAAGTTTTATTTAAGTCCCCTTTGATTTGACCAGTGAAATCATACAAAACTTAAAATAAACAAAAAATCAAAAAATAATATTCCCTTTGAGATTCACATATCCATATATCACACACGATGTACGACTGTTATACGTACGACTTTACGATAAATATCACAATCTCACCTTTATTTCATTAATTTTAATAATTTGCCCCTATAATTTAAATAAGACAATTAAGACCTATATTAGTACATAATTCATTATCTAACATTTAACTTACCTAAAATTCCTATTTTACTTTTTTTTAATTATCAAACTTTTTATACTAAAATTTTTTTAGAGCATCTCTAATGGTTTACACCATTTTTTACACTAAAAATAGAATATTTTTAATAAATTCTCTTTTTCAATTCTTTCAAATTTACAAATCAACCCCACTTATTTTTTAAATTTAAAAAATTATGAAATAAATTAAATTTAACATTTATAATAAAAAATACATTATAACATAGAAAATAACAAAATATATTAAGCTTTTTGTTTAATAATTATCAAAAATATTATATTTTGGGTTTAACCATCACAATTGTATATATTTTTATTAATTTTAAAGTTGATTAAAATTTGAAAGACCTTTTTATAAATAAAATTGTTCAACACCAGAATGGGTTTACACTATTTTGGTGTTGAAAATAGTGTTGGATTGGAGAGGTTTTTACACCAAAAAAATTGGTTTGGTGTAAGATTTAGTGTAAGGCTGAAAATATTCTTAAAACCTTAATTTTTCTTTTCTTCTCACGTTTTTTTTTTCTGTGGCAGCCGCCTCCTTCTTCTTTTCGCCGCCTCCTCCGCGGTCAACTCTTCCATCTTCTTCTTCTCCTCTTTCTCTTCTTTCTCCTTTTTTTTTAATATTTAATTTCACAATTTATTTATTCTTCTTTTATCTTAATTACGTTGTTAAGTTGTTGTTGTGGATCAAAATCTTCAATTATTGATTAAAATAATGTTTTTTTTCCTCCATTAATTTTTCCACCGTCATTCATCTCTTGGTCAAACTCTAAATCGTCGTCGAATATAGACATAGTTAATTATGTCTAAAAAGTAACTATGTTTTTCATAACTTGCTATTTTTTCTATTATAGTAGGTAACTATGTTTTTCATAATAGTCAATTGTATACGTTTTGAACTAGTTAACTATGTTTGTTTAAATAACTAACTATTACAAATAATATTTTCATGTAGTCAATCATGTATTGAAATCGGTAGAATAGATAACTATACTATGAAAATAGTTAACTATGTTTTTAAAAAAACAACTATTTTTTGAAAATAGTTAACTATGTTTTAGATAGTTATAAATAATGTGATGTAGTTAACTATGTTCTGAGATGTTTCAGAAATAGTTAACTATGTTATTACATAGTTATTTCTTAGAGCATTTTTTTATCATCTTCTGATTCAATTTTTTTTTCCAGAAACTTTTGGCGGAGATACAATCGCAGGAACAATTTTTCCATTGAAATCAAGAGAATATATATATATATATATTTATCTTAATTATAATTGTAAAGGTAATTTCGTTCTATTTTTTAATATTTTTTTAGTTACCTAAATATAATTTTGGATATGATAATTTTCTAATTATAAGTTTTAAAATTAATAATCAGCTAATTAATTTTTTAAATAACGGCAAGGGAACCCCAATATTTTCTCTTCCTTGTAAGTAATTACATTTTTTTGTCTAATCAAATATACGTTCAATAGTTGTATTTCATTTTCTGGCAAATATTCTAATCAATAAAAGTGGATCATATAAACCATATATATGAAATTGCACATGGAAAAAACAATATAGAAAAGGTTTAAACACGTTGATTATTATTATATGAGGAAAAAAATCTAAAGGCCAACATGTAATATTTTGTAAGCACTATAAAGGAAAACGTATCTTTATTTTCTTGGTAAGAAACTTTTGACTTTTGAGAATAATATTATAGTGGTCATAGTAGCTTCGTCCATAGAATAGAGGGGCATATATGAAATTATTCCAAAATACACATATGAGGCTGGAAACAGAGATTTTATTTTATTTTTATTTTTTATTTTTTGTGTGTGTTTTCATATAAACCCTAGATTAAATTTCACGTTTCATTTTTGGGTTAGATAGAAGATCAGATTCTTCATTTGCCAAAGGAACAAAAAGGTGAGTCTCGATGCGTGAGAAATCCTATTAGATTTTTTCTTCTTCTTCTTCTTTCATTTTTCGAGGTCGTCTTTCGTTTGTTGCTGAATTGAGGGATCGGGTCGCTCCGATTTAGATTTTCCGTTTATCTGAAAAAGGTGAGTCTTTCTTCTGTTTGGTTTAGCTTTAGGGTCGTAATTTCATGGATCTTGCTTTCAGATGATAGGAATGTGACTTTTTGTTTATTTTTGCGCGTCAAGCTCAGTTTTTTCTGTTCTTAACTCAGTGATTAGTAAATATTGTTGATTTTCCTTCTTGATTTTTTGGATATATGGGTATTGCTCAAGCTCTTGATTTGGTTTGATGGGTATTCGAATTACGGAAGAGTGAATTTTTAAATATATTTTTTTGGTATTTTTGTGTGTAGATCTTGTTGTGTTTGTTCTTGGAGATTGATCTTGCTGCATTTTGGGGTTTCTTATGATGCAGATTTATTGAAGTAGTGTTTAATTTTGTGGATTATTGGAGACAAGCGAAGATGATTTCTAGGTCGTACACGAATTTGTTAGACTTGGCATCAGGGAATTTCCCTGTTATGGGAAGAGAGCGTAGGCGGCTTCCTAGGGTAATGACAGTTCCTGGTAATGTGTCTGAGTTTGATGAAGATCAAGCTTATAGTGTGTCTTCCGATAATCCTTCCTCGGTTTCCTCTGATCGAATGATCATTGTTGCTAACCGGCTTCCGTTGAAAGCCGAGAGACGAAATGGGAGCTGGAGTTTCAGTTGGGATCAAGATTCATTGTATCTGCAGCTTAAGGACGGTTTGCCTGAAGATATGGAGGTATTGTATGTTGGATCTTTGAGCGTCGATGTTGATTCAAATGAACAAGACGATGTGGCGCAGATACTGTTGGACAAATTTAAATGTGTTCCGACTTTTTTCCCACCTGATTTGCAATCGAAGTTTTATGATGGTTTTTGCAAGAGGCAGCTATGGCCACTCTTTCATTACATGCTTCCGTTTTCAGCTGATCATGGTGGGAGATTTGATAGGTCTCTTTGGGAGGCTTATGTAGCGACAAATAAGCTCTTCTTCCAGAAAGTAATCGAGGTTATAAACCCAGATGATGATTTTGTCTGGATTCACGACTACCATTTGATGGTCTTGCCTACATTTCTGAGAAGACGGTTTAACCGGATAAGGATGGGTTTTTTTCTTCACAGTCCATTCCCCTCGTCCGAGATATACAGGTCTCTTCCTGTTCGTGAAGAGATACTTAAGGCGTTACTAAACAGCGACCTTATTGGCTTCCACACGTTCGATTATGCTCGTCACTTCCTTACTTGCTGCAGTCGGATGTTGGGTCTAGAGTATCAGTCTAAGAGAGGCTACATCGGGCTGGAGTATTACGGGAGGACTGTGGGAATCAAGATCATGCCAGTGGGTATCAACATGGGTCGGATTCAATCGGTGATGAGATATTCAGAGGAGGAGGGTAAGGTGTTGGAGCTCACAAAGCGTTTTGAAGGTAAGACAGTGTTGCTTGGTATTGATGACATGGATATATTCAAGGGTATAAACCTGAAGCTTCTAGCTATGGAACAAATGCTCAAGCAGCACTCGAAATGGAGGGGAAGGGCTGTCCTGGTTCAGATTGTAAATCCTGCTAGGGGTAAAGGTATTGATGTAGTGGAAATTCGTGGTGAGATCGAAGAAAGCTGTAGGAGGATCAATGAAGAGTTTGGAAAACCTGGATATCAACCTATCGTATATATTGATACTCCGGTTTCGATCAATGAAATAAATGCTTATTACCACATCGCTGAGTGTGTTGTTGTTACAGCGGTTAGAGATGGTATGAACCTTACTCCCTATGAATATATCGTTTGTAGGCAGGGTTTGCTTGGGTCTGAATCAGATTTTAGCGGCCCAAAGAAGAGCATGCTGGTTGCATCGGAGTTCATTGGATGTTCTCCTTCGCTTAGTGGGGCTATACGTGTAAACCCATGGAACGTTGAAGCGACTGGAGAAGCACTAAATGAGGCCCTTTCAATGGGCGATGCTGAGAAACAGCTGCGACATGAGAAACATTTCCGGTATGTTAGTACTCACGATGTAGCTTATTGGTCAAGAAGTTTCTTGCAAGACCTAGAGAGGATATGTGTGGACCATTTCAAGAAAAGGTGTTGGGGGATGGGGATTAGTTTTGGTTTCAGAGTTGTGGCGCTCGATCCTAATTTTAGAAAGCTTTCAATACCTTGCATTGTGTCGGACTACAAAAGGGCGAAAAGCAGAGCTATACTGTTGGATTATGATGGTACTCTGATGCCTCAAAACTCCATCAACAAAGCTCCAAGCCAGGAAGTTCTTAACTTCTTGGATGCACTTTGTGAGGACAAGAAAAATTCAATTTTCATTGTCAGCGGAAGAGGGAGGGACAGCTTAGGCAAATGGTTCACCCCGTGCAAAAACATTGGAATTGCGGCCGAACATGGATACTTCTTGAGGTGCTTTTCTTCTCTAATTTTTATTACGACTTGATTAAATGTGTAGAATTCTTCTCCCTTCATGGTTAGTAACATGCCTGATGTCTATTTCTTAGGTGGTCAGGCGATGAAGAATGGGAAACATGTGGGCAGGGCTCTGATTTTGGGTGGATGCAGATCGTGGAACCTGTAATGAAACAGTACACTGAATCTACGGATGGCTCTTCAATTGAAATCAAAGAGAGTGCTTTGGTTTGGCAGTACCGGGATGCGGATCCAGGCTTTGGTTCTTTACAAGCAAAGGAAATGTTAGAGCATCTAGAGAGTGTCTTAGCTAATGAGCCAGTCGCAGTCAAAAGTGGTCACTACATCGTAGAAGTCAAACCTCAGGTAAGATAAATTCTCTTCTGCCTCATTCAAGCATCAATGTTTTGAAACATATCTAATCGCTGGCGTTGTGAGTATAGGGAGTGAGCAAAGGATCGGTGTCAGAAAAGATATTTTCATCGATGGCTGAAAAGGGAAAACCAGTTGATTTCGTTCTATGTATTGGAGATGACCGATCTGACGAGGACATGTTTGAAGCGATTGGTAACGCGATGTCAAAGAGATTACTGTCTGCAAATGCTCAAGTCTTTGCATGCACAGTTGGGCAAAAGCCAAGCAAGGCTAAATACTATTTGGACGATACTACTGAAGTAACAAGCATGCTTGAATCTCTAGCTGAAGCATCAGAAGCTTCAAATTTCTCTATGCGTGAACTTGATGATGCCCTTTGATCTGAAAGCAGAATCTTTGCCAGGTTTTGTCATCTATGATCATCTTTGTTCTATTTGCTTTCTTTCTGGTCTTGTTCTCATAATAAACACTATCAAATGAATGATGTTGCATAGATGGCTAAAGGGATTTACACAGACAAGGAAAAGGAAAAAGAAGAGACTGGAGTTTGGTCTGTTGTGGTTGAAAGAAAGAAAGAAAGAAAGAAAGAGATGAGAGTATTAATGGTAAAAAAGACAAAAAAAAATGGTGATGTGAAAGCTTTGTTCTTTTCGGAGCAGCAATCAAAGGAGGAGGAAATATATATGCGTCTGGTTTTTAAAAATCTTTGCAGAGCCAAAAAAGCTCTTCCTGATTTTTTTTTTTTTAATTACCATTATTATTATTGTTATTGTAATTTGGATGATCTTGAGAAACTATCAATTTGGGATTTTCGGCTGTTTATTGGTTCTGAAGGAGAAAAAAAACGAAACTGTGAAGAAGAAAAAAGTATGTAAAGATGACGTTGCCATTGTTGAATTTGTTCACTTTGTTATTTTCTTCGCATTTTTGTTTTTGTTGTTGAATATTTTCATGTGTACTTGTTGTGTAAAAGCAATGAGCCCAATGGGCTTTCTCTCTTACTGGTGATGACTTGTGAGTGAGTGGTCCCCATTTTTTGTTGCTTTTGATGAGTGATGAGTGACGATTGAGCAAAGGAAAAAGGAAGATTCAATGGAGAAGAAGAAGATTGATGGGAAGATGAAGGGTGTCGCTTCGATTCCACCTAATTACGTATCCATTCTTCAGCTTCAGGAGCGTTGGATGAGAGAGAAAGATCGTAAACAGAAGAAAGGAGACTTGGTAGAGAGACAAGTGAAGCAGCAGGTTAATGGACAACGAAGGAGAGAAGAAGAAGAAGGTGTAATGAAGGTAGTAGAAGAGACCATGGAAGTGTCAAGGGTGGAGCTCGAGGAAAAGGGTTTAGGGGGAGGTTTTATCAGGCCTTGTGGTGTGAATCGTTGAAAAAAGGAACTAAACTGCGTTGTCTCTGCAATTGTGAGCAAGAAGGACGAAAATGGAGGAGAAGGAGATTCGAGGGAGAGAAAGAAGAAATTGTCTAAGAAGAAGATGGTCAAATGTGAATCACCGGCGTACATACCGAGGGAGGAGGAGATTAGTAACAATCATATTTCGGTGAAAGAGATTGTTGCTAAGGATTCGATTGCTGAAGAAACTCAGTTTCAGGATCTATGGATCATGAAGAGAGTAGAGGAAGAAAGAAGAGAGTTTAAGGGACCTGAGAGATCGCATAATGGACAAGGTTATGATCGAAAAAAGTACCAGAGACATGATTGGGCAACAACAACAAGGACTATGGTGTGGGTGAAGAAGGGGAAGATCGATGGATCTGATTGTGGAAATGGTGTTTGAAAAAGTTGGAGCTTTTTATAGTTTGTTTAACTAAAGGCTTTTATCGAATCTGATCAATAATGAGTGGTATGATTGTATGATTGTATGATTAGACATTAGGTCTTAAGTCTAGGGTTTGATTCTTGTTCCTTGGGGGGAAGCATTGTAGTGATGTGTATGTTGTAATCGTAAATAGGCATAAAAGGGTTTCTTATTTCGAATTGGTATATATACTTCAACTAGGCAAAATAAGATTTACTTGTTGTTACACAGTATGGGGATGTATCTCAAGATATACACAGAAACTGAGAGTTTTCAAAGTCTCTTACTCAGACAGAAGCTGGTGTTGGTGTCGATGTTGACGTTGAGGTTGAGGAAGCCACACGGTTTTCAGGTGGGATTTCTGTAAATTCGGATAGGATTGCTCGGAATTCATCTCCCGACATTGTCTCTTTCTCGAGGAGTACTTCGACAATCTTGTCCATGGCTTCGCGGTTGTTCCTTATGTGTCCCAATGCTATCTCGTACGCCCTGTCTGATAGTGTCTTTATCGCTGAATCAATATCGTTCGCGAGCTTCTCAGACATTGAGTTTCTTGCCATCATCCTCATGATGACATCGCTTTGAGCCGATGAATCCATTAGTGACCATGGTCCAATTTCAGACATCCCAAATGTTGTCACCATCTGAAGTAAATAACCACATACAATCAATTTCATTCACTGGGCTATGCTAACAGAAAGAAAAAACACTGAATCTGGGACTGTTGTAGAGATACCTGCTTAGCCAAACCGGTGATCTGTTGCAAGTCACCAACTGCGCCAGTAGTCACCTCAGGTTCGCCAAAGATGACTTCTTCAGCGGCTCTACCACCAAGCCCACCAACAATTCTTGCAAACAGTTGCTGTTTGGAGATTAAAGTTGGGTCATCCGAGGGAATGAACCAAGTCAGACCTCTCGCCTGACCTCGTGGTATCAAAGTGACCTTTTGGACAGCATCATGTCCTGGAGTCAATGTTCTGCAAGAACGAGAAACGAACTTTAAACTAAGCTCTTGATAATATCACACATGCTTCTAATCTAATTCTCACTTACCCACAGACGGCATGGCCAACTTCATGGTAAGCAACCAAGCTTTTGCTCTTCCCATCTGTCATGACTGTTCCTTCCATGCCAGCTACAATTCTATCAATAGAGTCATCAATCTCTTTTGATGATATTGCTGTCTTTCCGCGGCGGCCCGCTAATATGGCAGCTTCGTTCAAGAGGTTCGCAAGATCAGCTCCGCTAAATCCAGGCGTTCTCATGGCTATTACTTCAAGTGAAACACCATTGTCAAATTTCTTATTCCCGGAGTGAACCTTGAGTATATCTGTTCTTCCCTTAACGTCTGGAACATCAACAGATACCTGCATTAATAATAACACACGTTAAGCAACCAGCAGTAGAGGATCATCAATGGAAAGTCACAGAGCATTCTGATCATTTACATACCTGCCGGTCAAAACGTCCTGGTCTCAGCAAAGCGGAGTCAAGAATGTCTGCTCTGTTGGTTGCAGCAACTACGATAACACCAGTGTTACCCTCAAAACCATCCATCTCAGTCAAGAGCTGGTTAAGGGTCTGTTCTCTTTCATCATTACCTCCACCAATTCCAGTTCCTCTTTGTCTACCAACGGCATCTATTTCATCAACAAAAACAATGCACGGAGCATTTTCCTTGGCTTTTTTGAAAAGATCACGCACCCTTGAGGCACCAACACCGACAAACATCTCAACAAACTCAGAACCCGAGATGGAAAAGAAGGGTACACCAGCTTCACCAGCAATGGCTTTTGCCAACAGGGTTTTACCAGTACCAGGAGGACCAACAAGGAGAACACCTTTCGGGATCCGGGCACCAACCGCAGTGAACCTCTCAGGCTTCTTCAGAAACTCCACCACTTCCATGAAATCTTGCTTGGCTTCATCGACCCCAGCAACATCATCAAAAGTCACACCGGTGTTAGGCTCCATCTGAAACTTTGCTTTTGACTGACCAAGTTGAAGTGGGAAGCCAGGACCACCAGGGCCACCCATTCCACCAGAGGACCGTCTCGAGAGAAGGAACAAACCGCCAAGCAGAATAACCGGGAATGCAAGATTCCCAATCAAGTTGAGTATTGGAGAACCTTGATCTTCCTGAGCATTATGTGCTGCAAAATCAATATTCTTTTCCCTCAGCTTCTGTAGTAGCTCTTGACTCAAGCCCGGTAGCTGCACGCGTACACGCTGAATCCGGTTACCTAACTCAGGAGAAACAGCTTCCACAATAGCTATTGTACCATTCTCATACAAATCTACTTTATCAACCCTTCCCTTGTCCAAATACTCTAAGAACCTAGAATATGACATCCTAGACGAAGCTTGTTCATCTGCATTTGCTTTTCCACTTGAAAGCAAACCAACTCCAGCAGCAGCGTTTCCTAGTAAGAGTTTAAAGAAGCCTCTTCTTCCTTCATGTTTCTTCACATCCAAAGAAGCTTTCACAACTGTAACTTTAGATGTTCTATCAAGTGAAGCAAACGTTGAGGAGAGCCCAAGCTGTTTAGATCTCTGTTTGGTTGTGTGGACGGATAATCCACTCCCAATAAGACAAGCCGATGAAGCAGCCATCTGCTCTAACATAACAGTGAACAATTAGATGATTACAAAGCCATGTCTTAACGAAGAACAGACTGAAATTGAACATGCAAGCTTATGGTAACAGTTTAATCAACATGGCGACGCATATTAACAAGGATTGAAACTTTTTTTGTGCTCCAAAGAGAAAATTTATCAAAATAGACACTGAATGAACCATTAATGCCCATTTAAGGTTTAAACACATAAATCCACCATTTCTTCGACATTCACATGAAATTCTTCAAGTCAATTTAAGAAAAAAAGCTCAGAATTGCTAAACAAAAACCCAGGCAGTAGAATCATGCACAAGAAGACCCAGATTTCATAGATTCAAACAAAAGAAAGCCGTTTGAGATTACAAAGATGAGCGAAGAGTGAATCGCACCTGTGGAAATTTTGGCAGACGAAGAAGACGAGAGTGAAAGGAAAATTGTTTGGAGAAGCGAATGAAGAGTGGGATTTTTGAAGAGAAGAGATGTGGTTTCTAAGCATCTTACGTGTCCTCCTCTCAGTGGCCTCCCGGTTTTTTCCTTAAACTCCCATATATTTTTATTTTCTCATTTTTGACACATTTGATTTGAATGTTCATTTTTCACTACTTTTTTTTCACATGAAAAGTATCCATGAACTCTACTTATGTTCATTGTTCAAGCCTTTGTAATTATAAAGGTAAAGGAAAAGAACGCAAACTTTTTTTTATTTCAATTTAACAATAGGGAGATTCACATTTAAATTTCTTTCTAACAGTCAAATATATTATAACAAAAAAAAACAAAAAAGAGTTTTAGTAGCACAAGGAAAGCCACATGCAACATTTAGCAACCAAGCAATATCCAAAGAAAGAAGACGTATTGAGTTTGGATAGTTTCTTACTTTCTGTCGACATAACCAACAATGTACACAACAAAGACGGATCATAACTTGTCTATGATGCAACCAATATAACCTTAAGTACTCACTCATGCTTCAGGTCACTTGCTTCTTATGCAAAAACATTGCTTGTGAGCAAGACTATTGATCCGAAAATCGGGTCACTGTTTAACCAGGCAAACGCCACAGGAACAGAGCTTATCTTGTGTTATCTTTCCTCGATCAAGATTCTTGGTGATCTCATCTCTTAGTTGTCTCTTACACTTCACTGAATGTGATATGGAAGATTGCATATCTTAAGAATATGACTACGTACACGCAGTTTCATTCTTGTTCAGACATATCTGTGTTCCTCGAGTCTGTTAAAGCAGCATGGCGTCCCAAGAGAACAAGATCAAGAAGCTTCCTCCTCGCGTCGTAAACTGGATTTGGATCTATCAAGCGTCCTCTCTCATAAGCCTCTCTAAGAAACACTGTGTGTCTTTTCCCTTTGGTCGACATATAAAACATGCCAGGGTGATCCAAGAACAAATCTCTAATGTTCAAATCAATCCCAAAACATTTTCTGAAATGGCTGATCTTTTCTACCTCCACCATCTTCTCTACTGTCAGACTCAGGAACTCGTGAGCAATCGCAACCGCTCTTTTCTCTATTCCCATCACACCGGACTTGGTCTTTCTGTTACCAACCATGTCCTCGTAAGGCCCTACATAAGACATCCTCTGCCATTCCTTAACTTTAGCCTTAAAGTTCTTGCTCAGTCTCATTCCTGGTGGGTAACTATGTTTGAAACTAAACTGAATTTCGGTTCTATCGACACTGCAATCCTCCTTAGAACACTCAACCACTCTCCATTTCTCAACCGCGGATTCAAATTTCAGTCTTTTCTCTTCTTCTTGAACAAGCTCTAAGATATGGGTATTGGGTTCATGACCATTACTAAGCCTAAAAAACTGTGGGTTCTTTGAGATCACAGAGTCCTCAAAATCATCTGGGAGACCAAGTTCTCTCCAAACCTTATAAACCGCACGAAGCGGAATTGACTTTGATATCGACATTGACAAGAGCTTAACCAACCGGTCAACAACAACAGAGAAAGTAGCAGAGATAGCCAAAGCTTCTTGACGAGAAATCTCCATGGCTACATCAGTTAACCTGCAAAAAGGTTCAGACTTTACAGGATCATACAAGACATTGAAAATGTGAGGGTACTTTCGCAGGAAAGAAGCAGCGCCACGGTTAAGGTGGAGCTTCTGAGAAAGCCTGGAGAGAAACTCAATGGATACAGAAGGAGGATCAGCTGTTGGATTTGCGAGGATAAGGTCTTGTATGGCAATGACTTTGAGAAGGTTCTTGTATTTGTCCATGAGCTTCTCGAAAACAGGGTCTCTTGATCTGGAAGCCACATATTGAGCAGAAGTTGTTGTTGATCGGACAGTGATGATGGAACTAGCACACGGGTTAATCAGAAGTGATCTCATGAGGATGAACCTCATAATAATCTCAAAGAGTATATGGAGATATCTTGGGTTCCGGCGTTTCACAACGTTAATACAAAACTGTCTCTGCGGAATTATATCGAACACCTTGCGGGCATAGCCAAAACAAAAATCAATAGCTTCTTACCAAACAAGCCTGTCGTCTATGCATCGAGATGAAGATCGGACTCAACAAAACGAACCCAAGAGAGAAGTAAAATGCAATGTCGTCTTTGACATCTTGTCTAAAATGACCGTCTTTTCTGGGTCAAATGTTCAAAATGAAAATAAGTGGATAATTTAATTAAAGCCAATTCTTAAATGGTGTGCAAAATCGAATTTTTTAAAACTTGGTAAAACTGAGTGAAAAACATCTTTTAAAACTAATGATTATTGAACCAATTAACCCTTAAAACTATTATGGACGCTCAAGTATGGTTACTTGGTTGATTTCAAATTGATATTACTGCTCTTGTAATTGAGAAAATTGGTTTATTTCAAATTGAGAAACCAATGGATCACGTTTACAAGTCAATTTCTTATTATTGATCCATAATTCTACCATTATCTATCAACAGTTGGCATGTCATGGAATAATGGTAAGAAAAGTGTAAAATACCATAGGTTTCCTTTTATCATAAATCAAATTGCCACATATAAACTGGTAAATAAAAGAAAGTAAAAGCAAGGATTTCCAAAATCTAATTTAACGAGGAAAAGAGAATTTCTAAAAATCTAATTTAACCCCAAAAAGAAACTTTCCAAAATCCGAGCGAATTAAAACAGAACAGATACGATGAGGTCCCACTACTAAGCTAAATTAATTGGGGAGCAAGCTATCATTAACAAATATGTAAAATATTTTTTTATATATTAAAAGTATTTTTTGGCCAATTCTCTCTATTAAAAACCTTAATCGATTAAAAAAAAAGAAAAACATACGAGAAAAAAGGAAACTCAGGTACACCGAAATTATATAAAAAAAGGATAAGTAGAGAAAAATAAAAATAAAAATAAAATCCTTTTATAAAAACTCTGCTTTTAATATATAAAGAGCCCTAATGCTTAAAATCAAAACAGACTTATCGTATTCATGCCTCTTCTTCCTAAAAAAAAACCCTAATTTTCTTCTTCCGCAGCAGAACCCATGAACGAGAATCAAGGATCAGAACCAATTCCGATGAAAGTAGTATGGGGAAGAAACGTCGACGAAGCGATGATTCAATTGAAGGAATGCCTTAAGAAATACCCATTGATCGCATTCGACACAGAGTTTCCTGGGGTTATTCACCACACTCACATCGATTCATCGGACGACGAGTGGTACAGAGCCCTGAAAGCTAACGTTGAATCAACGAAGGTTATACAGTGTGGTTTCACTCTGTTTAACGCCGTGGGACAAATCGGAGGTACTTGGGAGATTAACTTCTCCAATTTCGGAGATCCATGGGATACACGCAACGAGACGTCGATCGAGTTTCTGCGAAGACATGGTTTGGATTTGAACAAGATTAGAAACGAAGGAATCGATATGTTTGGGTATGGGTTTTTCCCTAAGCTTTTGAATGCCTTTCGATCTCAGAAACATGTCGAATTCGTTACTTTTCAAGGAGCTTATGACTTTGCATACTTCCTGAGTATACTCAACAACGGGAAGCTACCGGAGACTCGAGGAGAATTCGCATTGGAGGTTGTGAAAATTTTTGGTGAAGTTTATGATTTGAAGGTCATGGCTGGATTCTGTGAAGGGCTAGGTGAACACCTTGGGTTAAGTAAACTAGCTCAGCTACTGAAGATCGCGCGCGTCGGAAGAGCGCATCACGCTGGTTCCGACAGTTTAATGACTGCTCTTGTCTTCATCAAGCTCAAACAAGTCTATGAAGATTCTAAGTTTGCTAAAGGAATGCTCTATGGAATCGGGAAAAGAAACCTCGTTACCGCGAATGAGCTGCTGCTTTCTTCGGGTTCTTCTATTCCATTGATGGGCCAGCAGAATCTAGTTTCGTATCCTTCTTCAAATCTGATGTACCATAATGGATATCTCCCAAGCTATGATCAGCTTCCGGTTTACTACTTGGGTCCTTCAGGTCTTCCATGGATGCACTATAATGGTATGTATGTGAATCAGCTTAATCATCTACCTTTAAGCACATTCGCATACTCGTCTGAGACACCATATGCAGCTGCTGGTGGAGCTGGTTACCTTGGACCGATTCCGAACTACTACAATAATAATAATGCTTGCTTTGTAGTTGAGTAGCTTGAGATTTCCAGCTTTAGGAATAGATGCATTGAGAGATTTTTCTTTTGCTTTTTCTTTTGTTTTCTGGCTTTTGGTAGTAATGAAGTCTATTCTTTTAATATTTATGGATTGTTTTACATGGCTTACTCTATCAACGGAGTATGTCTGCAATCTGTGATATATATAAAAGACCAAGCTATTTTACATATCTTTCATCGATATTTATTTGTTTTTGTTCCACACAAGCAGCATATAGTATACACATTGTTTACCGTAGGTCTGGTTCCAGAACTTTGAACCCTCAAAGCTTTGGAATCACTATTCTCAGTAGCCCATCCCTGCTCCATATGAAACAATAAACTGAGTGTTAGTGCTCTCTATGAAACTTACCAAATGCTAGATAACTAATTCAAGCTAGACTAAGAGTTAAAATTGGAATCTAAAGCCACGACTTTTTGGTGTGCACTAGCTATAAAACCACACTAATCATAATGTTGGGTTGTAAAGGAAGTACAGTTTCTACTTACATAAATTCAGCAGAAACATTATCCTTGTTCACATTACTGGGGAGTGACCAGGAAACTTTGAATGGTCCTTGTTGAATTTCTTGCTTGTGATATCCAAAGATTGAATCTTTGGTGCCTGCATCAACTTTGTGACAGATAGCTGTGCGTCTACCAGTCACAGTCAAGCTGCAGCAGCACGGTAAGTACCTTTGTTAGATAAGTATGTGAGTAATGGGAAACAGATTGAAAACATGTGTGAAGATGCGTATTAGTTACTTTATGTTGTCGACCTCCACTCTTATATCATTGATACTGGCCCCTGGTAGCTCTACTGCCACAACATAGTTGTGTTTAAATTCTGCAACATTCAATCTCGGAGACCAAACAGTCCCTGCGAAGAAAAAACAAGCTTCTATGAGTTCTCATGTTTATTAGTGAATATATGTTGGAGGTAGCTTTCCTGTACTTTTGGCTGTTGATCTAGGTCGATGACTAAACATTAAGTATCAGATTATATGATGAGAAAAGCAGTGTATCCTGTATTTGTATTCGTACCTGAATTGGCCAACTTAGGAAGGTCAGGCTGATATGGCTGTTTCCAGTTTGCCTTGTGCTGATTTGGTGATACAGAAGGAAAAAAGAAGTCCTCTTTTGTGGCTTTAGAAAACTGTGGTGGGGCGTACTCAGGTCTGGAAAGTAATGGTTCTTGTGAAGAAGAAAGGAAGCCATTCGTTTTGGTCGCAGAGCACTTGGTAGATGCAGTGTCCTGTGGTATGGTCCTCTGCAAACACAATTTGCTTTAATATAAGTAGAGGATCATCTGCAGTTGTAATCACCAGACAAGAAGGGACTTAAAGAAGGAATTGATGGTACCTCGCCAGCCTGCCTCATGAAAAAACCCTGTGCAGAAGATGCTTGCCGAGCAAAATACAACCTGTTGTGGTCACCTCTTCTAATGACAGAGTTCTTCAAACTGATGCCGCCATTCTGAGGATTTTTTGGTACCTCGTCGGTCGAAGCCTGCCTCATAAAAAAACCCTGTTCGGAAGATGCTTGGCGGGCGAAAGAGATTTTGTTGTCACATCTTCTAATGACAGAGTTCAAACTGCTGCTGCAGTTCTGAGGAGGCATCACACGAAGAAAGAGATTAATTAATCGAAAAACAGAGGAAAACGCGAAAGCAAACTGTTTTGAGATTAGATCAAACTAAAGAAAACATATCATCGAATCCCATATAAGCACAACGCTACTATATCAGTCGAGTATATCTTCCGTGTCATAAATTCCATCGCGAAACAAACAAATCTCGAGATAGCACTCACAGAACTCAATTGGAAAAACAAGATCAGAGAACAAGCAAGAACTCCACAAAGCTAGAGAGAGAGAGAGAAGGGAGTACCAAGGGGACGAGAGATGCGGAGGAGACGGGATCGTTAGTGGTTGCCGGGAAGTGAGCGGCGACGGTGGCGAGCCTGCGTCTGGCGGTGACGGAATCGAGCTCCATCTCTCTCTCTCTCTCTCTCTCTCTCTCTCTCTCTCTCTGTGATAAATCTTGGATCTGTGGAGGAAAATGAGTGGCTTTAACTTTGCGCGGGGGATCGATTTAGATTAGAGATATTTTGTTCCCGGGGAAATGGACAACAAGGACAACGACACTTTTTAAAAAGATTAAAATATTTGACATTTTATAATTTAATTATTAAAGTACTCAAATGGAATTGTTTTGAACAAAGCAACTCGAGTGAATAATCCCCAAAAGATTATGGATGTAGCCTTGACACGTTTATTGGACTTCAGACTTCCTGCAGATGGTGTTAACCTTTTGATTTGAATCAAAAAATCAAAATTTAATTATAGACTAACCTTATTTTTTTGTACTATATAATAAACTAATTTGAAATTGAATCAAAACTCAAATGTATTCCTATTTGCCAGACAAAAAAAAAAATTTATCATTTACATTTTTAAATCATGATAAATATTTAGAACGCAGCTGAAGCCTTACCAAGTTACCAGAAATTCAACTACACTTAAACAAATTCGGTTATCGTTTATATATGAAAACTCCAAATCGAATAATCTGAAAGAAATTTATTTCGAAAAATAACCAAACTAAATTTATTTCCGAAAAGCCAAAGAATAATGAGATGGGTTCTTTTTTGTTAAAATAATAAAAATCTGTAAACGTAACGCAAGATGCATTTGCAGAGACTCCGAGCGGTAATGTTTTCGTAAAATTGCACCAAACTCCAACAACCAGCGGTTTGCGACTCTAAATCAATCAAAACACACAAGTTTTGGTATAGCTTCCACGCTCCGATCAGATCCAACTAGCCGATTTATCAATCTCTTCGTAGGTCTCTCTTTCTTCCAATTTCATCTTCTATGCGAGATTTGATTTGCCCTTTTCGGATTCGAGCTTTGAATCTGTGATTTTTTAGCTCACTCCCGATCCAGGTTGAGTGGAATTATCGTTTTGTTTATGCCTTCGATTGGTTTGAGCTCTGAATCATTGAGCTTTTCCTGATTTGGGTTGGTCGGAGTTTCGTTTTCTTCAGTCGAATAGAAACTCAGATTCATTTGTGTTGGTTTCCTTTTCTTGTATGTGTTTGCTTTGCCTAGGTCCTAGTGATGTAGCTTTCTTTGTCCCCTTTTTGATTCCAATGTATTTGGATTTCTCTTTCTGTAAAGTCTTTTGGTACTTATCAGAAAAAAAATATAGCTTGTTTTCATTTAGTTTGGAACATTTTGTGTTTGGATCTCTGCATCAGTGTATTAGTGTAGCTTGTTTTCGTTCGGTTTGGATGATGTTGAGTTTGGATCTCTGCATCAGTGTATTAGCAGCTTGCCTTTATTGAAATGTGACTGCTTGATTTGCTTTTCACTTACTGCTCAGGTCATTCCTAGGTTATCATCTTGGGATTTCTCACAAAAATCTTGACTGGCTTAAGCTTTTGTTTGTGATTCTAGGTCAAGCGTCAAGTTGTTCCAGAGAATTGCATTGCATATTCACCAGCATCAGAGATTCCTACCTTCTTGATAGCACGCTGGGATATGCTAGAGAGAGTTGGACACTGAAGCATTTCAACACATGAGTATATTGTGCCCATTGGGTCAAAGATAAAACTTTCTTCTTGAAAGTCTAGGACAAGGAAGCTGTCCATCACTGGGGTACTCGTTCGTTGATAGCTTTTTAGAATCCCTGTCGAGAAAATAAAGGATGTGTGTACTACATTGCATGCTCTGTCGGACCGGTCTGTGAATGGGAACCAAAAAGGTTATCTGGTGAATTTATATAGTTGATGGAGCAAAGAGTGCAGCTCCGTGGTGGTAGCACAGTGGAAGCTATATCCAGTCAGGGAGATATAGACAGAGAACAGGTTTTAGAGCCGTTTGATATTGAAAATGAGACCAGGAAGGACACGAACCACTCCAGCAGTTTTGATGTTGGTTACAGTTCTGGCAATAACCTTGAAATGGTGCCTGAAGCGTCAAAACAGGCCATCTCTCCTGCTGATGTGCTAAAAACACTGTTCTTTATACTTGTATGGTACACTTTCAGCACATTTTTGACTTTGTAAGTATGTCTATGCGACCATCCATTATCCTTTTCCTGTTTTAATTCCTTACAGCAAGCATTTAATCTGTTTACTTATTTTATAGGTACAACAAAACTCTCTTGGGAGATGATTTGGGGAAATTTCCTGCTCCCTTGTTAATGAATACCATTCACTTTTCTATTCAAGCTGTTTTATCAAAGATGATCACATGGTACTGGTCGGGGAGATTTCAACCTGATGTTACCATATCATGGAGAGACTATTTCATTAGAGGTGAAGTAATCAAAATTGTGTCATGAACTTTATTTTTTGTATGTGCTAATGACCATTCCCTTAGCCATTAGTTCTGTGTGATTCTCACTACATGTTTAGGATTTTTTAAAACTTATCCAATGCCCCTATCATCTACAGTACCTAGTGACATCAAGAGACAGGACAATTCTGAGGATTTAGTTTTTTCTTTCTGTTTCAGTTTTTCGAAGTTGATTATATTGAACTTCTATGAACTGATGACCCGCATTTACTCTTATTTCACAGTTGTACCAACAGCACTAGGAACTGCTATGGATATAAACCTAAGTAATGAGTCACTTGTCTTCATATCGGTTACATTTGCAACAATGGTTAGTTATTTTGTTTTCTGTGGTAGGTCTATGCAACTTGCTAGGAATTTGCAGGTAAATTGAGGTAAGACTTGTCTAATGAAATTCACGCTTTTTTCATTGCAGTGCAAATCAGCAGCCCCAATATTTCTTCTTCTGTTTGCTTTTGCCTTCAGGTGCTTTATCCATAACTAAATATATACTTTTTTATCTTGATTTGTAGACCATGCATGATTGTCTGTACTTTATAATTTTATCAATGGTAGACTCTATAGGTCTAGTTGAAACTTAATAATGCTTTCGTTTACATCATTCTCTTTGAATACACAACACAGATTTTCAGTCTTCACACTGATTTTTTGCTGCGCTTTCATTATGGAGTATTTCCATCATTTTTGTTTGTTGTGTTATTCTGACACAGTTTCTCTTGTAAGGCTGGAGTCTCCTAGCCTGAAACTTTTTGGCATTATTTCAGTAATCTCAGCAGGAGTGTTGTTAACAGGTATCTTTTGTATACAGATTTATAATGCTTTGTTATATGATTTTCAAACTTAGCCAATTATTTTACCTGTTTGCTACAATATCCATCTAAATGTCTTAGTCTTGATTGTTTTTTTCTGATCGAAGCCGTTAACTTTTTATTTGTTCACCCCTCAAGTGTATTCATTTGTATCCAGTTGCAAAGGAGACAGAATTTGAGTTTTGGGGTTTCGTTTTTGTCATGCTTGCTGCAGTCATGTCTGGTTTCCGTTGGTGTATGACGCAAGTTCTTTTGCAGGTATATTATTGAACTTGAGTTTTTAATCGCTTTTAGACCATACATTGGATCTTTATATTAAGTTATTAACCCGTCACTTTTTCTTTCTATGGTTTTGTCTCCAATACTGTGGTACATTCTGATGACGACATGATGTGTAGAAAGAAACCTATGGTGGGTACTGCTTATGGTGTTTTCTTGTCTATAAGTTTCGTTCTTAGTTTTTAAAAAGTCACAAGACCTATGAATTAATTTATACTTCTTTTGATCTAGGCCTGAAAAATCCATTCATATTTATGAGTTACGTGGCACCAGTGATGGCTATAGTGACTGGTTTTCTTTCTCTCCTTCTGGATCCATGGAGTGAATTTAGTGACAACAAATACTTTGATAGTGGAGCTCATTTTGCTCGAACTTGTTTCTTGATGCTTTTTGGTGGAGCACTGGCGTTTTTCATGGTGAGCATTACTAGACAAATCACAGTTCTTATGTAAAAGTGAACTTGTCTTGATAGGTGGAGGTTGAAGTATCTTTTGAAGCTAGTTTAGTATCCGATTATTCTTCCAGCTCACAAGTTAGTATCTTTGTTTCAGGTTTTGACAGAGTACGTTCTTGTTTCCGTGACCAGTGCTGTAACCGTCACAATAGCGGGTGTTGTTAAAGAGGCTGTCACCATTGTGGTATTTTCTATATTCTTTACCTTTTCGTACATTGCCAATTATATATTATTAAATATTAGCTGAAACTGAGTTTTTTTCTTAAACGATGATGTAACTGGCGAGGCTTAAATCTTAAGTACGAATTTCCATCCATGCTAATATAATGAAGTCTTAACTGATAGAATAAGTCATATATTCTGTCACTTTTGTATTTTAAATAGTTTGAAAATCTTTGTATATCCTTGACCTCTCTCAAATGAGATTACAATCTATGTATTGTCTAAGCTGTTACCCTATACAAGGGATCTTCTAGGACTTAGTCAAAGATATTCAAACTATTTAAAATACAGAGGTAACAGAATATATGACTTATTTTATCATAAACTAGATTTCATTGAACCCTTCCTGTGATATTCTAGACAAGGTACTAAAGTTGGTGAAACTATAGTGGTCATATGGCATACAAATAGACAGCTTCCTTGGAGTCCGCTTCATAAGATGGATTATAAGTTCATGTCTTGCCTTATGATATTGTTATAGGCCAAAACTTGTTAATAAAAGGGAGACTGATGAAATTGAACAAATCTCTTTAAAATTGGCTTATCGTTGACTATAATTTGCCTTCAACTACATGTTCCTGCATCCGGAGGATAAGTGATGAATGCTAAATGAAATTCTTTGTTGTTAGGTTGCAGTGTTTTACTTCCATGACGAATTTACGTGGCTGAAAGGTGTTGGTCTGATGATTATTATGGTTGGTGTCAGTTTGTTCAACTGGTACAAGTAAGTAACTCTTTCTCTCCCAATCGAAACCTCATGCTGACCATTAAACCTCCTTAATATTTGCCCCATGAAGTAAGGAGTTCTGAATAGCTTTGTTTGATATGCCCATAAATTAATAGAATCTCATAAATATTGTATTTTGAAACTGGTTTTATATATGGTTTGATGTGTTCCCAGATATGATAAACTACAAAAGGGGCACAAATCAGAAGATGAGAAGCAGCTACAAGCTCCAAGTCAAACTGGAAAATATGTGATTCTTGATGATGAGATGGATGATCAAGAAGATGGTCCCTAAGAATTTTTTTTGTTACATTCACATTCTTATGTTGTTACTTACTTCATTAATGTGGAAGCATGTGGACCTTCCTTGAGAAAAACACTATACAATATATACTTTGTTAAGGCAGTTGAATTGGAAATTTTGATGTTTCCATGCCTTAAAAAAAAGAAAAACATAGAAGAACATATAAAGCTATTTCAAGAGCTGAAAATTATGATATTCTCACTTTTTTGTATGTGTTGGTAGTTTCATTGTGCAAGTAAATTGACCAGTGAAATTGAAAAACTTTCATTGTTGCTTGGAAACAAAGAAAATTGCAATCGAAACTAAAAAAAAGTCTTACCTGTCTGAAAATTGTTCTGTAGAACTACATGGATATATAATTAATGGAGTCATCTGATTACATATAAGCTTATTGTGTAAAAAAAATTGAGACTAAAACTAACCCCATAAGAGGAGGAAGAAGAAGTATGAATCAAAAAGAAATATATTTTAGAATAATGAAAATTCAGATGTGACATCCACAACAAAGGTAGAAGAAACAGAGAGTCGAAACGAGAACGAGAGCTTCGACTACATACATGACCTTGTAAACAACTCCGTCTACTATCTCCATCTGCAATATCTCAACTCCCTTCCACTTAAACGACGAATTTGTCGAAAACAGATTCCTTAATCGCCGCCATGTCTGTGTTTCTTTCGACGTCACTTGTTCCTCTATCTCTTGTCCCTGCTTCTTCTTCTTCAACGAAGACCACTTCTTCATCACTCCCATCCTCTCTCTCCCTCTCCCTACAGAGTCATGTTGCACGGTGCATTCTTTATACGGTAGGAAGGAGACGGTGGCAATTTGGTGAATAGGTTAGAGAAGTTGAGGGTATTAGGATAAGGAAAGAATGAGATGCCCTTAACCTTTTTTTCCTTCGGGAAAGGAAATATAGCTGGCGAAAGGTGGAATGAGGGGTACTTTGGGGATTTTATAAGGTTTATATTTTATTTTTCCGGTAAGAGAAGACCGGTCCTACAGTTTTGCTTTCTTTTTTTTTTCTTTTTTAATTTACAGAGAGATCCACTAATATAATGCAACGGTCCTTTCTCTCACATTCCTACAAATGTCACACTTTATATGAAGCAATTATTTATTATTTTATGGAATTTTTTCAGAAAGTATAGATTAGATTCTTAATATGTAATGATTTGGGTGTCTCGTAAGGAACTATATGTATATATATATATTTTATTTTTTTAAGATGCAAAACAGCTAAATTTTATACGTCAACTTTAGTTCTGCGATAATGAAAGGGAACCTAGTTATGTCTCTATCAAGTATCAACTAATATGTAACGTTATAGAGAGCCGTTCTTTTTGCCAATCATGCTTTTACCCTCTTTATATCAATCAAAAGTTATGTAATTCAAATTCAATCACTACTTATTCTTTGTCATGTATGTAGTACTTCTAGGTTGGGAATATGCGTGCATGTTTTAGCACATTAACATCATATATCTTAATCCATTTTTAGTGTTTAGCTCAATAGTCAATACTGTGACAATATATTCTTGCACACGGTGAACTAGTCAAATGTACATGTTTTATACTGTCGTTTAAATGTTTCTTAATCAAGATAATTTAACACTTTTTTAAGCGTATAATCCAAACAAACTCGAGTGTGTAATTGACACAAGTAATGCTCATGCGTTCGAATGGTTTATTTTTCAACGCAACCATTATTCACTTTTACAAAGTTATATAATTAGTTACGAAGATAGTGTACTTATGTTTGTTTATGTAGTCGCAGTTTAATCGCACCGTGGTCAATAATTAGTTGAAGAAGTCAAAGTAGCTTGTAAACACAAATTTCGACCGTTTAGAAAGCTGATTCGTCCACAAACACGTAATCCGAGGGATTAAGAGGAGTTTGGTGTTGCTATACAATTTCACTTTTTTCTTTTCTTTTTTAATTACCACGTCCAATATCATCCACAATTGAAATTGTCAAAATAATATATTTGGTTAATTAGTTGAAAGAAAGAAAAAATATGTAGCTTAATTACGAACATTTGATTTTACAAATATCATCTCGAGATGACCATCACGAAGGCCCATTAGCTCAGTTGGTTAGAGCGTCGTGCTAATAACGCGAAGGTCGCAGGTTCGAAACCTGCATGGGCCATTTATTCTATTTTTATTTTTTATTATATACCTATGGCCCAGGAGATGGCCCAACTAAGAGAGGTCCAATTGGAAGAAAATACGAACCGTTGGTTGGTTATAACTTTGTGTCGTTGTGCAAACACGATAGTGGCACGTTGTTAATTGGTGAAAACATAAAACGTCATGTAGTCTAGATGCCCCCATAGCCGTTGTGCAGCCGTCGTCGTTTCCACTTTTAGTATCCGTTTCGACTTCTCCGAGAAGCAATTCTCCAGACTTTCCCGGAAAATAAACAGAAAAAAACGCCGGAGAAAATCTCGTAAAGGAAAAATACAGGAATCGAGCTTGAACAACACAAATCCTATTCCTGGGTTTGCTTTTCGCACTGATTTATGGAAAAGTCACAGCTCAAAAAGCTGGTGAAATCAATTGTTTAAGTTTCTTATTCTCGCATTCTTTTCTTCCTCGTCGAGCAATCGTATTAGCCCTAAACCCCACTCAACGAATCTCCAGCTTCTCGTTCTTCTTCACATATATATTCTAAAAAAGAGAGGAAGAAGATGGGTATTAAGATAATCATCGATTCGTCGAGTATTGTCGGAGAAGAAGAGGAATTAGTAATCGACCAAGCATGGCGAGTACCAGTGGTGGAAGAGGCGATGATCGGAGGGCGCCGCAGATGCAACCTGTTCGGTCTCTTTCTCGGAGGATGACACGAGCTGGGACAATGATGATTGATCCTACTAACGAAGATGAGAATGTTGTTGACAGTGAGCTTGTCCCTTCTTCTCTGTCTTCCATTGCTCCGATTCTTCGTGTAGCTAATGATATCGAGGCTGATAATCCAAGGGTTGCATACCTATGTATGATTCTTATTCTCTTACTTAGTTGATTTTGCTCTCACAGTCTTTCGGAGTTTACTGTCTTTTTCTCTTTGGGTTTGAGTATTGTAGTTGGACCTCAATGAATTTGGAGCTACCTGACTCCTATGGCTTTATGTGTTAGTGTTATAGTTTCACCTTCTTACTCTATTCTCTCTTACTAGGTCGCTTCCACGCTTTTGAGAAGGCTCATAGAGCGGATCCAACATCGAGTGGACGAGGCGTTCGTCAATTTAAAACCTATCTATTGCACAAATTAGAAAAGGTATATGATTTGGAATGCTTTTCTCTTTGATGAATTGGAGTATGCAGATGAACAATGCTTGTTTGAGTTGTGTCTGACCAACTTTGCTTATTGAGTATTGTGTTCGACCTTACATCTGGACGTATCTTGAGATAGTAGTTCTTGAATGTTGTTTGTTTTTTAGGAGGAAGTGACTACAGAACATAAGTTGGCGAAGAGTGACCCTAGAGAAATTCAGATGTACTATCAGAAGTTTTATGAGGAAAAGATAAAAGAAGGAGAAGGGAAAACGACACCGTGAGATCTGTTCTTAATATTTTGTAATTGTTACATGATGAAGATTCAAAATGTCGGCTCCTAACTCTTTTGCTTCTATCGATCTTGTCATTATAGGGAGGAGATGGCCAAGCTTTACAAGACAGCGACCGTCTTGTACGATGTTCTAAAAACAGTGGTGGTTCCTGCAACAAGAATAGACGAAAAGGTGGATTAGCGTTTCCCTAGATATCCATGGATAATAGATTATGCTGAAGAAGGTGATTGTGGCACTTGACATTTATGTTGTTGTTGGAATGTAGACACGCAGGTATGCCAACGAAGTTGCAAGAAAGAAGGAACAGTACGAGCACTACAACATTCTTCCACTGTATGCTGAAGGGGCTAAATCCGCAATAATGGAACTCCCTGAGGTTACATATGCCAATTTTACTTCCTTAAGTTGTCCATCATTTTGAATCCTCACTGATGTTTTTTTCATTAAAATTTAGATTAAGGCGGCAATTTATGCGGTCTGTAATGTGCAAAATCTTCCTCAGCCTAGATTTCATTCAGCCTCGAGTAACGTAGACGAAGCGCATAGGGAAAGAACCAGATCTTTTAATGATATACTCGAGTGGCTTGCTTTGGTTTTTGGTTTTCAGGTAACTTTCAAGTTTCCTTCTTGTGATTTCGTCTTAAGCTTTTGTCCAGTGAAAAGTGTCATGACTAATCTTCCTATTTTTCATGGTGAAAGAGAGGAAATGTAGCTAATCAGCGGGAACATCTCATACTGCTACTTGCCAACGTTGATGTGAGAAAGAGGGATCTTGAGAACTATGACGAGGTAAATCTCAGTACTCTGTGGCCAATCGTAACGCTTCCTTTGTTGAGGGATATTACATACAATTTACTAACTTCAAGGAAAATCTAGTTGAAGCCTAGCACCGTGAGGAAGTTGATGGATAAGTATTTCAAGAATTACAGGTCATGGTGCAAGTATTTGCGGTGTGAATCATATCTCAGGTATCATAAATTATCTTCTCTTAGATAAATCAAGTTCTTAACGTTTTTGGGACTTAAAAAAAACTTCTTTTTCATCCCTTCTACTCTTAACTTTATTTCTATTGATGAACGGTTTTCCTATTGGCAGGCTTCCTCTAGGTTGCAATGAACAACAGCTGAGCCTTTTGTACATTGGCCTCTATCTTCTCATATGGGGTGAAGCATCAAATGTCCGCTTCATGCCTGAATGCATTTGCTACATTTTCCACAATGTAGGTTCTTTTCGCCAACGATCCTCCTTTCCTCTTCTCTGTTTATATGATGCTTCACCCAGTCAGTTAAATCAACTTTGAACTGAAAATCCCATTACTAAAATAAATTGCTAACAGTGAGCTGTAATGATCTGACATACAAAAATGTTGTGGAGTCTTGTGATGGTGCTTGCATATCTGTAATTCCTACCTGAGATTTACCAAGGAAAAAGTCTTTTGATTTGTTCTCATACTGTTCTGTTGGAAGATTTTATGGCTAGTATATGTTTTTAAGAATCTCCGTTACGGTTTTTATACATTTAAGTAACCATGTTGTTTCTTCTGTAGATGGCCAATGAAGTCCATGGAATTCTGTTTGGCAATGTGTACCCTGTAACCGGGGACACATACGAGACAGGTACACCTGACGAAGAGGCATTCTTAAGGAATGTTATAACACCAATCTACCAGGTCTTGCGCAAGGTATGTAACTTTCTGATCCAGTTGTCGTTTTCCCCCCGCATATGTCACTTTGAAAACCAGCTTCTTTTGCGGAAAACAGGAAGTCAGGAGAAACAAAATGGGCAAGGCTAGCCATTCCAAATGGAGAAACTATGATGATCTGAATGAGTACTTTTGGTGAGTTAGCTCAGCTTTATCTGGTTTTATATGTACTAGTCAAGATTTGCTATCTGAGAAATTTCATTTCACTTTTTCAGGGATAAGAGGTGTTTTAGGCTGAAATGGCCGATGAACTTGAAGGCTGATTTTTTCATCCATTCTGATGAGATCTCACAAATTCCGAATGAGGTATTAATATTGCTTGTTTATTAGTGACACCTGTATACTTTTGTTTTCTTTCCTGTATGGGGATTACCAATGATTTTTCATTACTTGCAGAGACATGACCAAGTCACTCATGGAAAAAGGAAACCGAAAACAAATTTTGTTGAAGCTCGGACGTTTTGGAACCTCTATCGAAGTTTCGACCGGATGTGGATGTTCCTTGTATTGTCTCTACAGGTAGGAGTCAAAAGCAAAATCATCACTCCACTTCTACTTTGTTAAATAAATGTTTGTAGTGATTCTATGATTTTTCAGACTATGATAATCGTTGCATGGAGCCCGTCAGGATCTATTCTTGCCATTTTTTCTGAGGATGTCTTTAAAAATGTGTTGACCATTTTCATTACTTCAGCTTTTCTTAATCTTCTACAAGGTAACTTCTAATTCCGTTTTGAAAATATCCCTATGTTGAATATTAACAACATCGGCATAATCGTTTGTTCTTTTATGAAATGCAGCCACACTGGACATAATTCTTAGTTTTGGTGCTTGGAAGAGCCTAAAATTTTCCCAAATTCTGCGGTACATCACAAAATTTTTAATGGCAGCTATGTGGGCCATCATCTTGCCAATTACGTACTCGAAGACGGTGCAGAATCCAACTGGGCTAATAAAGTTCTTCAGCAGCTGGGTTGGGAGTTGGGCTCACCAGTCGTTATACAACTATGCTATTGCTTTATACGTCTTACCAAACATTTTGGCTGCTATGTTTTTCTTACTTCCACCTATGCGGAGAATCATGGAGCGATCAAATATGCGGATTGTCACACTTATCATGTGGTGGGCTCAGCCAAAACTGTATGTTGGCAGAGGAATGCATGAAGAGATGTTTGCACTTTTCAAGTAAGAAAATTGACGTTTATTTATAGATTTTCTTCTCTATTTTCCTTATAATCTTCTTTCTCATTTGTTTAATCTTCCTAATGATTAATTCAACTCAATTTATGTTGTCTTAGGTATACATTCTTTTGGGTCATGCTGTTACTTAGCAAGCTCGCGTTCAGCTACTATGTGGAGGTGAATTAGCTTCCTCTGCTGACACTTATAACTCTTTCTTTCTTTTCTACTGATGAATATATACTCTCATGTTTACCGTTGATAATACCCTCATTTAGTTTCCTAATCCTTCGCTTTTGATGTCTATTAGGCAGGTTGTAGTCCTATTTATCATCTAAACCTTGCTTTATAAGCATCATTGTTTGTTGTTGCAGTTATATTTTAACATGTACTTTTATTGATGTTGCCTGGACAGATATTACCACTTGTCAAACCAACAAAGTTGATATGGAATATACCTGGCGTAAATTACCAGTGGCACGAGTTCTTTCCAAATGGTGTCAATCCTTACTTTTAATATCCTCATTTACTGTTACCAACTGCTTTTAATTCTAACATATATGATATTCATGCAGCAACTCATAACATTGGTGTAATTATCTCCATATGGAGTCCGATTGTCTTGGTAAGTAATCTATATTGAATAACTTGGCAAGGATATATCTAATACCCTGAAGTTTGATTCATGTTTAGGTTTATTTTATGGATACGCAAATATGGTATGCCATATTCTCCACTCTATTTGGTGGGATTTCTGGAGCTTTCAGCCATCTTGGGGAGGTAATAGTTGCTCTTTTGTTAGTACATAAAAAATGATAAACCAACATTCTGCAAAATTTTCTTAGTTATTTACCAATTTTGTATTTGCAGATACGCACACTTGGAATGTTGCGGTCCAGATTTAGATTTATTCCATCTGCTTTCTGTATTAAACTTACACCATTACCTCCAGGACATGCAAAGAGAAAGCACTTGGTATTAACCATGCATCTAAATTTAATTGATAAGAAAGTATATGCCAGCAACTCACACATGTAACGTTTGAGTAATGCAGGACGAAACGGTGGACAAAAAAGACATTGCGAGGTTCTCACAGATGTGGAATAAGTTCATACATACTATGCGGGATGAGGATCTGATTAGCGATAGGTTCGTTGACTTTTTCAATTGTATAGACTCATCACAGAATCCTCTTAAGTTCATTTCATAAATATACTCGTGTTCTTTGTGTCTTGGTGTGTAGGGAAAGAGATTTGATACTTGTACCTTCGTCTTCTGGAGATGATTCTGTTTTGCAGTGGCCTCCTTTCTTGCTTGCTAGCAAAGTAAATAATAATACAACTCTCTCTGTAACATCTTCCCCCATCCATAATCTCTTCTTCATGAATTGTGTTTCACATTTGGTGACAGATTCCAATAGCATTAGACATGGCTAAAGATTTCAAGGGAAAGGAGGACGTAGAGTTATTAAAGAAGATTAAAAGTGACTACTACATGCATTATGCAGTGGTTGAAGCTTATGAAGCAGTGAGGAACGTAATATATGGTCTTCTTGATGATGAATCTGATAAAAGGTGAGAATTTCTTTTTCCCTTCATTATTAGATTGTACCCAACATCATATTTATGCATTCTAAACCTTATCCAGACTGGCGTACTTACTAACTATCCTACTGTTGTCTCCCAATCTATCTATACAGGATTGTAAGGGAGATTTGTTATGAAATTGATGTTAGCATCCAACAACATAGATTTTTAAGTAATTTCCGGATGGCTGGTATGCCTTTGCTCAGTGATAAGCTAGAGAAATTCTTAACAATCCTGGTAATGTGAATGTATTTACTTTTCTTGTTCAATACGAATTCTTACTTTTTTTTGTGTTTCTTACTCCTTTTTATATGAAATCTGGCCGTGCTGACAGCTAAGTGATTATGAAGAAGATGAAACCTACTACAAGTCTCAGATAATCAATGTTCTCCAGGACATCATTGAAATCATCACGCAGGATGTTATGGTTAATGGTCACGAGTAAGTACTGATGGTTCATATTGTTAGAGTTTGGCTCAGTTTATATGCAAGAAAAAGTTTCTCTGTTTTTCTCTCTAGTTTTCAACAGCAAATAAACTTCACTATGAAACATCCATAAAACGTGCTTTGTCTTTCTATCTATAGAATCATTGAGAGGGCTCATTTTCAGAGTGGTGATATTGAAAGCGACAAGAAAGAACAAAGGTTTGAAAAGATAAACATTGGTTTGACTAAGAACATATCTTGGAGAGAAAAGGTACACCATTTTTTCTGCCTTATGTGAACAACCATGTCTTCTGCTTTCAAATCTCAGTAATTTATTCTTACTCTGTAGGTTGTAAGACTTTTCTTACTTGTAACTGTTAAAGAATCTGCAATAAATATCCCTCAAAATTTGGAAGCTCGTCGCCGTATGACATTCTTTGCAAATTCCCTATTCATGAATATGCCAGATGCTCCTCAAGTTCGTGACATGCTATCATTTAGGTACGTTTTTTAGCTTAATTCCTAAAGAAAATTACTATCGACTCACACCTTTGTAAACTTTGATAAATAAAAGTAATAATGGTCCTAGACAGATGCTTCTTTATATTTTGTTTCTCAATTGGTTCGTGGAAATACTCTTTTTAGATGGTTTTTTATAACAAGTAACATTTTTTTTTTCCATCTAGTGTCTTAACTCCTTATTACAAAGAAGATGTTCTCTATTCGGAGGACGAACTTAACAAGGAAAACGAAGATGGAATATCTATTTTGTTTTATCTACAGAGAATATATCCTGGTGAGCTTCTATCTGGTAATTTTGTACGTGTTTATAACGAACTCAAAGTTAACCGAATGAAAATGACTGCTTAACAGAGGAGTGGTCAAACTATGTCGAACGTATAAGTGATGCGAAACGGAAATTGTCTGACAAAGACAAGGCAGAGCAACTCCGTCAGTGGGTATCCTATAGAGGCCAGACACTTTCAAGGACAGGTATACTATCAGAACGTTGTAAATTTTTACTTATATGTATTCGAGTTCTCTCTGTGATCGCTAACGTATTTGCATCTTACTACTGCAAGTTAGGGGAATGATGTACTACAGAATGGCTCTGGAACTTCAATGTTTTCAGGAGTACACTGAAGAAAACGGTATGTACTTCCTCTTCATTCTCATTATTGAATGTCTCAACCTAACAGATTTTGTAGTTCTCCTTCTCTGCCTACGTATCTTCCGCTGCTGCATTTAGTTGTCGAAATAAATTTTTGGAAAGTTAATATTGCTTGTGTTTTATGAACTTTATTTTCATCTTGCAGCTATCCATGGTGGCTACCTTGCTTCGGGATCATATGAAGATGATATAAAGGCTTTTAATGACCGCGCAAAAGCTCTTGCAGATTTAAAATTCACATATGTCGTGTCATGTCAAGTCTATGGGAACCAGAAAAAGTCAACTGATAATCGGGACCGCAGTTGTTACAATAACATCTTACAGCTTATGCTAAAGTAAGATAATTCTTCTGTTTGAAATCGCAACTTCATATTGCTTATTCTTCTGGCTTAGTTTTAATTATATATATTATGGATAGGTATCCATCCTTGCGTGTTGCCTATATAGATGAAAGGGAGGAGACAATCAATGGAAAATCAGAGAAAGCATTCTACTCTGTGCTGCTCAAAGGATGTAACAAATTAGATGAGGTATGAGAAAAATATTTCAAAATTTATAAAGAACTTTTCAAGTTCACTTACACTAATTTATTCCCAGTCTCTCGCATGACTCAGATATACCAAATTTCTCTAACTTTGTTCTTGGTTTATTAGGAAATATATCGTATCAAACTTCCTGGCCCTCCTACTGAAATTGGCGAAGGAAAACCAGAGAATCAAAACCATGCCATCATTTTTACCCGCGGTGAAGCACTTCAAACCATAGACATGAATCAGGTAGCTGTAGTCTCTTTATCCTCAGCTACTTTGTTGAGTCCAACTATATTCTCATTCCTTTCCACATTTCAGGACAACTACTTTGAAGAGTCTTTCAAAATGAGAAATGTGCTACAAGAATTTGATGAAGGTCGACGTGGCAAGAGGAATCCTACGATTTTGGGTCTTCGTGAACACATATTTACTGGAAGGTCTGAGATTCTGTATACGTTTGATCGTTCTTGATTTTTTAATGCATATATCTTTGTCTCCACATTTTGGCACTACAACATTTTTTTTTCTTAACCTTTTTTGTCTGGTTTCTTTCTGACTCCACAGTGTTTCATCACTTGCTTGGTTCATGTCCAATCAAGAAACAAGTTTCGTTACTATTGGGCAACGTGTTCTGGCAAACCCTCTGAGGTATTCTAAAATCTTGTGACTAGGGGAAAGATCCTTGCAAAATCCTTCCTTTGTAGCTTCAAATCTGGCTTCAAAAGTAGCAGCCTGGCATCATCGAACCTAATAAGATTATTATATTAGAGTTAGAATCTTTATGTTCTAGAAAGAAGACTAGCTTGGAATCTTTGGACAACTTACTCACATTTCTTTTACAGGGTGCGTTTCCATTATGGACATCCTGATATATTTGATAGAATCTTCCACATCACAAGGGGAGGCATTAGCAAGGCTTCAAAGATAATAAACTTAAGCGAAGATATCTTTGCAGGTAGAGAACAGTTCTAGACATTTTTGTTTTTGTTTTTTGTATTTGTGATGGCTAATCATGGTATTATTCAGGGTACAATTCAACTCTTCGTGGGGGTTACATCACACATCACGAGTATATCCAAGCAGGGAAAGGTCGTGATGTAGGGATGAATCAGATTTCGTTTTTCGAAGCCAAAGTTGCGAATGGTAATGGAGAACAAACACTAAGTCGTGATGTTTACCGACTTGGGCGCCGGTTTGACTTTTACAGGATGCTCTCATTCTATTTCACCACCGTCGGTTTCTATTTCAGTAGTATGGTATGCCTAATTTCTCAGTCAAATAGTTACTTCCTCTTGTAGCTCTTCCCTATACTTATTGTTGGAATCTTGGATTCTTCAGACGAGTCAAAAACATGTCTTTTCTGTTTCAGATAACGGTGCTCACAGTGTATGTGTTCCTTTATGGGCGTCTTTATTTGGTTTTGAGCGGATTGGAAAAGGAGATCCTGCAGAGTGCAACTATACATCAGTCGAAAGCGCTTGAGGAGGCATTGGCAGCCCAATCTGTTTTCCAGTTAGGTTTTCTGATGGTTCTACCAATGGTTATGGAAATTGGCTTAGAAAAAGGGTTTCGCACGGCCTTGGGAGATTTCATCATAATGCAGCTTCAGCTTGCCTCTGTTTTCTTCACGTTTCAGCTGGGAACGAAAGCGCATTACTTTGGGAGGACAATTTTGCATGGAGGTTCTAAGTACAGAGCAACTGGTCGAGGATTTGTTGTTTTCCATGCTAAGTTTGCAGAAAACTATAGACTATATTCGCGGAGCCACTTCGTTAAGGGGTTGGAGTTGGTCATACTACTAGTAGTGTATCAAGTTTATGGAAATTCGTACCGTAGCTCTAGTCTTTATATATACATCACATTTTCTATGTGGTTCCTGGTGACTTCTTGGTTGTTCGCTCCATTTATATTCAACCCATCTGGGTTTGAGTGGCAAAAGACAGTGGACGACTGGACTGACTGGAAAAGATGGATGGGAAACCGCGGTGGCATAGGAATCGTTCTTGACAAAAGTTGGGAATCATGGTGGGATACAGAACAAGAACATCTCAAGCACACAAATTTAAGAGGAAGGGTTCTCGAGATTCTTCTTGCACTGCGATTCCTCCTTTACCAGTATGGAATTGTTTACCACCTCAACATCGTTCATGGCAAAACAACATTTCTGGTATAATATTCTGTTTTTTTTTCTGGCACAATCTTTTTCTTTGTGTCAACGGCATAATCTTTTATGGTTCCCTCTTTTAGCTTTGAAAATTCCAATACCTTTGCACCTTTCTTCTTTAAGGTTTATGGACTCTCTTGGGCAGTCATGTTGGCAGTTCTCCTCGTCCTAAAGGTAAGGCCTCCAAAACAAATCTGCTTTGAGCTTCTTTACCCAATTCAAAACCAGCAAATCTCCAGCCAAGTCTATATCTTCTTGTGGTTTTAGAACAATGGATTGTTTTGTGTTTTCACATTGATGATTGTTTTGTTTAATCATTTGACAGATGGTATCGATGGGTAGACGGAATTTCGGTACAGATTTTCAGGTTATGTTTAGGATTATTAAGGCGCTTCTCTTCCTCGGCTTCTTGTCAGTCATGACTGTATTATTCGTAGTCTGCGGTCTCACCATCTCAGATCTATGTGCTTCCATCCTCGCTTTCTTGCCTACCGGTTGGGCCATTCTACTTGTAAGTCACACACACACAACTTTCTTAACCGAGCAAAAATATTTTCCTTGATGGGAACAAGTTTGTTAATCTGTTGCTGCTATGTTTTGAAGATCGGGCAAGCGTTGCGTAGCGTGGTCAAGGGGATAGGAATCTGGGACTCGATTAAGGAGCTAGGGAGAGCGTATGAGTACATAATGGGGCTTGTGATATTCACACCCATTGCAGTCTTATCGTGGTTCCCATTTGTGTCTGAGTTCCAAACCAGACTGCTGTTTAATCAAGCCTTCAGTCGCGGTCTTCAAATCTCTATGATCCTCGCTGGAAGGAAAGACAAAGAGACACCTTCCTACTCAAAGTAGTGACTCAACAAGCAGTTTTTTCTCCATTCTTTTTCTGCTGTTATTGCTGTTTTATTGATTCAATCTTTGAGATCATAGCAAGTATAGAGATAAGACCTCATACTCATACTGTATTTTGTTCAGCATATATAGGCCATTTGTTCAAGTAGTCTATGAAAAAAAGAAAAAGCTTAAAATTCCATCAATATCTGTAACAAAAGCTGTCTCGTAATCTTTTTCACTCGATTGTTTATGAGTAAAGAGAAAAAGAAATCTTTACGAGAAATTACACTTTGATCCTTGTCTCATCTACATAACATACACTCAGAAGAAGCTAACTGTTCAAGTAAGCACTAAAAGAAAGTGAGAAAAATCCATAAGCTTCAACGAAACCTCCGTCCTTGTCGGTATGTATCTATTATCATCTATGATCTTACAATTAGATTTGGTGTAAAGATCT
Source organism: Arabis hirsuta (assembly GCA_964056655.1). Taxonomy (NCBI): domain Eukaryota; kingdom Viridiplantae; phylum Streptophyta; class Magnoliopsida; order Brassicales; family Brassicaceae; genus Arabis; species Arabis hirsuta. Next base: position 2,847,489 of record OZ053305.1, read on the forward strand.
GCCAGAGAAAAGTAACCTTTCGATTTCATCAATCGTAAGAGATTTAGGGATTTCATTTCACAATTGGGTATGTACAGAAATGCGAATTGGAAAAAGCTATATAGCCTTTTCTGTTTTTTACAGATTGATTTCAGGGAGCGTTGAGTCTTTACATAGATACTACTGACATATTTGTGCTTTTGAGATTGTCAAACTTACAACACAAAACCCTTTTGTCATTTCTCAGTTTTAACTTTTCTTCTTTCATCTTGCTACACAAATGG